>OZ038392.1:31224086-31553831 GCA_964036045.1 Eutreptiella sp. 'Long Island Sound 2002' | reverse complement strand
GGTCATTTTAGGTTGATCACAAATATCATAAAAACAAGTTTTGAAAACTTCGATTTTTGAGCTGTCCACGGTGAAAAACTGCATTAGCAGGTTGTGTACCAACCCCTTGGGAGGACCCCCCCCCCCCCCCCCCCCCCGGACCTATTACCAAACAGGGTGAAAAAGATGTAAATATGGCCTAAAACATGCTTACATACCTTGGATGGTCATTTTAGGTGGTCACAACATCAAAATAACAAGTTTCGAAAACTTCGATTTTTGAGCTGTCCAGGGTGAAAAAACTGCATCAGCAGGTTGTGTACCAACCCATTCACTAGGCCATTATTGGTGGAAACAGTCATTTCGCAGTCTTTGGCAGGGGCATTTGACCAGCCCTTGGCAGGGCTACAGCCCGACTCCATAGGGTTTGTATGGGGCGGAGTGGGACGAGCGCTTATATACTGCTTATGCACTTTTCAGCCATTTTTGCTATGTTGGCGGTTTTGGCAACCTCGGTGACCCCGTGGTACCCAGTCTGAGGGGTGTGAGTGGGGATGTTGTGACAGTATGTGCCTACTAGGATAGGAAAGGAGACCTGGAAACACTTTTTCGGCTCAAAATCGAAAAAAACCAAAAGATTCATGATTTCGACCCAAAAAAAGGGGGGGTCATTTTTTTCGACATTTTTGACCCCCCCCCCCCCCACCCACCTCCCTCAAAACCTCAAAAAAGTGGGTTTCAAGTGGGGGGGTCGGGGGGGGTCCGGACCAAAAACTGATTGGGGGATGCGTTTATTGACAAAATAATTATTTTACAAGGGGTTAAACTAACAATTCAACCCCTTGGGGTAGGGTACGCGATAGGCCCAAAAAGGCCAAAATAGGAGGGGTATGTGGCGTTTTCCCCTACATACGCCCGCGTGGCTTTGATCTAACAACCTCTGCGAGGTGATTCTATTGCCTTCGGCAAGTCCCACCTCGCAGAGAATCTACCCCAAGCAACACACACCCTAAATAGGGTAAAAACTACATAAATACAAGCTGAAATATGCTTTACATAGCTTGGATGGTCATTTTAGGTGATCACGATATCAAAAACATAAGTTTCGGAAACTACGATTTTTTGAGCTGCCCAGGGTGAAAAACTGCATAAGCAGATTGTGTACCAATCCCGTTTGCCCCCCCCCCCCCCTCCCCCCCCTCCCGCACCCAATATCCAAATAGGGTGAAAAACACGTAAATACGGCCTAAAACATGCTTTACATACCTTGGATGGTCATTTTAAGTGATCACGGTATCAGAAAAATAACCTTCGGAAACTTCGATTTCTGAGTTGCCGAGGGTGAAAAACTGCATAAGCAGGTTGTGTACCAATCCCTTGGGAGACCCCCCCCCCCCAGACCTAATACCCAAATAGGGTGAAAAACACGTAAATACGGCCTAAAACATGCTTTACATGCCTTGGATGGTCATATCATGTGGTCACAATATCATAAAAACAAGTTTCGAAAACTTCGATTTCTGAGTTGCCCAGGGGGAAAAACTGCATGAGCAAGTTGTGTACCGGCCCATTCACTAGGCCATTATTGGTGAAACAGTCATTTCGCGTCTTTGGCACGGGCATTGACTGGCTCTCAGCAAGGCTAGAGACGGCAAAAAACATCCTTTTGTATCCTAGTAGGCATATACTGTCACAACATCCCCACTCACACCCCTCAGAGTGGGTAGCACGGGGTCACCGAGGTTGCCAAAACCGCCAACATACCAAAAATGGGTGAAAAGTGCGTAAACTGCATCAGCGCTCGTCCCACTCCGCCCCATACAAACCCCATAGAGTCGGGACCCGGAAACACTTTTTCGGCTCAAAATCGAAAAAAAACCAAAAGATTCATGATTTTCGACCCAAAAAAAGGGGGGGGGGGGTCATTTTTTTGACATTTTTGACCCCCCCCCCCCCCCCCCCCCCCCCCCGCCCTCACCTCCCTCAAAACCTCAAAAAAGTGGGTTTCAAGTGGGGGGGTCTTGGGCAGTCCGGATTAAAAACTCATTGGGGGATGCGCTTATTGGACAAAATACTGATTTTACAAGGGGTTAAACTAAACAATTCAACCCCTTGGGGTAGGGTACGCGAATAGGCCCAAAAAGGCCCAAAATGGGGGGGTATGTGGCGTTTTCCCCTACATACGCCCGCGTGGCTTTGATCTAACTACTTCTGCGAGGTGATTTTTTTGTTCGACCCTATGTGTCTGTACTCAAAATACTCAGAATTTTGTGGAGAATTCAAAAATGGCTGAAAAGCACAAAAAAGGATTTTGACCCTGACCCGGCCTCCAGGTCGGACCTTGGCTGATGGGAGTCTGCTTGAGCTTTAGTCACGGCGGTCGTTAAGGGACGAGATTTTTTTTTGCTCAGGTCCCCCGCTTTGAAGCTGTGGGGACCCCCTAGGCGGCAGGGGTCATGTAGCCACCTTGCCCACTTGTGGGCCACCTCTGATTCTGTCCCCCGCTCTGATGCGGTGGGGACCCCCTAGGCGGCAGGGGTTATGTAGCCACCTTGCCCAGTGGTGGGCCACCTCTGATTCTGCCCCCCGCTCTAAAGCGGTGGGGATGCCCCAGGCGGCAGAGGTTATGTAGCCACCTTGCTCACTTGTGGGCCACCTCTGATTCTGCCCCCCCGCTCTGAAGCGGCGGGGATCCCCCAGGTGGTAGGGGTTATGTAGCCACCTTGCCCACTTGTGGGCCACCTCTGATTCTGCCCCCCGCTCTGAAGCGGAGGGGATCCCTCAGGTGGTAGGGGTTATGTAGCCACCTTGCCCACTTGTGGAACACCTACGGCCTAAAACATGCTTTACATAGCTTGGATGGTCATTTTAAGTGATCACGGTATCAGAAAAATAAGTTTCGAAAACTTCGATGTTTGAGCTGCCGAGGGGGAACAACTGCATCAGCAGGTTGTGTACCAATCCCTTGGGAGACCCCCCCCCCCCCCTCGGGCTAATACCCAAATAGGGTGAAAAACATGTAAATACGGCCTAAAACATGCTTTACATAGCTTGGATGGTCATTTTAGGTGATCACAATATTAAAAAAGTAAGTTTCGAAAACTTCGATTTCTGAGCTACCCAGGGGGAAAAACTGCATGAGCAAGTTGTGTACCGGCCCATTCATTAGGCCATTATTGGTGGAAACAGTCATTTCGCGTCTTTGGCACCGGCATCGACCGGCCCTCAGCAAGGCTAGAGACGGCAAAAAACATCCTTTGTATCCTAGTAGGCATATACTGTCACAACATCCCCACCCACACCCCTCAGAGTGGGTAGCACGGGGTCACCGAGGTCGCCAAAACCGCCAACATACCAAAAATGGGTGAAAAGTGCGTAAACTGCATCAGCGCTCGTCCCACTCCGCCCCATACAAACCCCATAGAGTCAGGACCCGGAAACACTTTTTCGGCTCAAAATCAAAAAAAACCAAAAGATTCATGATTTTCAACCCAAAAAAAGGGGGGGGTAATTTTTTCGACATTTTTGACCCCCGCCCCCCCTCCCTCAAAACCTCAAAAAAGTGGGTTTCAAGTGGGGGGGGTTGGGGGGGTCCGGACCAAAAACTCATTGGGGGATGCGTTTATTGGACCAAAATAATGATTTTACAAGGGGTTAAACTAACAATTCAACCCCTTGGGGTAGCGTACGCGAATAGGCCCAAAAAGGCCCCAAATGGGGGGGTATGTGGCGTTTTCCCCTACATACGCCTGCGTGGCTTTGATCTAACTACTTCTGCGAGGTGATTTCTTGATGGTGAGACCTCACAAAAACCACCAAATCCCCCCCCCACCCCCTGTAGAAGCAGCGGCTGCAAGTGTGGTCATTTCCGCGGCAGCTGTGGCTGTGGTGTGAGGGGGCCAGTATGTATATCTTTTGAAATATGGCTGACAACGGCTTTTCAATGAGTCATTGGGTAGCTGTGTGTGGGGGGGCGGAAGGTCATGTTGCAATTGTTGGACCAATATGGGCAAGTGGGACACAACATGCACTGCACAGCTGGACAAGCATGATTCCCACAAATCGTCATTGTCTGCCAGTGCAGGAACCCTGCTGGGGCACACATCACCATGTTGCCCCAAAAATCAGAAAAATTTGAGTGCCGTGAATATGGGCCCTCAGGAAACTCCTGCAAACACAACGAACCCACCACCATCAGACAAAGCCACCCGAAACCGTGAAGCTGGACAATTAAGAAGTTCCTGAGGCTGCAATGCCTCCGCCAGGTCCTGCGTAGCTGGGTGACTCAAGTCCTGATCAAGATTGTGCTCAGCACTGCTGTCTGAGCACAATGTATCTCCAAACACATCGGGGAGTCTTCAAAAAGACGGCAGAGGGATCTGGCAAATTGCGGAGCATTGTCAGGAATCAATTTTGGCTGTTCAGCCACCCGAGGGGGGGGGGGGGGGGGGCACATCAACAAGTAGTCATGAAGACCAACAGAAGAAGCCTGTTTTGATTCATGATGGGGAAATCATTCGGCTGGACTTTGGGTGCACCCAAGTGGGAGGCAACCTGACCCAGTCCTGCATTCTGGGTATGTCTGGATAAAGTCTGGCTGCATTGAGTCCATTCCTTGGCCACATGTGCGGCTCAGCAAGCAACAGAATATTCACCACTAATGGGCGTGGGCGATGCCTTTAAAGACAGGGTGGGTTGCTGTGAAGAGCTGTAGGCTTCAGGATTGGCAGGAGCCGAAGGAATACACCCCTGGATATTGGAGTGACCATTGTTGCTCGCCAGGCATCCGCCTCGTATGTAGGGAGCATAGCTGTCTTGGGATTTAAAGAGATAATGCACAACAAGCAGTGCTTTGTAAGGAAATTGCATATCTTGAGCAGGCAAGGCGCGGCGTGTTACCAGGCGCAATTGTAGGTCAGTACTGATCTACTGAAGGGCGCCACTTTCAGCGATTGGTTATCATGGTTCTCGTGCGTTCCAGCCAAACACTCAGCCCTGAGATATGCAGGCTATGTACAATATTGTGCACCTAAACCTGTACCACATGTGGAAGCACTAAATAAAAACATCATCCTAACATGACACTGAATTGTCTGAATTGTTTGACCTGACGTGATGCTGGCCATTGCAAAGTTTTTCCCGAAGGGCCTGCAAAATAGTTATAGGAGTACACACTGCTGCAGGTTTTTGATGTTTGTTTTTTTTTTTTTTTACAGATTTATGGTGTTACAGGTTTGCAATTGCAGTGTTGTCAGTGTAGTCGCAGACCAAGCCAAAACCATAGAAATGGCTGAGGAAGATTGCTGCTTTCACCCTCCCCAATTGTTCTACGTTCCCCCAAATTGTTCCCAATACCTCCCTGTCAAGCTTTACGAAGCCCGCTAACCAATCTCAGGGAAAGGAAAGCAGGGAGCAAGGAGCATTTTGAATTTCCCATGATGCAAATCAGCCAAGCCCTGTGGCTACTGTAACGAAGACTAACATGGTTGTATTGGAGGCCACCATTTTTGTTTGTGACTTTGTTTTTGCAGCCTGCAAAACACAGCAATGCTGTTGCACCTCTCATGCTTGCGTCCTGCAGCAAGCACAGATTTGTGTCATTTGAGGGGATGCACATGCATTTGCCAGGCTGCATTGTCACTTAGGTATCATGCTGCAGATGATTTTGAGCCACGGAATTGGGAGAAGGCAGTACATTTCTGTGACAGTGTCTTTATCAAGTCAGCAAATGAGAAGGCGTGGCTCCAGCGACATGAGTATCCTCCACATGCGCTGTGGAATCTATCATGGGAGTACGACAAGTTGGCCCCTGCTCACTTCTGCAACTCTGGCGGTGGCATGCACCTAATGTCACAGGGCTCAAAAGGGGTGCAGATTGGAATTCATTTGCATTGTATCCTCTTGCTAATGTCCTTGCATTTTGCCCCCATCTTGCGCACAATTTTTGCCACGTGTCAAGACTTGTTTCCGTAAGGGGCACCACAGGCACTAAGCAATGCTGACGGCACTTTTTCGCTTCGACTCAGGAAATCACCTCAATTTGTTCGATGAAGCGCAGGCGCGGGCGTCGAATCCCCCCCCCCCTTTTTGGGGGTCGTGCGCGAACCCCAAGATATGGTATCTTCTATCTTCTTCAGACGTCTAACCCCTCCAAAATTCATCATTTTGGAACAGAAAATGACCCCCCCATGAATTGTTCAATATTGACCCCTGTAACCCCCGTACCCAGGTACCCCATTTTTTGGGGGTGGGGTGGGGTGGGGTGGGGTTCAAAACGTCTTTGTGTATTGCAGCCGCTGTGTGTGGATTTGGACCTGGGTTGTGAACAACTTTTTTCTTGTATCTCTTAGGCGGCCCACTTGGGTCTGCCCAAAAAGACCCCTTTTGCCCCCCTTTTGACTTGTTTGCAGACCCCCTTTTTCTGGCACCATGTTTGGGTTAGTGCAATTTAGGGGTGGTGCAGACACCGGGTCCCGGATCTGGTCAGGTCGGGCACTGTCAGAATTCTGACAGTGGGGTTTCGGGGGGGCACTTAAGTATATCGACCCCATAACCCATGGTGGTGTCCAAACTCCGGGTACCCCTGGTTGGCCCCCCCTATGGGCCCTTGCCAGTGAGGACCTTAACGGTTTTTGAGCTGGATAGGCTTTTTAGTGGCACCTGAAAAGTTTTCAAAATTTTGCTCTTTTCCGAAAATGTTATGTTGACCCTGGGATGGGTTTGGGTGCTCATTTGGTGACAACACGGGTATTTGACCACCCATTCCGACCACATGGTGGTTACTGGGCTCGTGTAGCCATGGCCCTGGGCCCCGAAACCCCCAATATTGCTGTTTGTGGGCGGGTCAGTGGTAGTGAGGGCAAGGGGCTGGGGCACAACCTCGTTGTGCAGTTTTCCACCCTCCGCAGCCCAAAACTAGAAATTTTCGAAACTGAATTTTTTGATAGTCTGACCATTCACAACGATCAAATATTTTAAAGCAGGCTTTAGACCCTCCTCATGTGTTTTTCACCCTATTTGGGTGTTTGGAGGGGGGCGAAATGTCCAAAACCGATTTTTATGATGTTCTGACCATTCACAATGATCAAACATCTTATGTAAAGCATGTTTTAGACCTCTTCGTGTGTTTTTCCCACCACGACGCACATCACGGCGCACAACACCACATCTCTTAGGTAGCACACGGTGCAGAGCCGCAGCTGCACGAAGGGCACGCACCGCGGGCACGGGCAGTGCATAGCACAGCACCAGAGGCAGAGGCAGTGCAAAACATAGCACCGTAGCCATCACGGCCCCGAGCACCACAGGTGGCGCATTGCACAGCACCGCAGGTGACAGGGGGCAATGTAGCGCGGCCCGGGCGGTTCGTGCCTCTGCGCTCAGGTAGCTAGGCCACGTTGTTTTCTATGGGGCTGACTCTACGGCAGCCCCCATCGACAAGTCGGCCCCTAGGGCGCCTGATGATGCAGCTCCGACGTCCCTAGGGGCACATCTGCACCCTGCCTAGCACATGGGAGGGCGAGCTCGGAAGAGGCATAATCTTAACCGACTCTTCCCTCCGTGCCGCAGTCCTCCACAGTCTTGCACAGGCAGGGAGCGCCGAAAGGGGGGGGGGGGGGCACAACTCTATGGCCAGCCCTTCCCCAGCCCCTCGACCTTTGTGCATAGGCACGTGGGCAGTAAAAGCACAATGCCCTCTTCATGTGTTTTTCACCGCCTCTGTACATATCTCTCGGCGACATTCATAACCTGCCAACTTTCTGGGTTTTGGCACTTTTCGGCAATTTCTACAACTTTTGCTTCGATGTGCAAACATGTCGTCACCTAGGGGGGGGGTATGTGTATACTTTTTGAAATCTGTGAGAAAACGGCGTTTCGGAAATGTATGGGTTGGGGGGGGATAGGTGACCATATTTTTGAGTACCGAGGCCGAACTTTTCGGTGTTTCAGGGTTTTCGGGCCTCAGGCTGCTCCGCTCACGCGTGCGGGACACCAACTCACAGGTTTTCCCATGGGTGCTCCGACATATTGTGGGGTTGGAGCAAAGTGAAAGGAGGTAAATGGATGCATTTTGATGTGCTGATTCAACTATTGTGGTCCCATGTCCCAACTTGACAGCCTGTTTGAGAATTTCTGCCATCTTTGATTACTTGCACTCTGGTGAGCTTGATGCTGCAAGTTGCACCACGCATCACCCGGGTGTCCAAGGTAGTCATTGGTCAAAGTGATCAACATTGGGGTCTTAGGGGGACCCATGTTGCACATGTCTTCTACACATCAAATGAAACAAATCCACCTGAATGACTTGACCCTTATATGCCCATATTTTGGAGTAATGGGGGTAGGAGTGCGGTGCAGTCTGTCTGAAACCGGATTAGAACAGGCAAAAAAAACCCAACCTGTCAACGGTAACGGCCAATTTTCGAAAAAATATGGTTCCGGACCCCCCCCCAACCCATACATCTCTGAAAAGCCCTATTCAAGGGCTTTCCGAATATACCCCACATACCCCTACCTCCGGAACACGCAGTTGGCACAAATAAGGCAACAATGGCACCAGAAAATTGGTAGGAAATCTGTTGTCCCTGAGAGATATGCCAATGGACGCTAAAAGACGAATGCCCTCTTCATGTGTTTTTCACCCTATTTGGGTGTTTGGAAGGGGGGGGTCAAGCGGCTGCAAACGGGCTAGGGCACAACCTACTTTTGCAGCTTTCCACCCTTTGCAGCTCAACGCTGAAATTTCCGAAACCAAGTTTTTTGATACCATTGCTTGACTCAACCACCTCCGGCACATGGTCTCTGCAACTCACCCTTATTACGTGGGGTGCAATAGTGACACATCCTTGTATGTTGTTTTTTCCATGCTGCAAGTTGTGTATTGCATGTTGTGTTCTCCATGACATGTATTGTATGTTGTGTGTGGCACGTTGTGTGTTCCATGTGGTGTATTGCGTATTGTGGCATGCAATTTATGAAATTTTCTCTGATGCATAGTGTGTGTTGCAGAACCATTTGGGGGTAACCCGAAAACCTGTCGAAATTCTGATAGCAATAACGGAGTGGTGGAAACCCCCGTTTGTGGGTCTTTGGGATGCAACACAAACCCCCCTCATGGGCCACATTTTGGCATCTTTTGGCTAGGTGCCTGGGCGGAGTGCTCTCAATTTTTTTTTTGTGTCTCTGGTGGTGGTGACGGCGGTGGCTGCCGGCACAGCAGCGACTGGTCACGCGACATGACGTTTGTGAACTGCAGCAATTCTCATGCCCGTGTGCTGTGGATCGGGGGGCAGTGGATGCGGTGTTGGGCGAGGATGGGGGGAGCAGGGCAAGGGCAAGGCAGCAAGTGCCAAGCCCATGGGGGGAAAAACAATTTAAACACGCAAAAACGGCAGTTTGAGGCGATCTTGACACCCAAATTGCACAGAGCAGCCAGTTGCAGGCACAGGCACGCTGAAAAAGGGGTTGCATAGGCCACAGTTGTGTACCAGTGTTTGCATAAGCAGAGCCTTAGACCCACCCACTAGCTGAAAACCCAACCGGAACCCCCCCCCCTTTGCCAGTTAATTTGAATGAATGAGGCCTGGTGCCAAGTGCAATTACCCAACTCCCAACAACTAGGTTGGGCAAACCAGAAATGGCGGAGACCAGAAAACTATGTTTACCTTGAGTGGGTTGAACAATGAATTTGACTTACGAAATGTGCCCCACAGAATTATGGGGGGGGGGGGGGTTCCGCCCGGGTCAGAAGTCGTGTGAGTGGGTCCAGAGTCGGGTGGGTGAGTCTCATCCAAAATACCTCCTTCTTTTTATAAACGAGGCCTGCTGGGTACGGTTCCATTTAAGGAATGCAGCCATATTGCTCAAGATTAGACCACTCATACCCAAAGCCGCCTGCCTCTGACCAGAGGCAATGATGTCCAATCTTCTCAAAATGTAGCAAACATTTACTCGAGGATTTTACAATGCGCAACACCAATTCCCTCCAAGTGCTAGCCCATCTTGTGACAAAACACCAGCCAAGTCCACCACCAGCGGAGCACTTGGTGCCACATCTTAGTCAGGAAGCTAGACACAAGTACTGCATTGTGTGTGGAAGAAGAGGAATGCCGAGTCAACAAGGCACAGCCCTAACCCCCTTTGCCTCTGTAGTGGTGCGCTCAGAGGTCTACACCAATGCCATGGTGCTGAGTCTCCCATGTGTTCCTCTTCCATGCAGCTTGCACCTCCCATACAGCCCTGTTCTCTGTGCACAGATATATGCTGACAATCATTGGCACAACCCGTTCTTTGGTGAACTTTGCTCACAAACGGCTGCTGCGTGAGCCCAAGCTTTTGGAGGAGCGAGTGCACCGCAGGTGTGCAGCTGCTCCCACATGTGCCTCTGCACAGGCACAAGGCAATGGTCCAGCCTGTATCCATATGGACTTGTCACAGAGCTGCAGAGCTCTGGGACACAAGCAGCCATATGTTTGCCAAGGGGCTGGTGCACCAGGACGGGTTCAAACAATTTTTTGGGCTGTGAATGCAACAGCAGGATTCAGGAAACAGCATCAGGGGCTGGGAAAACATTAGCAGGGGCAGGGAAACCCTCAGCAGGAGCTGGGGAAACTGAGCAAAGCCTGGGGAAACAGTAGCAGGGGCCAGGAACACAAATTCCTACCGTGTTGCGGTCCCCAAAGCACGGATGAGTCTAATCCGTACAAGGCTTTGCCGTATTGGGGTCCCCAAAGTGGGAACGATCCAATGGCTGCTTGATCCCGCCGTATCACGTCTCCACAACTGGGAGGACTGAAATGGCAATGTCATGTGCCATATTGGAGCTCCCAAAGTGGGGAGGAGACCACTGGCTGTGTAACCCTGCCAGACTGGGGGTCCCAGGAGTCAAAAGAATCCACTTGGCTGCATAGCCCCCCCCCCCCGTCACGAAATCCGTTACTGGACAGTATTGATTCACTGGATATCATTTTGTTACTGGATATTGATATGGACTGTGCTTGTTTTGGTGTGTGGTGTGTCCTGTGTCCTTGTGTCCAGTGTCACGCAAGTGAAAACCTTGATTGAGGGCACAGTTGTAAAACTATGTGTTCTGCTGCTCTGCCAGTGATGCTACTCGTGCTCCAAGAGGTAACAACAATAGCAATTGTCCAGAGGCACTGGATATTAATTTTGACGTGTAAAAATGATATCCGGTAGTGGACTTAATTTTCAGCGACTGGAGATTGTTCAGGAGGGGGGGTTTACTCCGCATTGGGGTCCCCGAGGCAGGGAGCCATGGCATATGGCATGGAACATGATAACTTGTAAACGAGGACCTTTGCAAGCACACTTTTTGTGCACAGTATGTTTACAGGAACATATTCAACTAATGTAAGAACATTCGACTAATCTTGTTTTTCATGCAGCATCATGGCTGCCATATTTTTCGGTATTTGCAAGTGATTTTTTCCCATAAGCCAAACAATTTAAGTCGCACCTTGACAATTACTCTCAAATACGCTCATTGACTCCTTCGACGACTCCCTCAACGCGTCTCACCATTTGTATGTCCCATTGTTACCACAGCATTCACCCACAACTTCACTAGCACATACCCAAGGACTGAGTACAAAGGTCTCCTAATTCTTGCTTTTGTTTTCTCAGCCCTTGCTGTTGTTTTGCCAGGACCCGCTGATTTTTTTCAGGTTCACATTTCCAATCACTCCCGAGACACCCATGGTCACCGAATTGAAATCTACAGGCCCTGATGGACCAGCGCCTTCAGACAGCAAGAGCAAGGCAGAGGAGCCTGCTGCTGCATTGTCAAGTAATGTTACCCCGATGCTGCTCTGTCCCGCATTTCTTGCGCCTGTTTATCATCCAGCTTTGGTTTGATTGCTCCCAAACTGCTGGTGCATTGGCCGGATATCTGCATTGTGCATCTGCACCTGCCGTGTTCTTTCACAAGTCACAAGGAAATGCAGGGCACATCTGCATTTTCGTAGGGAATCAAAGCAGCAGTGCAAGTGCCGAAACTGGGGGGAGTAAATGGCCCGTCACTGAGGGTTCGTCCACAAATGCACGCAATGGCCAAAGTGAGGGTATGCACCTGTTCCATTTGCTTTATGGTAGGGCCAGTGTCAGGGTTGTTGAGGGCCTCATATTCGTTTACTGCAGTATCAATATTGAGAAAGTGGAAAAATGACCAACGCTCAGATTTTAGGTGACAACTGTCGAAACAAATGACTCAAAAAAACATACAAAAAGGGGCTAAAAGTCTCTAAAACTGCAGAAAATGAAATTTGGGCTGCCTATGGGGGCCTGTGCTAAACTTGCCCCACAAGAAAAATGGGCCTAATCATCTGTCAGTGCTCCGCCTGGTTTTTTTGTTTGTAGGCCCATTACTAGTGGTATACGTTGATCTGATTTGGGGACTGTGTCTCATGCAGGGTGATCGAGGTCTGGCGTGAGGAGAGGGAGGGGGGGTCGGTCGACACCAGCAAAACCCTTATAGTCAGCTTTTGTTTCAAACTTGATCAGGGGTACCCGGAGATAGAGCCCGGGACCCCTCCATTGCTTAGGGAGTCCATATGGAAGAAGAAAGTTGAAATGAACCCAGGTCTAGATCCACGCATAGGCCAACCAAGTTTCGGCCACCATGGTGCAAATAAGCCCAAAGTGCCACTTTTAGGGGCCACTAAGCACCACCAAGGAGGCATACTTAGGGCTGAATGGCTCCCCATGCATTTTCGTCACTAAATGATGTCTTGAGCCTGGCCCAAGGGTGCCTGGAGGTGGTTAGGGGTTGTCACATACAGTCGGTTTTTCAGCCAATCTGTGTAGGCCATTTTCAGTGTAGACAGTTATTTTGTTTCTTTCAAACTGGCCATGACTGGTCCTATGCTTGGCTAGAGGCTGCAAAACATGTCTTTTTGCATCCTGCCATGGGCATTTTGTCACATATCCCCAATCCCACACCCTCAAGGGGGGTACCATGCTACGGCCACCAAAAGCACTTAAATAACAATAACGGCTATGAATACTGGATGCACAACTGGTCTTTTTTTTTAGGATGCAGCTCAATGTTTTTCATATTGGTGCTGCAGGATTGATGAGGCAGTTTGAATTTCTGTGGCCACTGCCAAAATTCGGGGCTAATCTCAACAAGAATATTTCTTTCTACACAACCAGAGCGCATTTCTCAGCGACAAGAGACTTTGCGTGTTTGGTCCGCTCTCGATTTATAAGCATGTATCAGTGCATAAACCGTACACGATACTGCCATTAAACAGACCCCTCTACTCTTTTAACCTTTTATGCACCATCTCTGTGTCTTAAATGAGCAGCCGATCACTTTCTATCAGCCTCAGCTCGCTCCTGTGTGTATTCTTGTGTCTGCAGATGGATGTCCTATGTAGATAATGTGGTCAAGCATGGGTCACGGGATGCTTCATGTCTTCGAAAATCTGAGGGTTGTCAGCTGTGAAGCTGTGAAACATGGCAACATGTTTGCAGGGGAAGGAAGCAGTGCAAATTCAGAGGCTAGTGACAACGGAAATGCAGACTCTCGGTACAGTGAATGTCCCATGTCTGAGGGCTCGAAAGCGAAGACACACAATAGTCAAAGTACAGGTATGCACCTTATTGCCTTTTGGTTCATGGCGGGGCGAGTGTCAGGGTCACTGAGGGCCTTTTTGTTGGTTTTATTCTCAAGTAAATCCCCCCAAATGCTTTCTCAACTCTGCAGGCCTTGTCCTTGGCCTTGCTTATTGCTTTTGCAGAATTTTCTCTGGCACCTAGCTTTCTTCCGTGAGCCTGTTTGGAGTGTTGTTTCTGTCCTTGTGTGTAATCTTTCCAACCAGTGCTTGCTTGTGGACAATTCGAATACCAAAACATTAAATGAGTGGCACTCCAACATACCAACTCAAAATATTGCACACCAAAAATACAGGCAATCTCCAGGGGTGAATGCATTAGACCAGTCAGATCCCGAGCAGCAACATCAGCAGTGGGATTACAAGGTAATGTATGACGTTGCGCATCCAAGGACAGTGTGGGATGGTCAAGGGGGCCTGCGTCAATTTATAGAGGCCTCTATGAATTGATGTGTGGCGTGTAGTGCCCCCCCTGCAGGAGCAGGTCGTGGCATGAGCCATGCTGGTATAGGGGCCCACCCGGCTGGTGGGAGTGGGGGGCACTGGAGGGCGCGAGTCCCATGGGGACAGGCGGCCCTGGAGGCTGCCAAGGCCGGGCTACCGTTCCCAATGACGGACACAGGAGGGCGTTTGGCAAGTAGAGACGGAAGAGTTTGACCCCCCCCCCCCCACCTCCTGCCATGAGGAGCCCCTGTGTTGAGCCTCAGGCAAATGTCACGTGGCTCTGGGCCCGGTGAGTGGGCATGGCAGTGTGTCTTCGCCCGAGCACAGAGGTTCGGTCGCTCTGTTGCGCCATGCCTACACAAGGGCGGCATGGTAGATTGTGGGGATTATGGATAGATGTCAGGAGACACAGAGATATCACAGAGGACATAGACACATCGTGTGGCACATGAAAAGGTTGTTCAATTGTGCATGTGTGCCCTTCCCTCTTGAGCCCCCCCCCCGTGCGTATCTTGCGTAGTTGCCAGATATTTTCACAGGTGTTCTGGCTAGCTTCTGCCCATGGTGCCCCATGTGGGCAGGCGAGTTGCTGTCGGTTGCTTGGTTGCAGCTGCCCACACTGTCTCGGTATTCTGCCAAGCAGGTGGGTAAAGCAGCCCTTTCCGCCATCACTTGAAGCCTGTCCACAAGCCCCCATGACCACCAGAAGTTCTCTCTCTGTTTCTTGTCCTACACCGCCTCCCCATGCCCCACTGAGAGATAATGCATGCTGAATGGGATCCCAATGTAACAGTTGGTACCTCCCGCCCCACATGTCGTTGGATGGTACTTTAGGGTGTTGTTCGGACGATTATGACACCTTGCCACACGTGTGGCATTGCTATGCAATGTGTGTGAGCAGGTGGTTCCTGTCTCCAACTCCGCCCTCTTCGCACAGCCTGCTGGTGCAATCATCACAGCAGTGCTGACAGCAGAGAGGGGTTCCCCTGTCTTAATCGTAGGCATGTAAATAGCGCAGCATGCTCCGCTTTCTACCTTCCCTCCCTGGCGAAGCAGGGCACTGTAGGGGTAAGATCACCTGTGACTCACCCACTGACGAGGTACGAACACTGCCCTCACTTGTCATCGCCTTACAAGGTGTTTTTGGAGACTAGTGTCGTCGCATCACCGTGCCCCGCTCCATCCTCACTGGACGTGGCTGTGGCTCTGGTTTCCCTCATGAAGTGTGTGTGTATGTTTGCAGGGATTCACATGTAGGAGGACACTAGACAAATACGGTGCTAGGCTAATAAGGTCAATTGCAGAGATGAGGGGTGTGACCCCCGCCCTGCCCCTTCAGGCCAGCCTGTTGATATGATAGGTCAGATTGTGTTATGTGTATTGTGTTGAGGACAGTAGGACAGTTGGCTTTCCAGGTCCACGACGCTCTTATGCAAGGAGGGAGGGAGAAGGGTTCAGGAAATGGTGATAGCCCCCCCCCCCCCCTGCCTGGTACTTGGATCTGCTCTGCCTAATCTATCCCATTCTGTGCATGCTTAGGTGGATCCATGGGGCACATGCAGGATTGCCCTGCAGGGAGTTTCATCAATTTTTTGCTGAAGGAGGCAGATGTCTCGCTGGTATGTATCTGTAGGCTCTGCAAGCAGACATACAGCCAAGTGGGGTGGGGTATGTGTCTTAAAGCTATTTCTCTTGTACTGCTCACCATCCCACACCCAGCCACAGACGCGCCTGTCTGTTGTAGTGTGCATCTTCATGTGGTGAGGCTGTTCTGCTGGTGCAAACCTGTTGTCTCCTCCTCCGCGACTGGCTCTGCCTCTGTGGACACCTCTGACCCAGCATGTTCCCCAGTGCCCAACAGGGCCAGGCTGGGCAGACATCGTCTTAGCTCCGCACAGGGTATATACTACAGCCTACATCCACTCCCCCATGTGCTGCAATGGGCACAAGGGCCTCAGCAGGGGGGGGGGGGGGTTCAGGTCCGCAATTTTTTGCAATTTTCCGCAATTTTCCGCAATTTTTCCGCAAATGTTTTCGGCCTGTCCACTTTGTGTGCTTATTGGTGCCCTTGCGAACAACTGTTGCAGAACCGTGTGCTTCAATGTTTTCCTGCCCCCCCAAAAAGAGTGAATTATGCTTCAATTTCATGGTGATATTGAGGGCCGCTTGTCGTCGTAATTCTGATACCTGTGGACGATTCGATCTGTTTCAACATTCTGAGGCTCCTGTGCAGAATTGTTGCTCCTTGAGGCTTTGGGAGGTTCAGTTTGGTTTGAATACAACACCACAACTTTTTCTGCAATTTTCCGCAATTTTCCCGCAATCATTCGCAATTGGATTGGACCCTCCCTGACCGCAATCCCCCCCCCCCCCCCGGCCTCAGTTGAAATAGTACTTGCAGCTTTGCAACGTGCAATTGTACCAACCCGTGAGCATCCTGACCATTGGCTTTGGCTCTGATGATGCCTCCTGGGCTGCTGCCAAAATGAGGGTGTATTTTTATGTGGCTGAACATTTCAATAAGCTGGGCTGGGGGAGGGGGGGGTTCCAGAGAAATCGGATATCATGAGGGTTTGCAACCCCCCCCCCCCTCCGTGTTAGAACTGCTCTGTAGGGGGTTTTAAGGGCATTTTGCGGCGCAAACCCTGTTTTCATGTAAAGCATGCACATGGTGACTCAATCACTTTCAAGAGAGGTTTTCAGATCAAGCGCAGGCACATGCGCTATATACCCCCCCATTTTGGGGTCATTCGCGTAGCACACCCCAATGTATGATATTGGATGTCTTAGCCCTTGTAAAATCATCGGTTTGGGAGACAAAATTATCCCCCAATGAATTCTTCGGATTTGACCCCTCTAACTCCCCTGTTTCTTGGTACCATTGGGGGGGGGGGTTCGAATTTCTTTTGCCCATTGTGGCTGCTGCGTGTCGTTGATTTAGACCTACGTCTTGATCAAATTTTTTTGACACATGGATCCCCGAACCAATGGCAGGGTCTCGGGTCCGACTCGGGTCCGACTCTGTGTACCCCTAGCTACCCCCCTATGGGTCCTTGCCAGTGAGGACTGGTATGTTTGCAGGTTGGCATGCGTCGGCTGAAAATTTTCCAAAAATTGTCCAAAATTTGACTTTTTTCGAAATCCTTCCATTGCATCCGGGATGATTTTGGGTGGTCATTTGGTGCACGGGGGGCGCTTACCTGTGAGGCCTGACCCCCCCCCCCCCCTCTAGACCCCCCCCGGTCCATACTATTTAGAATGTGGTTGGAACTGCCAACCCGGAAATTTTGCATTTGGCCCACATGGGTCATTTCTAGTGGGCTGGGGGGCATGGCGCCAACGGCGCCCCCTTTTTTTCGTGTATGCTTCTTTTCATGAAACCATCAGTGCTTTTGAGCGCTAGATTAGCAAGACGAGGCGCTATACAAATGTCGTTTGTTGCAAAGTGAAGATCCTGCATTCAGAGCAAAACCCCGGTCCAACTGCAGCACCAATTTTTTTCAGGGCGAACAAAGGAGTTAGGGACTCGCAATCCACACTTTGTTGCATGGCCCCTTGAGTTGGGGTTTGATGTTGCCATTTGTCTTCTGCTAGCCGGTATGCCTTTGTTGCTTGCCGTGTACCTCTGCTAGAATAGGGTATCGTTTTTCATTTGCTGTGAGTGGTAAAACCAAAATTTTATTGCCTTCGGCAAGTCCACCTCGCAGAGAATCTACCCCAAGCAACACACACGCAAAATAGGGTAAAAACTACATAAGTACGGGCTAAAACATGCTTTACATATCTTGGATGGTCATGTTGGGTGATCACAATATCAAAAAAAGTACGTTTCGAAAACTTCGATTTTTGAGCTGCCCCGGGTGAAAAACTGTATAAGCAGGTTGTGTACCAATCCCGTTTGCCCCCCCCCCCCCCGCACCCAATATCCAAACAAGGTGAAAAACACAGAAATAGGGCCTAAAACATGCTTTACATACCTTGGATGGTCATTTTAGGTGATCACAATATCAAAAAAAACAAGTTTCGAAAACTTCGATTTTTGAGCTGCCCAGGGTGAAAAACTGCATGAGCAAGTTGTGTACCGGCCCATTCACTAGGCCATTATTGGTGGAAACAGTCATTTCGCGTCTTTGGCACGGGCATTGACTGGCTCTCAGCAAGGCTAGAGACTGCAAAAAACATCCTTTTGTATCCTTTTATCTTTACATACCTTGGATGGTCATTTTAGGTGATCACGGTATCAAAAAAATAAGTTTTGAAAACTTCGATTTTTGAGCTGTCCAGGGTGAAAAACTGCAGAAGCAGGTTGTGTACCCATCCCTTGGGAGACCCCCCCCCCCCTGTGCGCCCAAAGATGAAAAACACGTAAATACGGCCTAAAGCATGCTTGACATAGCTTGGATGGTCATTTTAAGTGATCACAATATTAAGCAAATAAGTTTCGAAAACTTCGATTTTTGAGCTCCCCAGGGTGAAAAACTACAGAAGCAGGTTGTGTACCAATCCCTTGGGAGCCCCCCCCCCCCCCCCCCGCACCCAATACCCAGATAGAGTGAAAAACACATAAATAGGGCCCAAAACATGCTTTACATAGCTTGGATGGTCATTTGAGGTGATCATAGTATCAAAAAAATAAGTTTCGAAAACTTCGGTTTTTGAGCTGCCCAGGGTGAAAAAGTGCAGGTTGTGTACCCATCCCTTGGGAGACCCCCCCCCCCCCCCGCGTGCGCCCAAAGATGAAAAACACGTAAATACAGCCTAAAACATGCCTTACATACCTTGGATGGTTATTTTAGGTGATCACAATATCATAAAAACAGGTTTTGAAAACTTCCATTTTTGAGCTGCGCAACGTGAAAAACTGCATGAGCAGGTTGTGTACCAATCCCTTGGGAGACCCCCCCCCCCCCCGCACCCAATACCCAAGTAGAGTGAAAAAGATGTAAATATGGCCTAAAACATGCTTTACATACCTTGGATGGTCATATTGTGTGGTCACAATATCAACAAAATAAGTTTCGGAAACTCTGATTTTGAGCTGCCCGGGGTGAAAAACTGCATCAGCAGGTTGTGCACGGCCCCATTCACTGGGCCATTATTGGTGGAAACAATCATTTCGCGTCTTTGGCACGGGTTGTGACCGACTCTCAGCAAGGCTATAGAGACTGCAAAAAACGTCCTTTTGTATCCTAGTAGGTAGATACCATCACAACATCCCCACCCACACCCCTTAGAGTGGGTACCAGGGGGTCACCCAGGTCGCCAAAACCGCCAACATACCAAAAATTTCTAAAAAGTGCATCAACTGCAATAGCGCTCGTCCCACTCCGCCCCATACAAACCCCATGGAGTCGGGACCCGGAAACACTTTTTCGGCTCAAAATCAAAAAAAACCAAAAGATTCATGATTTTTGACCCAAAAAAAGGGGGGGTCGATTTTCGACCCCCCACCCCACCCCCCCACACCTCCCTCAAAACCTCAAAAAAGTGGGTTTCAAGTGGGGCCTGGCTTTGATCTAACAACCTCTGCGAGGTGATTCACCCCTTTTGTGTATATTCAAAATGTTCAAAATGAAACGGGAAACTCAAAAATGCCCCTAAAATGGGGAAATTTTTTTTGACCCCCCTCCCCCCTCCGGACCCCCCCCCCCCCGCCCACGCCGCGGGGGTTGGTGTCTAGAACTAGAACTACAGCGCCCCCCATGATTTGGTGACAATATGGGTACTCTAGCACCCATGGGGACCCATGTAGTGGCTGCTAGGCCCACCTAGCCCAAGCCATGGGCCCCCTAAAAGCCGTGGAATTGCTTATGTTTAGGCTATTGGCTGGCCCATAGCCTCCACTGTGCGTCAATTTGGACCCAAGTCCCATTCCATTTGAGCCTTGGGCCGTTGTTGGGTGACCATTTGGTGACAATGGGAGTTCATATAAGGCCATGGGGAGCCGTGTAACACCACCTTGGCCCTCCTCGTGGTGTTTATTAGGGCCCGTTAGCACCGTGGTGCGCAAATTTTGGTTGGTCCACAGCTACCACCGTCCCTCTTTGAGGTGGCTCGCTGGAGGCAAAAAAAAATTTGATCTCTGATTGGGATTCTTCCAAAACCCTAGGGTCAAATGTGCCCTGTCCTCATGCACGACACCATTCAATTTTCCCCAAACCCCCGATAACATCCTCGTGGAGAGAACCCTTGCCAACCCCCCGCCCCTTTAATGAAATTTTGGTCCGGAGGAGGTTTTAATCACCCCCCACCCCCACCCCCCCCCCCCCCCCGCTTGGATGCACCTTGCCAATGGGAGCGCTTCCCCTGCGGCGCGCAATTTGGGTAATTTTTTTCGGAATACAGGCTGCCGCGTACATACACACATTTTTTACATACATCCAACGCCACTTTTTCTCCTATTTTATTGCTACATTCTCTTTTTTGGGCTTCTTTCTTTCACAAATGGTGCACTTGATTCCATACCCAACGTGGTATGGGCCCACAAGATGGTAGTGGTCAAGTAGCCACATCTGATTTTGTCCCCGCACTCAGCATTGGGGACCCCCGAGAAGGCATGGGTTATGTAGCCATTCCGCCCACTTTTGGGCCCCCGAGAAGGCAGGGTCATGCGGCCACTTCTGATTCTGTCCCCTTGTTGGGGACCCCCAAGAAGGCAGGGTTATGTAGCCACTCTGCCTTTTTTGGCCCCTGCGAAGGTAGGGCTTATGTGGCCTTTTCTGATTTTGTTTTGTTTGTTGGGGACCCCCAAGAAGGCAGGGGTTACGTAGCCACTCCGCCCACTTTTGGGCCCCCGAGACGGCAGGGGTTATGCGGCCACTCCTGATTTTGTCCCCTTTGTTGGGGACCCCCAAGAAGGCAAGTGACGAAGCCGTGTACCGTTGACAATGTCTCGTCTACGTCCGACTACGACTCCGACTCCAACTTTGATTCTGACCCAGGCTCGAGCTTGACCTCCTACTTTGTGGACCCTTTGTTGTTCAAACCCGACTACTCACCCGATGACGAGTAGATTTGGTTACTCGCAAAACGCGAAACGTACCGAAACGAATGTCATAGGGGATGGGCTCCATTTGACCAACATTGGAAACGCCAAACGACTCCAAACGCGAAACGACTCGACTGCCTATGATTGGGCCATATGATATAGGGGATCAAGCAACAAAGTGTGATGGTGGGACTGACGTTGTCCTATGGTGGGGGGATTGGACATACGTTGTGCGGCACATTGCGCATTCCGAAGTGCACACAATGATTCACTAGAAAAAAATTTTGCAACAAAGTGTGCGGTGCTATTTTGTGATTTTGTCGATGCAGCCCAACATTGCAGAAATAGATACGCTTCGTTTTTTTCCATGTGCGCACCATGCAACCATGTCGTGCCGCGAAACACCCCGATACACACTTACATTCTTACACACAACCATGGCACAACAGAGGGCTCACGTATGGTCATGCAAGTTGCCTCATTCAAGGGGTATGGGGGAAGGAGTAGCATCGGGGCTCTGCTACTTCTGACCGAGGGGTTGGTGTCCCTCCTCTTAACCACAGCAGAAGGGTGGGATCCCCCACCACACTTTGCACATTGAGCTGGACGTAGTCTCTCACTTTGTAGAGAGCGATGGTGTCAACAGATCAACATGCACGGACTTTCTTTGCTCGGTTGTAAATTGTAAATTTTGTGGACAATGTACACTAAAGGCAATTACCTTTTCCCTACAGCGCCTGCGGCGTGCATTCCCAATGGCGAGGCACTGAAACAGGGTCCGGGGCTCTCCTGGCACAATCTATCAAGCCAAAGGAAGGGTGTGTAGGGAGATAAGGATAGGGCAAGCAGGGAGGGGAAGGGCACCAGGAAAGGGGACAAAGTGGCAAAGGGCCAACAGGAGCAGCCAGCTGCAGACAGCAACACATCCAGCAACACATCCAGCAACACATCCAGGTGTCATGCCAACCCCCCGCCCCTGCCCTATTCACTTGTTTGCAATGGGATATAGACCATTCGCCAATTCTCCAATTCACCATTCTCCTGGTCTGGCCTTGGTACTTAATGCATTTTCAGGAAGAGACCGCCGACATCTGCTCAGAAATGCTCTGGAAGTCCGTAGAGAAGACGGCATGGACAATGCACTGGCTGCTGACGGATTTGGCAATTCTAGTTCAGCATCAGGAAGTGTGCCGGGAGGTGTGTGACCTGCTTGGCCTGCAGCTGTGCGGAGTTCCATAAAACCTGCAAAAATGACGCTGTGCGTTGTTTGCCCAACCATGCGTTCGACTTCGCAAGTGAAGGTCCTTCGTTCCAATGGAAATTGGCCACACACGACACTGCTGCTGTCACCCCAGTCCGGGAGTCCCAGAGCTATCCTAGGGCAAGTGGTTGGGGTGCACTGAGTCACTGGGGCATGTGGTGTCCATATTGCTGTTGCACAGCCGCTTGTTCCAGCAGCGTCGTACTACCACGGGTGGTGAGGCCATCGGGAGCATGGAGGTGTGACACCAACTGTCCCCTTGGAGCCCCAACCTACACCAACGGGCAACTAGGGACCATGGATGCCGAAGTTACCAAGACATTATCAGGATCCCACAAGCACAGAAACAAGGTGCCAAAGGCGACGGAGAAGATATTTTGACGAACAATTTCGTAGGGCACCACCTAGCGCACCACCTCTTCTTGAGCATGGGGCATGTTGGGGGCTGAGTGGGCCAGGACCTCGAGGCAAGCTTGGAGGGGAGGCTGCCTGTCCAGCCAGCCCCATGCTGCTGAGGGCCACATTGCCTGCACATTCTGGTGGACTAGGATGCTGCAGGAGTCCGTTGCCCAGAGGAAGCCCCTGGTTTGCTGCACCCGCATGCAGCTGCAGAGGTGAGACACACTGAAGCCCCACGAATCCAGGGGGATCCTCAGGATGGTGCATGGCATTTCGCGAGGCAGGCAGAGGGCCTGCACCAGGTTGTCCTGGGGCCGCTGGACTTGCCTGAGGTGCAAGGGTCTGGAGGTAGAGGTGAGCGTGTTATGGGAATGGGTTGAACAATACCATCATGGAGAACACAGGTAGACCCCAGGGGACATGGATAGCCCCGGGGATAGGACATACCAGCCTTAAATGCAAGCAAGGCATCAAATGGGTGTGTGGGTGTATGCAGCCCATTCTTTTGAACCAGGGACACTTTTTTTGTAAGCCAAAGGTTTACTTGGGAAACTTGAATATTTTGTCAACATATTTAACTCAAGGGGTCGATTTGGCTGAACACAAAAAAAAACAATTGATGCAAATGTGAAAAAACAAGTACCGTGTGTTAGAGAGAAAGTTTTACAAAAATCCAGGTTCATTGTGCAGGTTTGGGGTTTCTAACATTGGTGAGGTCAATTACATGCACAATGCAACCACCCTTGTTCTCTCTCCCATCTGCATTGAGCTTCAAAGTATTTGAATTTGCCTAGTATTGTACCCAAGTTCATTTCTTCAATCGTCAGTTGGGGCAGTTTTACCAGCTTTTGGACACAGTCTGAGCTTGTGCAGAGATGGGTGCCATTTGTGTCTGCAGGAGGTTTTTGCAGTGCTTGGGGAGAAACTGTTCCCAAGTCTGGAGGATTTAGACCGCCTGAAGTATCTGAGGGCCAGCATGATGGAGTCCCAACGGCGCCACATGCTACACCAGACTGTGACCCGGACCTTGACAGAGGACGTTGTGGTCAGTGGGTACACAATCCCTGCGAACACTAAAATGGTGTTGCATCTCAACGAGGTTTGCCAGAGTATTCTTTCTCGTGAATTGCCAAACCCGTTACATGGCGCCCTCACCCTTGGCTTCATGCTCACCCTGACCCCACCCTCGTTTGCACAAGCACTCTCATTCCAAACCTCTCACACAGCCACTCCTAACCCCACACCCCATGTGTTATCCCCACCATCTGCACTTGCCCTCACTCTGACTGCTGCCACCATCATCCCTGTTTTTATTATCTGCAAATGAAATGCTCATGGGTGGACAATCATCAAAGGAGGGGCACCAACTTTTTTTCGTGGCATGGGGTGTGTGGCAGGTTGAAGGTAGGAAGACCTGATCCTCAAAAAAAGCCCTGTTGATCATCAGTGGAGGGGGGGACCATCCATGCGATAGACCACATGAAGTGTGACACAAGGGACTTTGCGTGTGCAAAGGAGGGCAACAGACAAACAGGCTTCTTTGCATTGATTCGCAGGCAGCACAAGACACACGGTTTTTTGACCGGCCGGAACTGTTTGTTCCAGAGCGATGGTTGCATTTTATTGAAGATTTTGAGGTGTGCGCCATTCACATCTGATGCCAACAGGCAGTGTACCACATGAGTCGAGGTTGCATGTTGGGGCATGTTTTTCCCTGTGGTTTCCGTGACACAGTCACAGTTGTGGAGTTGCATTGAGCACAACGATGGGTGTTGTTTCCTCGTCCAGGATGCGACTCCACCAATTCCCCTCAACCCCCTTACCCGCCGTGGGTGGTGTTGGGCATCAACCAGTCGGTTGCCACGCCCATGGTGCCCAGTGGCCCTAGTCTGCAGCACAAGCAACCCAAACATGCCACCCCTGGAGGCGACTCAGATATGTCGTGCTGGTCGCTTGCCGTTACCTCCAGCTGGCAGAGTGCCATCTCCCCCTCACCATCAGACCCCGGATGGTCACCAGTGGCCACCTGGGGAATGCCACAGATGATTACCCGCAACCAATGTGCCTGAATGACCCCTTTGCCACTGCAACAGGCCCTTGTACCGTGCCACCACTACAGACCCTTGAGCCTAAAGAGAAATGGAAAGTCCCCATTACTGAGAGCCCCGTGAGAATTAACCATGCACAGGAATCAGAGACTCAGCACACTGCTGCAAGCCAAGACGACAATTACGAAGTACCGATGATGCCCCTGGAAAGTGTGTTGCGTAACCGCAACTCCCCTGCCCGTAATGGGGATGTGAACTCTCACACATCAGTCTGGGACTGCCAAGCTGTGCCCTGGTTGGCATGAGTGAATGAACACCCGCCCTTCTAGATGCAGCAGGGTTGCCCTTGCGACACTACACCATGGTGTACAACATGCGATCTAACCGGCAGCAGCCACGTGAGCACACAGGGCATGGCCAAGCAACCTCTGAGCCAACATAACCTACTTCAGCTGTGGAGCCTCTTGTTCTTTCGGTGCTGAAGGCGCCCTGCCACGCGACCCTTTCGGAAGCAGGGGCGGGAATAAGGGTAGTGCTCATAAATATGCACTCTCTCTCTTTTCTGCTTGATGTGCTGATGTGTGCTTACACCCTGTCATCAGCAGTCTTCTCATCAGGGGCTATACCGAATGAATTCTAATGGACATCCATGGTACTGGGTGTCCATGGTAAATTATCCATGGTACACGTGTGTCGCACATGGGTCCCGTGGCTATGGGCTATCCATAGATATACTGTGGACGGACAGCTGGCTTTGGCCAGGGGGGTGGGGGGTCTGGCTATTTTTATTCCTGCTGGAGACACTGATGCATGTGCATTGCCCCTCAAGTACAGAAACACCAATGTGCACTTGCTCTGCCATTATTTTGCTGCTGTCTGCAGAAGGGCCAGAGTCGCCGAGTGGCACGCAAAGTTCCAGGCATAGGCCCTGCGAAATTCCACCCTGCCGCCTTCTTGCCGTTTGGAGGTGGCGCTCGTGAGTGTCCAGGTGCATGTCTTTGTGCCACACACAGGAAAGGCAACACCAGGATTGCTGCGCTAGGGCTTGTGTGGTCTGTCGGGTTGGTTGAATTATCACCCCTGTGTGGATTTTTAGATGGTCCTGATGTAGGGATCTTGAGAACGATTTGCATGGGATCACCAGTGCTCTGGGTTTACCAACTTTTGGTTTTGGGTCCGGGGATTGGTTTGTAGGTAACGGATGAGGGATGCATATCATTCAGGTACATTGGGTTTGTGGCTAAGATCAGTGGAGGAGAAACATGGAAATTGGTGGCAGTCCCGTTGGCATACTCTTTTCCCCACCATTCTTCATATTTGCCTGTCCACCCCTTCAGCCCTCCTCCCTTTCCCCATACGCCACCAGCAGTGCTTTGCCATTTGTACCGGAGCACTGCTCACCTCTCAGTGCACACCATCCTGTCTTCGCAAATGGCATTATTAAACTATACCTGGCCCATATGTATCGTAGGCCTCTCCCATATGTCACCCACATGTCTCATATGCCTTGCCCGTATCAGCGTATGTCTCATAAACTTTGCCCTTATGTCTCACATCATTGAGACGCATCTGTTTGTGTGCTTCAGGGATGGAAATGGCCGAGAACATGACGTTGGCATTGGTTGCCAGTATCTTGAGACGCTATCAATTGATGTGGCCATCACCATACCAAGGCCAACAGTCCTATGCCCATGACCATGGTATCTGCTTGTCTGGGCTAAAAGTAGGGCCTCTGTGCCCTGAGCTCACAGATCGGAAGGGATGTCCATTGGGAGGGGGTGAGGTCCGTTGTAGTGATCTCAGTGAGCCATTCATCATGCCCGGGCACGGTCGCCTGCTTGGACCGGCCTCTCACCCCCCCTAGCCTCACTTGGCCGAAAAAGGGTTTGTTGAGCTGGACATCATCATTGCGCTGAGATTTTGCACCGTCACTCTCTGAGGCAGAGCCTTTTTGTGCCTTCGGGTGGTCAGCCCCACAAAGAGAGACCGGTGGTCTTCTCATTTGGCATCAATTGAGAGCCAAAAAGTCCTGTCCACTGAAAAAGCCCTGGCCCTCGCGCTAGCCCCAGCTCCAGCCACATTAAAACTACACGTGCGGATACAGTGCCCCCTGCGTGCACAAGCTCACGTACATGTCTGGGTACAACCGCACGAAAACACTTGTGGTCCCACTAGATCCCACCAAATCCATCCCACCAGATCAGATCCCCTTTGAGCGGAAGGATGCTGACAGCGATGCTGACTTACCAATGCAGACAAGATTGTAGTGCGAGTGGGGTTCGAATCTGGGACCTTCGGATGCCGAGCCCACGGACACATGTGGAGCGGTGGCACAAGTTGGCAGAATGGGGCATTGTAGCTGTGTCCAGAAGCACGGGAGGGGGTGGTGCGACGCGGTGTTCCCGTCAAAATTGGGGACCTTCGGAGGCGCGGCTCGCTCCCAGGGTCAGGCAAGGGACCAGCCCTCCAGGGGCCGGCCGCATTGGGCCGAAGCCCTTATGTCCCCAACCTCACAGCAGTGCAGGCAAAGCACTGTCGCTGTTGGACAACCCGCATGACTTCAGGGGCCTTCCCTCGCTTTGGCCATGGGCAGGCAACCGCCGATCGTGGTCGGGCGGCACCCGAGGTCACGGAGCGGTGTAGCAGTGGTTTCTGCCATGATCGGGGGGGGGGGGGGGGGGCGAACAAGTATAGTCCGCTCGGCGACCCCTCCCCACTGGATTCTGATCCGATCCTTTTCTCGGCTGCACTGAGCCATGTCTCTATGTCGGGACACACAGCATTGCGCAATGCCCCTGCTTCAAGGCGCGCAGTTGCAAGAGCGCTGTGCTCATATCAGCGTGGAAATTAGGGCGGGACCGCGGTTGCCGGGACCTGCTTTTGAACACGGGTCTACGCATTGTTCAGGGATGTTGCTCATGCCTGCCTTCGAGGACTTCACAAGAGAGATCGGCGTCCTACGGTTGCCATTCAAACCAAAGGCTCTGCTGGAGCAAGAAAGGTCTGGTGGTGGATGTGGGTGTGGGTGCCAGTGTGTGGTTGTGCGTGTGGCCGCGCATTGGCGTGTGTACAGGGTGCGAATGAGGAGTGCACGAGGCGAAGGTGACGCTGCAAGCCACAAAGTGGGTTCCCGCACTGGCGCCCCCACAAGCTTGTCTGAATGGGCACCGCTCTGAAAGGCTTACCTCTGAGCCCACACCCACACCCACACCCACACCCACACCCACACCCACACCCACACCCACACCCACACCCACACCCACACCCACACCCACACCCACACCCACACCCACACCCACACCCACTCGCACACCCACACCCACACCCACACCCACACCCACACCCACACCCACACCCACACCCACACCCACACCCACACCCACACCCACACCCACACCTACACCCACACCCACACCCACACCCACACCCACTCGCACACCCACACCCACACCCACACCCACACCCACACCCACACCCACACCCACACCCACACCCACACCCACACCCACACCCACACCCACACCTACACCCACACCCACACCCACACCCACACCCACACCCACACCCACACCCACACCCACACCCACACCCACACCCACACCCACACCCACTCGCACACCCACACCCACTCGCACACCCACACCCACACCCACACCCACACCCACACCCACACCCACACCCACACCCACACCCACACCCACACCCACACCCACTCGCACACCCACACCCACACCCACACCCACACCCACACCCACACCCACACCCACACCCACACCCACACCCACACCCACACCTACACCCACACCCACACCCACACCCACACCCACACCCACACCCACACCCACACCCACACCCACACCCACACCCACACCCACACCCACACCCACACCCACAACAACTACCACACCCACACCCACACCCACACCCACAACAACTACCACACCCACACCCACACCCACACCCACACCCACACCCACACCCACACCCACACCCACACCCACACCCACACCCACACCCACACCCACACCCACACCCACACCCACACCCACACCCACACACACACGCACACGCACACGCACACGCACACCCACACCCACACCCACACGCTCGCGCGCGCCCACACACACGCCATCTTTCTGTGGGTTGCTGCTTGTGCTTCTGCCGACGTTGTGCTTTGTTTTTGTGTGTTTGTGCCCCTGTCGTTTGCCTGATCCTTCTTCCAGTGCCTGTGCCGATGTTGTCCTCAGAAGAGAGTACGAACGCCTTATGCAAGCCCAAATGGAGCGCATCACTGCACAGACCGGCACCAGTGAAGGTGGTGACAATGACGATAGGGCAGAGGCCGATAAGGCACAGGGGGATAAGGCATAGGGCAGGTAGCAACACGACGAGAAATGATGGACCAGAAGATACGGCGGCAAGGGATCATAAGACATGGGGTGAGGCGACTGATGGAGGCCACGGCTTCTTTTGCTGTACAGCTCGTTCGCTGCCCTATTCAACGGCTATGGCCACTGGTCAGAGTAGCAGGGAGAGGCGGCGGGGTGGACAGTATTTCCTGCTGGATCACCTCCCGACGCCGGCGGCGGGGGCAGCACCGCTGCGTCCCTATGAGCGGCAGCCGCACCGGGAGGTTTTCCGTGCGCGGCAGGTGTGCGCGCCGCTGCAAGGGCAGGGAGGTCCGCCCAGGGGAGGCCAGGCGCCGGCACGCGCCGTGAGAGCTACATCAGGCGCCACCGTGCCTGGCGTGCGCACAGCGGGGAGCATCTATTTGCCAGAACTGCGGTCGATGTTGGGTCCAAGTGGACACATGCTTGGCTGGAATGGATGGGCCGATAACAAGTCCGGGCGGCCGGGGGGGAGGGGGGGTTGGGATCCATGTGTTCTCGCTTGTCGTCTGTTGCATGGTTTTCGCATGCTTTTCACCGGTTCCGCTTTGCTGATCACAATGGGCCTCAAGGGGACAAGAGCATTTGGGTGCGGTGCCGAAAGTGTAGGGCTCTGAAATGTTGCTCAGGTTGTGGGGCAATGGGTGGGAATGCCCATGCCCATGCCCGTGATACTGAGGGTGCATGGGGCTGTGCGCCGGCGAGTTTTGTCCATTGTTAAGTGAGGCTTCATCCTTTGAGCATGAACCAGAGGCGGGGCCACGAATACCAAACAAGCAGCTTGCCACCCAGTCCCCATGCTGCAAGTGATATGGGATGCGGGAGGTCACATCTGGGCAGCCCCTGCAGTGGGGCGCATGGCAAATGCACGGGAAAGTCAAGTCACTGACTGCTGGGCCCCGGATTTTGAACGGGGATTCAGGATGTCCTCATGGGCAGTCCCAGCACCTGAATCCTTGGGATCAGGCCAGACTGCCGGTCAATCCTCTTTGCCGTCAGACTGCGGTCCCTAAGAGGCCCCAGCCCAACGGGGACACCGCGTGAGACGTGCCGAAGAAAACGTGTGGCAGCCAGTCTCCGTTGCATTCACTGGGGGGCCCACTTTGTGTGAAGGCACCGGCACAGAGAAGTGGGGCTTTTGGAAGGGCCATGTGATGTGAGAATCCATCGCTGAAGGGCTCTCTGACGGTCTGCAGGCGTGTAGGGCAGGGGCACGTAAGGCAGCAAGGGCAAGGGCAGGCGACGATCAACGATCGCGAAGGCATGACGGATGTGTGTGTCGGATCCAGTCGGCTGCAGCGGTGTGCCCCAGGGACTAACGGTATTATAAGTGCGTTGTGTTTGGAGGGATTGAAATAATGGCACAAGGCAGCGCAAGGAGAACAGGAGGTTCAGGGACACCCGCCGCAAATTAACCCGCCGCACAAAAGATTCTAGCCCTCTGCATTGCATTATCTGTCTACTTTTGGGTCCCAGTGAACAGTTATTAGAGGATACAGCCTGCCGCCTCTTCCTGCATTCAGGCTGCCCTTGTCCAGATACCGGCAGCCTGTGCTGTTGTCCTCTGTTTCCCTTGCAACGTGACCCTGAATTCAACGCTTACTGGAATCTGCCCTTAGCCTCATTCGTATGATGGGCTTTCTGCCCCTGGTTTTCATCTTGTGGTGCATAAACCAATAGCAGTGTGCAGGGCGCTGAACAGGGTTGCATTCTGACAGTTGCAGGAGATATTTTGCGCGACCAAACAGTGGCGGACACTCGCAGCTGAAGCACCGATTGGACGCTCTAATCATGGCAAATGAATGCGGCATACACAAACAGGAATGGTTCTCAGCGCCCATGGCATTGCATTTCATGTCCCAACCTATTTGACCATTTTCCCCAGGAATCTTCGTGATATTCCATAACGTTCCACATTCCACAAATTTCCACATTGTGGGAACCTCCAACCTGCCATTGGGTGCTCATTCTTTAATGGCTTTGAATGTGCTGTACACAGTCTCAGACATTAATTTTGAAGCGCCTTTGCCCCTCACCAGTGACCATATCCACAGGCAGCTGCTGCAAGGTGCGACACGGTGCACACATGCGTCTCTTTGCATGGCTGATGATAATGCCACGCACAAGAACAGCGGTGGGTTCCCTTTTCGCGTTTTGTTGACTTCCATTTCTTCTTTCAGATAATCACAATCCATTGTGTTGTTGTTGTGTTTCGTTTGTGCAATGCACATCCATCCTCTTGTTTTGGGTTTGTGTCCTTTGCATTTCATGTGAGAGGGTTTCTTTGAATTGCGTCGCAAACATTTTGTTGTCACTCTTTGGACATTGGCGTGACAATTTGATTCCGGGCCACTCACGAGTGCCCGTTTTTGTTGTAAGGTGTGGCCACATCAAATCAAGTAGAAAGGATGACGAAATCGTGCGGCAACAACCAAAACGGAAGCAAAAATGGAGGCTTGCCTCCGAACGAGGTTTTGAAGAATTGAGCGACAACAACGCAAAAACGAATAGCCACAGTTACTTCCTTTTTTTCTTTTCCCAGATAGTGTGTATTACTGTATTCACGTATTATTATTTAGGTTGTCGTTGGCATAATTCTTGAAAATAATACGATATAGATACTCCTCAACAATTGAAATATTGGGAAATCTTCCAATCCTACCCATTGGAATGTTGTTGCGCCTGGCAAAAAAAATGTTTTTGCATGAAAGTTTTGTCATTGCGGCTTCATTCCATTGCTCCCTGTCGCATTCGGGTCCGGTGGTTTCGTCATGTCTTGCAGCGAAAGATTCGGCGTTTGGAGCAGGCTTGCATTGCGCCAATGTTATCAAAGAAAAATATCAACAAGAGGATGATGTTTCTCCCAATGTGAGACACACTTTGGACCCATTTGATCAACTAAGGAACGGCGTGAAGGCGTGCGGTTTGCTGTCTTTTTTTTTTTTTTTTGGTTCTGCATAGATGACACTCTTAGTTGATAGTTTGAAAGTTGATAGCTTAGTAATTTATTCTTATTGGCAAGGCTAGCAAACCGTCTCCTCATGTGTGTTCAATAAGGTGGGTGCAGTGTGGTTATGTGCATTTTTTACCCTCCCTTGATCGTTACTCAAAACATTGCATATAAGCATGGTGCGCTGAAACTTTCTGGTCAACATTCTTCGGCACTGTTGGAAATTTTAGCAGTTTGTCGCCACATGTTGATGACTACAATGTGAACATATCCACGTGAAGCAGCTATACTTGGGGATACCCTAGTTGCCGTCGATTTGCCCTGAAAGGATTACGCATGCCATGGCTCCTGACAAAGGAGGGCTTTGGCAAATGCAACCATGACACGTTAATTCATGCTACGAAAGAAATAGCTGATTAGCAAGATTCTATGATGCAACCCATCAATTGACTCCACTACCCGAAATTCTTGAACGTGACATGCTTACCTTGGGGTGTCGACAACACTCACATGTTTTTCGTCCAGGGCTGCGCCATGAAGGGATTGAAAAATTGTGTGTGTGCCTGGAATAAGATGTGGAAGGTCTGAAATCAGGATTCCAAGGTCCGACGGTTTAGCAACATTTCTGAGAGGGGAATTCTGTGTGTGAAGCAAGGCAAGGCATGGCTAGCATGGCATTGCATGCTTTAGTATGCACCTAGAAAGGTATATGGAAGGTCGGACGATCGCAGTATGTGTGCAGCTTTATGAGCGACACACAATTTCGCATGTACAAGCGCGTTTGGCATGCTCGTACACGACACAATTCAGGTTCGGAACGGATAATCACGTGCACACTTGCGGTCGTTGCACGATCCCTCTCAATTTGTGCATCCGCAGTTTCAAACGTTCACAACTCGCGGCATAAGTGGAAAGAGCCCTCATTCTCGATTGATCTAGGTGCCTCAGTGCGCGTGTTGGCAAACACCAACCTTTGTGCCGAATCAATACATGAAAAATTGGAGGTTCATTGTTCTACATGAACCATTTTTTGGGGGGACTATGTCTTGAGGCAACAGGGTTTGATGTCATCCAGGAATGTGTGACCCTGTGTGCTTGAGTCCTGGCGTGCTTTGGGGTTATCTTGGCCAACGGCGGCAGTTTTGACAAAGAGAGCCAGACCGTGGCTGTAACGACTGAGCACCGGAGCACGGCCCTGGGCGGGTTTCTGAGGTTCTGTAGGTATTTTGCATGCCACCCCACCTGTTTGCATAGGCCTTGATTCTGGCGCTGCGGCCCACAAAATGTTTTTCAAAAAGGAGATGCAACGCATCATCCGCCTCGAGCCACGGTACTTGGATGCGCAGATTCGAGACACCCTTGTTCAGAAGCTCAATGGCCAGGTCCCTTTCCCATTTCATGTTCTCCACGGTTTGCCTTCAATTGCAAACACCAGATGTTATGTCCTCTGGATTGTGTGCTGCATTGCAGACCCGCCATCCTTTCCGCATATTTGAGCGCCAGTTCTGAACATTCAGGTACTAGCAACTCCAGCAAAATAAACACCTGTGATAAAGGTCAAACTTTCTTGATCCCAGATTCGAGGTGCCCTCCTCTGTTGCCAAGGTAACCGTTTTAACCACGTGTCCAGCCCCTAGTGGGGCTGGGTTGGCTGTTCTTGGGCCTGGTGCCACCTGTAGCCCCCCACCCCTCTTTGTGGGTCCTATCTACCTGCTACGTCCTGCCTGTCGGTGTTAGGTTGCTGACAGTACAACGATGGTGTGATGTGGCGATACCATGTTGTGGCCTGGGGTCCTGCCGCAGGCACGCTCTGGCCCATTTGCCAGCCATGAAATCCCATCGACATTGTCTTGGTCTGCTGTTGTCTAGGTGTCATTAGGCTGGAGGACCAGTTTCATCTCAAAGTAAGGGCTTCCTCAGATGGGACGTCACCACTGGACCTGAGTGTGGAGTGGTGGCCCCAAGGGAGGGGCTCTCCAGGAAAGGGGCAGAGATTCGGAACCTGCGGGTGCACATGGGTGTCAGTGTGGGACTTGCAAAGTGTGGGCCGTGGTCTATGCGGTTGTGCAGCCAACTGTGTTGCTGCGACACCTTCCTCCAACTGTTGCTCTGCAAACAAAATGCCTTGTTCCCCACTTGGTCATTTTTGGCAAATCAGAACACTGACCCGCATGTTGCAGGATGTTGAATTCGAGAATTAAATGTTATTTGCCAGCTGCTTCATCTGCAATGCAAAAATTGTGCGTGGTGTGAAGTCCAACTGAGTTGCTTGTGTTGCTGGCTCTCATTGTTTTCTGCAGGTTGAAGGCACGTGCAGTGGGCAGTACGGTTACATCATTTGTGTGACAAACATCACAAAACAAGACAAAGCTGTTGTGCATGACGATGGGACTGTTTCCTTCAAGGTTGGTTTCACAGCCATCGTGTGCCGGCCCTTCAAAGGCGAGGTCTGTAGCCACCGGCCTTTGACGCCTTTGATTTCGTCAACGCGCTGTGTTTTGTGCGTACTATCGGCTGACAATGACAAACTGCTTCACAAATTGGTGCACTATCTCCGTGGAGCACCCCCCACCCCCACCCAATGCCCTAATAACGTGAAAAATACATCAGGAGGGTCTAAAACATGCTTTACATCGGAGATTTGACAATGGTGAAAAATTCGGTGATGAAATGTTCCAATTCCATGTCGTTGGTGTTCAAAAACTGCCTGAAAAACTTGTCCCTGGTCCCTTGGGCAAACCCCCCACCCAATGCTCTGGGGGGGGGGGGGATTGCGGTCCCCCCATTCCCGAAAAAATTGCCATAAATTACGTTAAATTGCGGTAAAATTGCGGTAAAATTGTGGTACAATTGCGGTTTTTGGAAACATTCCAAAATGGTCCCTGGATGGTTGTTGGATGCACACGACATGCAAGCTGAAGCAAGGCAATGCAATCAAGGCTAAGTAATCAGGAGTATGCCAACGCGAGAAACAGACAGTGACACAGCTTGAGCCACTTCCCTGTGTTCCACTCCATTATTGGCCCCCTGGCCTTCTAAAAACTGAACATCAACACAGAAATTCAAAGAGCATGACCGGACAAGGGTGGCCAACACAGTCACCCCACATGAATCTGTGTATTCATCAAACAGGACGCTCACAGGTTTGCCTTTGAATTTTTCTGTCAGTACATCCTGAATGGAATCGTTTGGCTGCACGACGTTGACCTTCGGAAAATCCCCTAACAAAGTTGGGATGCACCCATTGATGTCGGTGTGCTTGGCCAACCACTTGCGAAAAATGGGGTGGTCGAGTTTCTCCGGCGGAATCCCTGTGGCCAAACGCATTTGTTGGGGTACTGTGCAGCTCGAGCAGCAGGCGAAATCTGTGTGGCATAACCTGCCTTTTGGCCACCCTATCCTTTGCCATGCTTCATTGGCCTTGTATCCTTGCCGGAATCATTGTCTGCAGAAGTGGACGACATTTTGGCCACACAAATGACATGCAGGACGGATGAGAACACATACACATACAGTGTGCCTAGTGACGGCGAAGGGAGAGAAACAATTTTCCTCAGGGGAAAAATGAAAGTTTTGAAATGAGGCATCACTGAAAAATCGCGGTAAATTGCGGTAAATTGCGGACCTCATTCCTCCCCCCCCACCCAATGCCCCAATAGGGTGAAAAACACTTTAAGGGAGCATGTCGATTATTAAGGTCCATAGGCGTATGTACAGAGGTCAAGGGGCTGGGGTGATGGGCCGATAGGTGCCGAGGAGGAATTGCCACCCGGGCCACGGTGGCCATGTGTGGAATTGTCACCTCAGCGAGGGAGGCCAGTTGTGGAATAGCCATCCGGGCCAGGGTGGCATTTGTGGAAACGCCACTTGGGCCAGCGTGGCCATTTTTCAAAACGCCACCAGGGCGTGCCATCCGGGCCACGGTGGCCATTTGTGGCCCGGGTGGCGCTTGCTCAAATGGTCACCCTGGTGCAGGTGTGGATCCCATAAATGGCCACCCTGGCATGGGTGGCGATTGCACAAATCCACAGCATTTGTGAAATTGCCACCCAGGCCCGGGTGGCCATTTGTGGAATCCCCACCTGGGCCACGGTGGCCATTTGTAGAATCCCCACCAGCACCAAGATGGCCATTGGTGCAATTGCCACCCATGCCACAGTCGCCATTTGTGGAATCCACACCCGCACCAGGATGACCAGTTGTGGAAGCGCAACCCGGGCCGGGGCATTTCTGAAATCGCCACACAGGCCAGGTGGCCATTTGTGGAAGCGCCACCTGCACAAGGGTGGTCATATGTAGAATCGCCACATGGGCCAGGGTGGGCCGACTGCACTGTGCAGATGGCCAGGTGAGCAACGGGGAATGAGCGCACGACACCATTCTGACAGCACCCCCTGTAGCAGCCAAGTGTCTCTAAACCAACTGCAGGGCCTGGCGCAGCACATGCGCCCACTCTCCCAGCGGGAGCCGTGCGCCCCGCAGCTTGTGGTGCGGGGACACCCGCAGTGCCCTGCCAACAAAGATTTCAAAGTCCAGCACCAACTCGGCCCAGGACACATCCTTGTGGCCCTCCCCCTAGGTGAGGGTGCTCACCAGTTTGTGCATGACCGTTGGTTCCTAGAGCCAGCCTAGGGGCACCCCCGGCCTCAAAGGGGGAGCACCTGCGGCACGCGCAGCAGAGGGCCGTGGAGGTCCTGCCACAGATATGCCCCCTGGCAGCACCCTGTCCACCCGCTCGGCGTGCGCAATGCGCACCCACCAGTGGTCTGGGGTCCCAACCACGGCATCTCTGCCGCTGTGCAAAGCACCTGGGGGATCCTTTCCAACCGCGCCTCCCCCCAGTCCCAAAGGAGGTAGGCTTTTTCCTCGTGCGGGGTGCCGTGTCCCACAGGCGGTGGCCCTAGACCGTTTGACCAAGCTAACTCAAATGACCTTGCAAGGTTGGTAGATCAGCACCATGCAGGCCCACTTATATCAGAAACACTCAATTGTATGCCTCCTTTTTCTACCAAAATCAAAATCATTCTAAAACCTTGTTAATCTAATTTTAAAAATCTTTTTAACCGAAATCTGTGTTCCAAATTATTCAAATTATTTATTATTATTATCCAAATCACCAAAATATTTCTACCAGAATCAAAATCAAAAACGTTTTTACCAAAATGCACATTTGCAAAAAGGATTAAAGAAGGAGTAAAACATGCTGTCACAATTCCCTTTGTAAAAATCAGCTCACCGCACTCACCGGCGGAAAAATGGGATTTTCTGCCGCCACCCACCGACACTCACTGCCACAGCGGCTAGTGCAGATGCTTGGGTGTGGGAATTTTCGATAGGTGCAAAGATGCAGGTTGTGCAAGTTGTGCAACAGCCCATTGGGAAGCCTCAATCCACCCAGTCAAGCAGTCAAAGAAAAATTTCACAGCCGATTTTTTGTTGGAATACTGTCCACTCACAACGATCCAGTCTGCCAACTACAACATCTTTTAGTCCCTCTTTAGGTATTTCCTTCGTATTTGGGCATTTGGCATGCAGAATCTTGATCCCACAATTTTTTTGGATCACACCATTTTCTGCAGCAGGCGATGTGCACAGCGTGAAGCACAACAAAAGTTTTGGTGGAGATTTGGGGCCTTGAACAGCTATACATTGGTCTGTGTGCTAAGTCTCTGTGTCCCCTCTCTACGTGGGTGTACAGTCCACAGTCTGTGGGATTACTGCCACACCGTCCCATTCAGCACTGTGCTCAAAGGTGTGTGCCCAGGGCCCCTTATAGTCCCCCATGTCAACCCTGGGGTTCGGATGTGCTTCTGTCTGTTGGTCTCTCCCCACAGTATGTGGTTACACCTGTCACCTGTTTGCAGGTGGTGGATGCAGTGGTCACACAAGTCAACAAGTTGGGTATCTTTGCAGAGTTTGGCCCTGTGAATGCATTTGTATCGAAGCATCAGATGCCCAGTGACATGGAGTTCCAGGAACAATTGATTCCCCAGAAGTACGTGTCCAGGGACAATAAAATTGCTATTAAAAAGGGGGATGAAGTCCGCCTCAAGATCATCGGCACCAGTGTCAATGCCCAGCAGCTCTGTGTTGTGGGCTCCATCAAAGAGGATTTCATGGGCCCCATTGGCTACTGAATGGTTTCTTGGCTGCTGAAGCTCAGGTGCAGGTGTATGGTGGTTCCCAAGAGTTGATCCAAACAGACATTCTGCTCAGCCTAGTGGTCAGCGCTGCCATACTGGCTCTTGGCATTGCATCTTGCCTCGATCCTGCCCACGGCAGCGTACAGCAGTATTGTATGGCAATCGTGCAGAATCAATACGGTGTCTGCAGGTTTTTGTTGGTTGTGGTTGGTGCAGAGTGTGAACGGACATGTGGATTTGGATAATTTGGGGGGGCTGCCCTGTGCTCAGCCCATATCAGGTTTCTTGGTACGTTACGCTGAGGCTGGTACTATTGACAGGGTATTTGGGGAGCATACACGAAGGGGTGCCATCTTCAATAACTTTTTTCGTCAAATTGTGAACTTTACATTTCGCTAGTTTGACTAAGAAATTACAAGTCACCTTGCAGCATGAAACCATCAAATGTAGAGCTGGCTCAAATAAGGTTTACAACTTTTGTCACCCACCTTTTGGTTGCACTGGCTGTCTGGCTGAAGATGAGCCAAGGGTGCACCTTCCTGTCCCCATCTTTCCCAGGAAACTGGAACCTGTGATTACTGCTAATTGCGCTTCAAGGTGTCGGATTAGGCCACTTCTCACGGGCTGTCAGTTAATTCAGGATGCACTCCCACAGCGACTAATCAATCCAAGCACTAAGTAGATTTACCAGCTGACCCAACTCAATCGTATGGGTGTGTAAGCCCTGTTATCTGAGGGTGCCCAATTTCGCCAATTGCAGCTTGGACTGGGACTTGGTGTGGTGTAGTGTGGGGTGTGCATGCAAGACTTCACAATGCTGCCATTTGACTCAGATGGCAGGAGCAATGTCATCCCCACGCCCCTCTGTACTGCAGACCACTAATCTTATGCAGGCTCCTGACCCAAAGAAGGTACAGCCCCATAATCCACAGGGATTTGCCACAGGGATAACCCCAGGCGTATCACTATTATCACATGCATGAGCTGTTCGAGCTTCGCAATCTGACAGATCTAGACTCCTCAGATGGTGCCTCAGACTTGAAACGGAACAAGTATACAACTATGGCTTGACAGATGCACCAAGAAGTAAAGCCCTGCCCCAACCTGGCTCTTTGCATTTGCCCCACACCCATAAGCCCGAGCCCCTTCGTTTTCAGAAATGTTTTGGTAGAGTACGGCGCCAGGGAAATCCCAGCCAGTGCCTGCCTCGACCCCATTTTATTGAACAGAGGACTGAGTGTTGCTTTCGACCTGCTTTGCAGGCCACCACTGCAGTGCTTTGGGCAATGATCCTGATATTGACCTGTTCCGTTGGGTGTAAGTGTTGTAGGCAATATAGGATTGCAGGTAGGGTTGGTGCATGGGTTGTAGGGTTGCATGGAGGTTTGAAAAAAGGGTTTCAGGGTTGCAGGGAGTATGAAATACAGGTCGAGAAGTGAGGGTTTAGGCGAGGCTTGTGGTTGAGGCCTGTGGCAAAGGTTGGAGGAAAAATTGAGGTGATGAGGTCAGCAGAGAGGTTTGCATGATTTTGAGGTTGCAGCTGTAGGGCTGTACAGCATTAAGCGACACTTCCCTGGTACAACACTGGCTGCCCTGCATTTTTTCCTTTCGCATGTGCAGGACCTGCTGTTGTCACTGTCTTCAATTCTTTTGGCTCATCTCTGCAGTTGTAGTTGTCGAGTCCATGCACTGCAAATGCCTCGTCACTACAAATTTCTTGCCCATGTTTCGCAGTCACTACAAATGCCTGGATCATGTTTGGTGGCAACTGCAAACGCCTGGATCATGTCAAGCAGTGTGCTGTTGTGGGGGTCCATTGCAGAGTCCTTTGGCGTACAGTGGATTTGCTTCGACAAGGAACTCGCTTGGTTGGGACACTTGGCAGCAGCCAGGTTCTATGTTGTGTCGCTGAACAGGCAAGCACTCAAAGACCCCAGTAGCAATGGAGAGCGCGGGCTCACAACTGAGGTTGGCTTGGGATAGCTTGCAAAATGGATCTTGAGCATGCATCTGTTCTGGGGGCGAACCTTATGCATCACGGATCAACGGTCGGTTGGCTTTCACCGCAGTACTGGTACTGGCCTACCACCAGGACGTTGCAGTGATTACTGTGTTTGCCCTCAACCTTGAAATTGAAGGTGAAAGCCTCCTGCCTACCTGTCCTAGTTTTCGAAGACACACGAGCAACAACATATTGGCACTTTGTATCTGACAAGCCACTCTGCCAACATGGTAAAACACATTTGGTACAATGCAACTACCCATAGAGCCATACAAGTCATGGCATATTGCAGTGGAACATCACATCTGTGAATGTGGTATCATATACCACCAGGGGAAATTTTTTAGAAAGGGACAAATTTGATGTGGACGACTTTGGAAGCCCTACCTCGTACCAAATATTTCCCTTCAATTTTAAGGATGCGATGCGTCAAAATGTGTGCACCACGCATGGGCTGCAGGAGGGGTGTGTTTTCTGCGCGCTGCATGCAGTGTGAATAAGCAACATAGATGAGACGTGGTGTCAACTGACACTGCGTTCTCTGTAGGTCCTCAAGACCGCCGATGTTCACAGCAGAAGGAGAGTCGTGGGCAGATGGACAGAAGGCCACCAGGAAATAACAGCAGCCATCCACTAGGAAGCAACAGCAAGGGACCTTATCCCAAAAATTTCCCTCCATTTCTAAGGACCAGTTCCAAATCCCCCCCCCCCCTAATTTTAGCCCTCCCGAAAAAAACCCCCTCAAATTATTCCCCGGATGGTAGTACAACCCCCCCGCTCCCCCAGTACCAAAAGCAACCTCCCTCAAACCTCAGTCAACACAACACCATCTCCACCGTAAGATTCCACAGGGCAAACTACGTTGACAACCCGGCGAGTACTGATGTCCCTGTATACCACAGGCTGAGCTGCCCACAACACTTGTGGAACATAATACAAGCAAGATACAAAGGCCAAGGAACCAACAACTCCACCCCCATTGCACACCAATTGGCCTGGGCACACCCCCTGCACCCTCACAACATAAGCGCAACAGCAAGCTCATGACAAGAAAAAACTCCCGCCAACAGAACGAGTAAGGGTATTGCCCCATACCATGCTGATATTAATTATTTGCAAAATAATCAATTCCCAGGACAAGGTGTTATTTCACTGCAAAAAAAAAAATTAATGCAAAAAATATTAATTTTCAGCTGCATCCCCTTCGCAAAAATGAAATCCGCAAAAAAGCTGCCAAAAATTTTTTGCCCCTCCCCCCCCCCCCCGCCTCTTCTGACTTGAACACACTTGTGCTGCATTGTGCATCGCCGTTCTTGGTTGCCCTCCTTGCTTCACTTTTAGACAATGTGCAAGTGGTATGATGTACTTGTCAAGTGCTTTTGCATTGAACATTTATGGGCTAGCCAAAGCCCTTGACTTTGGTTGGTGGTGCAATGAAACCCTCGGCTTGCCAAAGCTCAGGGGAGCTGTAGTCCGTCCTGTGTTGCAATGAATGCTTCAGGGCTAGCCAAAGCTCTTGCGCCAGTGGTGCTCTGAAACCAGGTCCAACAGGATGGCAATTGTGTGGTCTGCCTTTCTGTGCCTATGGCCAAATTGCACATTGCATAGTTGAGGCTTTCTGTTTCCATGGTATTTCACCTCTGCAGCCCTCTACAGTGCTGTATTGCTTCTTTTCGTATGCTCCTACAGCGCTTTCTGGGCCATTATTTCAGCATTTGATGTGCCATGTGAACTTTTATTGACGAAGTTACAAACCAGTTTTATGAACATGTGGTAGGGCCATGGTGCACATGGCACTGGCGTTCAGCATTTCATGTGCCATGTGCACTTTTATGGATACATTTACATGTGGTTTGTCGAAAAACTGGTAGGCCTGAATCATCCCATACTCTTGCTTGTTGGCTCCCGCCTGTGCTATGGACTGCAGTCCCAAAGTCCGACTGACCCACAATTGTGTGTGTGTGTGTGTAGGAATGGATTGCAATTATAGAGTCCAAGGTATCTAGGTTTTTTTCAGTGGTACCAAAAGTAATGAAACACAACCCCCCCCCCCCGGCCCCCCCAAAGGAGGCCAAACACAAAAAAGCACAAAAATCAAAAAATGTTTTGACTCAGTACAATACAAGCTTTTCCCCTATGTTTTTGGGGTGCTGTTGCAAAAATTGCAAAAATTTTGCGTAAATAAAAGCAAAAACACCCAATGTAAAAATTAGTATTCCACAAGTCGTTAATATTGGCATGGTATGTGAGAAAAGCCCCGACGGACACATGCACATGGTAAATGCATACGGCTGAACCCCATACAAGCATACATTGCGCTTTAATATGTACCCGTGCTCCAAGTCCTGCCACACATCAAGAACGGACTAAATGTGCATCCGTGAGATCCGTAGGATCACCCCGGTATGGTGCAACCAACTCCCATTGACCAAATGGATCTATGAAGCAGTCATCGCTGTTGTTGGGGGGCTGCTTGTGTCCCTACATATAGAAACATACTGCCTGAGAACAACCATAGAACTGACCAACTTCACATTGGCCAAATACCCGAATGGTGTAGTAGGGAGGAGTAAGGGCTACTATTAACGAACTACTTACTAATCCACCCCAACAATGGACATTGTAGGCGAGAAACTAGGGCAGCGTATAAGCAGGAGCCCAAGCATTAAAATGTAGTAACCTCATACCAAACCCACATACACCATCACCACTGTGTGTGGTAAGAACACCACTTCCATGCACGCCGCCAATATACTACGTAGGTACCACACAACCCAACATCCCCAACCAGCTACATCTACAATGACCACTGTCCCCACAATTCAACACCCCAACAACTTGGGCTCCAACATGTATGGCTAGTCGGGGGTGCAACGCTGGGAAACATGCAATCGCATTACCAGAACATATCAACACTTCAGTTGCGAGGAAAAAGCAACTAGGCTCTTAAAACAAATTAAAGACGCTTAGGATGCGTTGATCCAAGCCCTCGACATAGGCGTCCCATACTATGCCTAGGGCCATGCCCTCTACGAGCACTACCAAGAACAATACCCTCCACCCTGCAACCACAAAGGGCCCCTTCCCCATCTGCAGGACCCCTAAATAGAAGATGCCACCTATAGGATAAGTACCCCATTACCTACGGAACAGAAGCCTAGTGTAGATTCCCCGCCGTGTCTTCAAGGCCCGGTGGCGGTTGGGGTGGGAAACACCTCAGCCATCTTAGAACGAGGAAGCCTTCATCCAATGTCCGGCCATGATACATATCTTGTCACAATACAAGAAACAAGAAAGGGGGCAGGACTGCCCTTTTGGTTAATGGCCCCCGAGTTGTATGGCAGCATGTGGTCATAAACGTCTACTCATGTGTTACCATACTATTTGTGCCATGCATATATTGGGGGGGGGGGGGCACCACCCATTCGTCTTGGATGAATATGTTGGTGTTGTCTCTGTGTGTGTACCACTCTGTGTGTGTAGCCTTTCCATTCGCATGGTGCAATCCACATTGAGGGCAAAGGTGGTCCCTGTGTGGGGACCGGGAAGGCACAAGAAACCCTTGCAAGGGACACGCGGATGGAATTGGGGGAGAAGGGAGAAGTTTCTAATATCTTGTCTCAGACCCCACCGAAGTGACACCTTTGCGGTACTTTGTTTGGTCTCTTAGAAAGGTGGGTTGACACTTTGGCAGCACTTCGTTTGGACCGTAGTGAAAGTGGCCTTGACGATAAGGGATGGGTTAACCAATCCTGTCCACACCCAACCACTCACCCACACTAGAACCACTCAGCCTCAATGGCACCTGAACGCCGGGGTGCTACTGAATCTTGGTGTGGACCCCAACTGCTTCTACTTCAACAAACCGTGAACAAGGGGAGTTCACCACCTGCAGTTGCAACGATTGCAACCTGCCCTGAGAATAGGCGTTTTGTTCGGGATCTGTTAGTACCCTTTCCAATCCTTTGGCATCCTTGGAGACCCACAAGGGAGGGGGTTCTTCCAACAATGAAATCTTCGAACAAGGTTTTTTTCTTCGAACGAAGAATTTTTTTTGTGGTTTTTGAACAACCAATTTTTTTTTTCGCATTATCCATGCTCTTGGCTTGTTTCAAACTATCGGAATTTTTTTTTTGAGCGTCCACATGCTTACATAAGCCATTGGTCCAATTCTTTCGTTTGAAGAAAATTGAAGGTGACACTGTTTTCTTCGAATGAAGATTTGAATCCTCGAACGAACATCTTGTTCGAAGAAAATTGCAAAGTGGAATCGGTGCACATAAAATGGAAGCAACACCGATGCGGCTTTGTTCGGGAAACCTCACTCATCATCATGTCCACATTTCTCACCATTGGAGCTCTCCACGTTGATAGCAATGTCTAAGTCTACCTCCATGGGGGCTCCACCTTGCACTCGGGGTGCCATTTTCTTCTTCTGCTTCCTTTTCTTTTCCTTAGGGGCGCTGCAAGGAGCAGGCAGTCCGGGCTTGCTTACGCCAAGGCCGCGGCTTTCTCGCCCTCCGCCTGCGTGTTGTATGTCGATGACCACATGGTGCTCACCAAACATGCACCCCCCCCCCCCCTTCCGTGTCCAACGAATGCTGTGTCCAAAGAACACTTCCGTTTGGACTGTATTTTTTTGGGACATAATTAATTACGTACTGAATTATGTACCGGGCTTCAGACTCAAGGTTTCAAGCTAAAGGATTGGGGAAATGAGGGGTTGTAGTGAGTGACTGTGGGTAAATTTGTAAAGGAGGATGTGAGGGAATGGTGTCCCTCAACTACAGGCCTCTATTGCCCACCATGACGGATTCTCTCCTTGCACGTGGCCGTGAGGTGCTATACAAGCGGTACCACAATGGATAGCTTGTAGAAGCCACAATTCTTGGGCCTTCCACGGACGGAGATGTCTTTGTACGGCTGAAGTACACAAGGAATGGGCGCAGCTGTGAAAACCCATCAGCCCCTCTTAGTGCTGTGCAATTCCATTTGCGCCCACCATCCCCGATGTCATCAGCGTCATCGGAGGAGATGCCGCGGCAGCCTTCTCGCGGCCGCACCGCCTCTCCCCCTTCATGTCCTTCGCTTCCACCTAGTTTGCAGCAACGTCACACCCTTGATGGACGTGTGTTCTATGTGAACCACACCAAACGGGAAACCCAAAGGAGCCTCCCCCGTCATATTCCTCCGTGCGCGCTTCAGCCCCCCCCCCCCCCCCCAAGGGAGTGCATTACCTGTGGTTTGCAGTTGGCTGGTTTTTTAAATTGGGTCACACCCCCTCTAAGAGCAAAACCTGCTGGACGAAAGGCTGGACCACAGCCTGGGCCTAATCAATCCACATTGATTGATTTCTTCAAGCCCACGAGCGCCACCAACACCAGCAATACGGAGGATCAACCGCCTGCAAAGCGCGCATGGCAAGAGCTCCCCGGTACCAGTAGTAGTTGTGTCAATGACTCCGACAGTGACAGTGATGAGGATTGCGACATGATTTGGGCCAAGGCAGGGCGTGGGGTGTGGGGTTTGTGCCATGTTTTTGAGGACACCCTGTGCCTAACTTGCGACTTGATGGAGGATAGTGCTGTCGCATCAAATCAAACAAGAAGGGCCCCAAGCCCGGGGTGCTTGTTCAGCTTTTCCGCCTGAAGCGGGACCGCAAGAAGGGCTTCTACTCTGAAAAGTGCTAATTGGAGGCAGGCATCACTTTGGGCTTTGACCTAGGGATGTATTGCCGCCGTTTCGCAATATTGTCGCGCGCACCGAACGGCATGTCCAACGAACACTCCTGTTCGGGCCTTATTTTTTGAGGACAAAATTGTTCGTTGGACACGGGGGGGGGGGGGCAAATTGACCGTATTTGTCGGTTGTGTGACCCTGAGAGACCCGTGGCACCAACTCCAATGATGTCCACACAATCCCCCCCCCCCTTCCCGTCCCCACCGCGCCTGGCGTACATAACTGGCGGTTTTCCCCCTCTACCTTCTTGTGGGTTATTATTTGCAATTAATTTCTGGTTTGCCTACTGGCGTGGCGGTCACCTACCGCACTAGAGAGCCGTCCTACGCATATGAGCTATGGGCCTATGCTTCATGCCCCGCCTTGCGGGGATCCACTGTATCATATGCGGGAGTAGCCCACATTTCCAAGAATTGTCTTGAGTACTCTACGAACTTGTGGAGTCAGCCAAAAAAATAGACCGTACTTGTTGGTCTAATCTTTCATTTTCCTCTTTGCTAACAAGATACCTTGTGGATCTTTGGGCTTGATTCCTAGTCTATAGGGTTCGGCTAGAACTCTCCTCTCCATCCCCTTCACCTATGGTGACCGCATTGCGGAACCAACTCGATCAAGATTCACCCAAATTAGCATCTAGTGCAGTGTCCTTTGTTGTTGCATGTCATTTTGAAGAGCATCCAAAACAGTATATGCACAGGCAAGCCTCGTTAGGACCTCTTTCAACATTTCCTGGTCACAATCTGCTTCATCCCACGGTGTAGGAGGCTCACCCCAACGGAACCGCTTTGTGTTGCCCAATGACCCACTAACAGGGTGGGGAGCGTGTTCTTTGAACATGATCTTTGTTGGAAGATCCGAATGCTCGAATGAAAATTTTCTTTTCGAACGAAGAAGTGCTTTTGAACATTGATAGTTTTGTGCACAGCTATCATCCAAAACCTATGCACTTTCATCACATGAGGGGAGACGACCCGATCCATTGTGCCAGCAACAAGTCACTACACCCGTTGTCACGAAGGGATGAGGCGCCGCTCAGCCGAACAAGAGTCACGTCTGGTTGCAAAATCTCATCTTGTGAGTATAAATATTGCAACAAACTGTGACAAAAAGAGCGTTCATAAGTGCTTCATAATTTGTGTGTTCATTTAAGAATGCTTCATAAATGAATTATGAAACATGAACAATACTTCTTTTGATACAAGTACCAAGGGCTATGTTTTGGGGCCCCCTAAACAGTCTACAAATCGTTGGCAGTGGAGGTTAATGGGCCAGAAGCAAGGTTTTTGTTGCCTCAAACAGCTTTTTTTTGTTTTAGTACATGATGGTAGGTGTTCTCCTTCTTGTTTCATTGTTCGCCTTTTTTACGGCACCAGCGTTGTACAAATTTCTGTTTTGCCTACAAAGGGTGTCCTACTGTCAAACAGACGTAGTGTGTGCAAACCTGTATATGATGCCCTCTTGTTTGGGTGGTTGCGGGGCATCTTTGTGCATAGTGTACCCCAAGCAAATGGGATTCAGGGAAATCACTTCGAAGAGAGGTTGTTAGATCAAGCGCAGGCGTGGGCGTTGTATACCCCCCCCCCCCCTCTTTTTGGGGGGTCATTCGCGTAGCATACCCCAAGGCATGATATTTGATGTCCAACCCCTTGTAAAATCATTATTTTGCCCAATTAGACGATCCCCAAGTGGGGTTTTTTGATTTTGAAGCCTCTATCTCCTGAAACTGGACATCACTTTTTTGGGAGGGCCGGGCGCCGTGGGGCGGGGGGAGGGTCAAAGGTAAGTTTGTGCTCAGATGGGTTTGAATGAGGGGGCAGATTGGGCATAGCTGACAGGTCGGCGGGCGCCGCCGGCGATCAGGCCGGCCGGGATTCGAACCACCGACCTGCAGGTCTGCGGTCGGATGCACTACCATTCGACCACTGCTTGTCCTGACGGCTATGGCTCTCCCTACTGCTTTTAGCTGAGTCTGCCACTGAAAAACCCCAAACTGCGTGTTTCTGTTTGCCTGCCTGCTTGCCCGACTGACAGTCTGACTGACTGACTGCTTGCCTGACTAACTGACTGATTGGCTGACTGTCAGCCTCTCTTCGAGGTGCACTGCTGAAGGCAATAGAATTTATGTTGGAGAAGTTGACTTGCACGTACCACGAAGGATAACCACCTCACCAAACAAAATGTTTTGAATAAATGTAGTGTTCACAAAAATCCATACAAATTTTGCTACTACATGAGGCCAAGGACTTTAGGGCTAATATCTGGTATGCCTCTAAATGCAAGTGTGTTTCAGGTGTACATTTGCATGTAAATCCCTTGCAGAACACATTCTTCCGGCTTCATGAACGATCTCGCAAAGCAACACACGCAAAGAGATGCATGCAACAGTCATGGTAGGGGAGCAGCGATCTTGTGACGAGGAGGGAATGGGCACTACAAATGGCCCCCAAGGTACAGATGGTGACATGTCCATGTGCATCCCAATCTCTCTTGACGTACCTTCCTGGCACCAAAAGACAGGCATCAAAGGTCCAAAGGTGCCCAGTATGGAGGTCCTAACAATAGGACAAATCACAAAGTACAAAGCAAACACACACAACCAAAGGGGATGTGGCTGCATAGACCCTACTTCAAACTGCCAAGCAGAGAGGAGACAGAAATGGCAATGTAACAGCTTCTGTATCAGGGCATTTGCCAGTGTGTTGCAGAGATCTACCAAATGCAACAGTGACCTTGCCCAGTACCACCGTGCACACCATCGCAGGACTGTTTTTGAGGTGAAATTATCATTGTTTCTATCACACTGGGTCCCTGACAGCCCGTTGGACAGCACTGGGCTGCTCAGGGCTAATGTTTGCCTGCTCGCAGTCTGAACACTCTCTCTCATGCAGTGGGACACCTGGGACGGGGAGCTATGCAAATCTGCTCTTGACCTTCACCTTAGATTTGAAGAAAGGGCAAAGCTGAGAAACCCTTTGTTTTAGTGGCTGTAGGGGTGCATGCCATGCCATGTGCTTCCACTGTGGATGCATTGCTGCACATGCTGTGTTATGTCTCACACTGCGGACGCTTGGTGGAATTTCGGTGTTGGGTTAAAAAATATTGGCATTGTCCTGCCCCAAGATAGTTTTTGGAGCCCAGTCCTATCCTTGGTTTGAAGCGGGGGCAGGGGTGGGGGGAGGAGTGGCTCTGGGCATTTAGGCTTCTGCCACTTGGGTGGTCATACAGCCGCGTAATTTTCCAAATGGCTCAACAAACATTGCAGGACAAGCAGCTAACAATCCATCAACAGTCATGCAGTATTATCTCTAAGCAGATGCTCACCCAGCTCTTTGCTGTCCTTATATGGAAACTGGGCCCAGTGACATTTCTTGAGAGTGCTTACACTTGGTGCACCACCTGTTTGCCCATGGCCCCATGCTTCCACCTGTTGTACCATATTTCTCCCCGTGTTCCACCATTTTGCACCACAAAAGGCCAACAAAACTTGCTTTTGGAAAGATGCAATGGAGCCCTGGACTCGTGTCTTCATGCCAGGCAAGGGAAGGTAGCTCTGGCCGTGCTTTGACGCTGGTGATGGGCTGTGACCCAATCTATGGATCTGTTGAGGCAAAGTGGTCCAGGCTGATGACCCATACTATGCAGCCATACTTTGCGTCTTCTCCATGTATCCAGCAGCAGCTGCCCCATGCATCCCCCCCCCCTTGCGCAAACAATGCCCATGTCCAAACAACGCGAGTTGTTGTTTCCACAATTTTTGGCACCATTGAATTCGGCGGTTCCATTTTCTGGTTTTGGGTGACTGTCTAGGTTTTTCTGTGATTTTGGGGCTGTGGCTGATTGTTTTTCATAGATGTTGTTTGCTGTGTCGTGTATCATTAGACCTGGCACCATCAGAATTGCATTGGATCCCAATTTCTTGCACCTGTACCATTTTTGAATTGCAGGTGCACCATGTCTTGGATAAACCCAGGGATGGCCTTGTATTTCACTCGCTCCCAGGCGAGGAAGCGAAAGGTGTGGTGGTTGGCGCATCCCCAAAAGGGGAGGATTATCTTGCCATCAAATATCATCGTGATGGTAAGTTTGTTATTCGCTGACCCTCACCACCAGAACATTCTCCCTGCTTGTGTCTTCTCAGGGTGCACGTAGACAACGCCCTTGTCCAAACAACACGAGGTGTTGTTTCTGCAACTTTTTGGCATCTTTTGGTTTCGTTATGAAAGATGTTTTACCCATCTTCTTGGCACGTCGCTCTCTTTTTCACAAATGCCTCAAGCCGGTTGCCCAGATTAGATGTGCAACAGTTATGGCGGCATGACTTGGGCACGCCAAAGGATCCCAAGGATCCGTGACTGCTGTCCAAGTAAAATTGGCTGCCACACACCTTTGCAACAGCAAGAGATGGGCGGTGGTCATCGTATCACCAATGGTTGAGTTGTCTGGTTTCAGAGGATTGTTTTGAGCTGATTCGTTGAACACTACAAGATACAGAGGTCCACAATGCAGGGTCCACCATTAGGTCACACCTTGATGTTATTACATCACCTCTCGGCAGATTGTACTGCTGCTGTGCAAACATGAAACATTTTATAGCAGTAGGTATTGAACTGAAAAAATTTTGTGCAACCGTTTGTGTGTTGTCACAGTCCAAACATATTGCATGCACAGAAATCAAAGTTGCAGATGACAGTGGACAAACCCAAAACACACTGTACCCTATTTGCATCGCAACATGCACGTGCCTCCTCACTGATTGGGCAGCACTCAAAAAGGCAGAGAAGTTTCTACACCAGCATAGTGTCATGCAGCAATCAAACATTCCTGCGCATCAAGATGACGAACCAGTGGATGATCTTCCATTGAGGATTCCGTTCTGCTCTTACTTTTCATCCTCAACCCCTCTATGCAAGTACCGCCCTGTGTCAGCGCCACTCCGTGCTAATTGTAGGTGCGTACTTTGATCAAAGCCCTAGCGCTAGTTTCTGATGCACCATAACCTCAGCGTGCTCGCCGACTGAATGGGTTTTGCTTGGTTTGGGAGGCGTTCCTGCCCTTTTTCTGTGTTGCGCTCTGCGGATGCTTTCATGCAGATCCGGTTGTATGGCCCTCGCGCAACTTGCAGCTTCACCAGACGAATCGTTCTAAGCTTCCCACAGACCGGCAGCAACAGTTTGGGAATAAGATACATTGTGTCATTACGTGAAAAAAGGTGAATCACCACGGGCATGCTATTGCTTACTGTTGTACCACCCCAAGCCTGTGTGTGTGCATGTGTGCAGCCGGGGGTAGAGATTTTGCAGGTGAGAGTGAGGGGCAGCCCATACGGTGAGCTGGCTTTCGCTCGCTTCCTGTTAGTGCCTGCCGTGTGTGTGGACTGTGTGTGTGTGATCGCAAACCAAGACTTTTTTTTTGTGCAGCAGGTCATTTCCAGGACTACAGCACCCTGCACTCTTTTTCCAGGATAACAAGCCCACACTTGCCACTGGAAACTGATCTGCTTCAGAGGGTTGTTTTGGGTTATTAATGATTTGCAGCAATGCAGACAACCCTGTGATGCTCAACCCTTCCACACAATGCTGAGGAGCCCCCAGCTGCATCTCTACAATTGCCAGGAACCTACAAACCCCCTCTCCAACCCTCCCTCCAATCCTCAAGAATACCTGAGAATCACAGAATCTGATCTGCCTGACATCTCCTCCAACATCGCTTACTGCATGTGGTTGTGCGTGGCTTTCCTTAGTTTCTACCGTGTTGTGTACGAGGGCGAGTGCAAGGTATTGCCATGAAACCTCAAATGTTCTGAAACAGCCCTTTGCGACTCCTTGTGCACCACCCGCCCCAGAGTCCCCACCCCTACAACCACAATGATGGAAGCGACGGCTCAACTCTTGGCCATCCAACGGATGCAGTGACTGCCTCTGTTCAGCCCTGTTTATACCATTCTGCCCACAGCAGGACGTCATAGTAGTGTGACTGGGCTCATGGCATACCCACGGGCCACAAAGTAATCAAGTCATGGGGCGTTAGCCATAGGGGCACCCACAGGTGCCCAGAGGGAGGGGCCAGACAAAGCGCAATCGTCTTTATTGATGGACAGTTGTTGGAAGTCAACATTTGCAATGCTGTCAGGCATGCCTGAGGGATGCCGGAGAATAGTGACCATCCCCAGTCTTATGGCCCCCAAGAAGGATAGTTTATCAGTACTCTGTGGCGGCGGGTCTGGTGTTTGTCATGGTGACCAAGGCGGACGGTCACTTTTCCTGCTGCTCTGTGTGCCTTTCCACCAGGTTGAACAGCTTTTCTCTCTGTAATTGCTTTATGGATCACGGTTAAAGCTCAAGACTGACAACGATCATGGCACAACTTCCAGTGCCGTTTCCAACCGCCCCCATCGCCGTTGGTGGACAGTTTATGCCGTTGCCAGGCATTGCCAATGCCCAACACTTCGCTGCTTGGCCCCAAGCCGGATTCGCGGTATGTGCGTGCGTGTTTGTGGGTGCCCACACACTCCACCCCGCAATCCCCTCAACGTCTGAACCTGCCTCACAAATGGTGTGCAGCTGTGGATTGAAGTGAAAGTACAATGCAGTGCAATGGTCTCCAAGCCCCATGGAGTGCGCCCACAGGCAGTGCTTTGGTCATCGGTGCAGTACACTGAAGCCGCTCCTCATGCAAGGCACAATGCATGAGGAACCATATTTTCCCCATGAATGCTGTTGCGCCTGACCCCCCCCCCCCTCCCCCGACTATGGTGGCTATGACCATATGCCTGTGAAGGGGGAAGATGCGAGCTCAGTATCTGTTGCTCATGGCCCCCTTCCCCTGACATACTCACTCAGCTTTGATGGCACCCCCCCTACATTCCATACTCACCCACAACCCCCCCCCCCCTTTGCCTTTTGCATCTACCCCCCCCCCCCCCCCCGAACCACCACCCTGGGCCTTGGTAGGGCAAGCATCCACTGCATAGCATAGGGCCTAGGCAGTGCCCTGTTGCAGGGCCTTGGTACGACAAACACCCACACCAACGCACTGCCTAGGCCCTGTTGCAGGGCCTTGGTAGGACAAACACCCATTGCAAAGCACTGCCTGGCCCCCCGCTGCAGGGCTTTGGTTGGACAGTTGCTGCAATGCGCTGCCTAGGGCCCACTACAGAGCCTTGGTATGACACCCACCCACTGCAATGCACTACCTGGGCTCCACCGCAGGAGCTTGGTAGGAGAAACACCCACTGCCCACAGGCGGTGAACCCCATGGAACAATTGGCAAAATGTGCACCACTGATGTGTAACACTTGGTGTTTCAGAACCCCAGCACAGACCGATGTGGATCTTTCCTGGGATTGCTGATTACACCTCGCAGACAGACACCGCACCTTCTCCCACAACACGTTTCCCCAATGGTGGTGAGGTTGAGTGCTGCGGCACAAGACATGAGCTCATTTGCTTTGTACCAGCAGTGATTTTCAGCTCCACATTCCGTTTTTTTTTGTCATACTTTTGCAGTCTGGCGTTTGGACGATTGAAAAGGACAGCCTGAGCCCTATCCGACACTAGGAACCACTGTCAGGCAATGTTTATTAGAGCTAAGTTGCAATGGGGGGGGGTCCTGGGTGGGTGGGTGTAAAGCTCTGGACCTGGAGGAGGCGTGTCCAGGCTGACTACTTCCCCGGCAGGCTTAGCGTCCGGCGCCCACTGCCTCCCTGCCGGCGCCTGGAGCACCAGGCGACAAACCGCCCCACACGCACGCCCCCCCCCCCCCCCCCGACCTCAAGGCACCCCAGCAGCGCGCACACCACACACACAGGCACGGCGGTATGTCCCTCCCGCGTGTGCCACCGCGGGGTTCGGGGGCTGTCAGCAGTCTGGCACGCCTTGAGACCGCAACAGTCAGGAGCGCCCAGCCCAGTCGAGTCGGGCAGGGACGGTTGCGCTGACCGTGTGCCTGGTCGTCCGGGGGAGGCTTTGACCCAAACCAAACCAAACCAAACCAAACCCCCCCCCCCCCCTGCTTCCCCTTATAATTCTGAGGGTTTCCTGGGTTGGGCTCCTGCCACCCCTTTATTCTTTGCCCACAGGAGCCTTGTCTGGCTGTTTGCTGGTGCCCCCTTCCGCTTCGTCGTTGTGCAGGCACCATGCCAAAATCTCTTTGTGGTTGTGGGGTATTCGGTGGATCCTTTGAACAGGCCAAAAGGGAGCACCTGAAGAGTGAGAAGCACAAGCAATGGGAAAAAGCATAGAAGAGTCAGCGCTTACTCAATTTTCCCAAGGTGACCTCAGTGTAGCCAACAGAAACTTCAGCACCCAGTTCTAGCAGCAGCAGCAGCAACAGCCCTGCGCAGAGCAACAGTGCTGCACGGAGTGGGAGTTCTGCACAGAGCAGCAGCCCTGCACAGAGCAACCAAACTTTGTGCACAGCGCACGCACATCGCGCAAAACGCCCCCCAATAGTGACACCGATGCACACCTTGGGGTTTGCATGTACAGAGCGGATGTCAACAACTTGGGTCCTGGTTACCGTTTGATCGGGTGTCAGGGACAGTGCCTGCACTGTGTACGGTGCTCCCTCACACGGCCCCACCTGCATAGGCAAGCAGCACCCCCCCAAAAAAAAATTTGCCCCTACTGACAACCCACCGAGCACATTGCAGCAAAGAGGGGGGGGGGGATACATGCAAACAGCAAGGGTTTGGTATTCTTATTATTCTGGTGGACCACCCGTAATTCCAGTTGCTTAGTACGGATCACCTCGTACAAAGCAACTGGAATTTCAACAGAATATAGTGTTTGTTGATGTTGTGCAACTGACAGTGGTCAGGCAATGTCTATAAGAAGGGGGGGGGGCATTTTGGACAAGACCCACCCACCCGACTTTGGACCCACCCAGACCCCCCCTCATAATTCTGTAGGGAGCATTTTTTGTCCGTCAAAGTGTGGCTGAGGCTGAGGCTGAGGCTGGCTGAGGCTGAGGCTGAGGCTGGCTGACACCCTCTGCAGGACTGTTGCCTGGTGCAGCACTGTTGCCCAACTTGCATAGTGGTGCCTAGTACCCGTAACAATGAGCCTTGTTATGCATTTATATGAGTTGCATGCATGCTTTGCCCTCATTTCTAGTGCATTGGTATGTGTTGTTGTGCATCCTTTCCTATAGGTGTGTGGTATCTTTTTCGAGATTTGCCCAATACATATCCAGTGGCTCTAATGCAAGTGCACACAGTTCTAACTCGTCCTCCTCATAAGCTGGCCGCACAGAAATCACAAGTTGAGCCTCGCCTCAACTGTTGTTTGCACTTCCATACTTAGGCTGTTTTTGAGTCTTCTTTTCATGATAAGTGCCATGGCCGGGAATGAAATGCAACCAGCCTCAGAATCACATCAGCCTCACGCTTCCACCGAGGAGAGACTCGCGGAGCAAGCCAGAGAAACTCAGAGAAACTCAGCAACTACGAGAGCAGCTCGCCCGGGCGTCCGTGAAGGAAGGTCCGACACTCCCTCCCCTGTCCGTGCCAGAGCTAAACAAGGAAACATCAGGCTGTCCAACGTTGTGGGGGTGTAGTATGGTTTGTATAGGCAAGAATATTGCCAATTGTATCAAAACACCCCAATTTCTTCCGGTCATGTGCGCGTTGTGCCCGTGCTGTGCCCGCGCCGTGCGCGCGCTGTGCACACACGCCCCCTAGGTTACATGTATAGAATGCGTTGCACACCACACACCCTAACATACTCTTGGGTTTGCGTGTGCAGAGCAAGGTGTGCACACAAACCCAGCTCCCTGTATGTACACCCAGAGAATTAGTGTGCACCTCTTGGGCTCAGCAAGTTTCAATGTGGGGTACCTCTATAGAATGCGTCCGTGTGTGCGTGGGAGTGTTTTTGGCTGGGGTGGGGGGCAGGTGAGCTCCGGGTAAAGAGCGGGCGGGCACAAGGGAAATCCCTCCCTAGTCCGTACACCAGGGAATATGTGCGCACTCATTTTGCTCCGAGTGTGTGCTATGTCCATACAGGGTACCTATATAGAATGTGTTGTATAGCACACACACATCACACACCCGGCACCCAATGAGCGCACTAGTTCCTAAGTGTACACACTGGGAACTAGGATGGTGCATACACCTGCGATGTACACACAAACCCCAGGTTGTGCATAGGAGTTAGTATAGGTCACCTTTTTCGAATGCGTTGCACAACACACACCCTTTTCACACTTTGGGTTTTGGGTTTGCAGAGCGGGTGTGCACACAAACCCGATTCCCGTTGTGTACGCCAAGGAAATTTACGTGCACTTCTTGGGCCTAGGACATGCGTTATGTGTACGCTATACCACTCATCCTATATACATATGCTACATTGATGTACCCTTTGTGAAGCCGCCGTTTGAATGGGAGATTCGCGGAGGTGCGAATTTGGCAACTTTTTGCTGTGTTTTGCTCGTAACTTGGTGCCATCGTGTGTGTTTCTCATGCTGTCTTCGCCAAAATGGTGCTACAATAAATATGTCCAGATTTAAGGTTTTAACTAGCCGCCTGTTTCCACATATTTGGTGTTGTTCGGTCGAATTCGGTGCGAATTCACCGAAATTCACACAAGATTCACACAAGATTCACACACATTCAAGGTGGCGAATTTGTCCCACATTGCACCGTTTTGCTTCCCTACAGCTCTCATCGCCTTTCGTTATTTCAATATGTCGCAAATGCTTTCGCAATTGGCGTCCTTGCAGTCCAGGCCTGATGCTGCTGCCGACACCGTGGCGCAATACCAAGCCCTCCCTGTCTGTCGCCCATCACCAGATAGAGGAGGCGACGTACAATTCCGGGGCGCTCACAGTGGAAGAAGTAGTGGCCTGGGCAGCATCCCTGGACCCCGCCCCCGAGGTTATTCACATTGATTTGCGCAGCCCCTCGCGCAACTCTCATCTTGGGGGGAAGGCTTGGACTAACCTGGTGCATACCCCCCCCCCCCATTGCGACATGGTGTGCCTTCAGGATTTGGCTGCCGGTTCACCACCTAACCATTCCTTTTCCCCCTTCTCTTGGCACTTTGCCAACCCCCGGTGGTGGGAGGATCCGGGCATCGCCCCTTTCCACCCCACCGTCCAACCAAAGGTTCATATCCCGGACATCGCCCACCCCACCTTCTACAGCACCACTGCTCTGCAATGGTTTCGGGGATCATCATGTGCCCCCCCTCTTATTTCAAGCGAACCGCGCCTCCGCACCGAACCCCTTCCCGAACCCCCCCTTGGGATGATGTGCGATTCCCCAGCCGACCCCAACAGCGCTGGCCCCTCGCAGCCCCCCCCTCACCTTTGTTCATGGGAACGGCTACATTGTGCTTCGGGGGGTGGCGGATGCAAAAGGATTGCGAAGTGGGGTGGCGCAAGGTGATGAGAGCGCGGGGCAGTGGCGACGAGAACGTGGTGGAGAAAATCTTTGAGTTGCTTTTCAACGCCGGGTTGAGTGAGGAGCAGGCGAGGGACCCCGCACTCCCCCGGCGTTGGCAAAGCAAACGCTCGCTGAGGCAGGGGGTGGGGGGGGCGCTTTTCAAGAAGTTCCACCCCCCGCTCATGGAAAGTGTCCCTAAGGTCAGGGACCTCCACCGAATGACACCGGGCAGCGTCATCGTGGCAAGTGTTGGGAGTGGGCCTCAGCTCCCCCACACCGACATCGCCACGCATCCTGAGGCGCTCCCCCCTCTTCGGGAGCGACATCTCGGGGTGTCGCGTGACTAGTTTCCTCTGTCTTTCAGACGAATACCAGGTGCGGGTGCAGGCGGGGATGGCCCTGGGGGAGGCGGCGGAGGTGCGTTGGGACAACATTGAGCTGCAGAGGGGGGGCATGCTGCTCATGGTGGCCACTAGCCGCCACCATGGGATGCGTGCCCTCCCGGGCGCCCGGGATGGGCTGCAAGGGGCCCTTTTTAACTTATGGACCCCCGACGCCAAGCACCGCCACCACCAACCCAACACCACCCACCTCGACCCCACTCCACCCCTTGAGGCCCTGGCGGTTGCTGGGGACTTGTCCAGCTGGGATTGCCCCAGCGTGGACCGGGTGCTGGTTGGGGAAGGGGGCCATTGGGAGGCTTGGTTGTGGGAAGGGGATGCTGCCCAGGCCCTGTTTGCGGACGCCCTCGAGGTGCCCTCGTCCGGCCCCCGGACGTGCCCCTACCACCCCACCTTCCTGTCCCGCTCTGCCCCGGCTAACGTCCTGGCCGTGCTGGAGGTGGCCGAGCACTCGGTGCTCTTTTTCGCCGGGCTGATGCACCAATTGGAGGTCACCAAGGACGGCACGGTGGACGAGGGCGAGGCGATCCACTTTGTCATCTCCGGCGTCCCCCCCCCCCCCTGCATCCGGCCCACCACGCTGTGGCACCTGGGGAACACCGCCCCAGCGTGGCGAAGCCCCAAGTGCACGTGGCCTGGTCCATCTGCTGCCCGTGCGATTGTAAGGTGTTCCCCTTGTGCAATTGTGCATGTTTGCTTACTTTTTCGACAAATTCGTATTTCGAATTTCGTACGGATTTCGTGTCGAGGAATGTATGGGGCAAGTGTCTGAATGTAGAAGTTTCTGTGAAATTCGTACGCGAATTTGTCCCAAATGTGTACCGCTTGCGTTCGGTTGCACCAATGGCCGTTGCATTGGCGCTCCCTCTTCCTCGAGTGACACCCCCAATATTTTGCTTTTGTCTGTAGGTGCCATTCCACGCGTGATCCCCGGAGGTGCGCCACCACGGGCACAAGCGGTTCACCCCTCATCATCGGGTGCAGGTGACCGGTGAGGGCAGCGAGCGGGGCAAAGGATCCAGGGCTGGGCGGTCCCTCAGCGAGGCCCGAAGTGACCGCAGCGAGCGCTCCGAGCGATCGGACCCAAGTGCCGGAGATCGCAGCGAGGCAAGCGCGGGGGGGGGGGGGGCGTGGGCGCGGGGCCGGGCATGAGGTGGTTATCCCCATGCCGTCGCGTGAGGACTTGGGCACCGCCCACCTCGACCCCCCTTTGGCCCGGGTCACCCTGGCCGCCAGGCAGCCCGAGTCTGCTTGGTAGCAGAAGCTCGGGGCTGGCCCCGACGGGCGGCATAAGCATTTTTCTGCCGTGTGGGAGCTGGCCGTGGAGGCCCAGGGGGTGCAGGCCGACCTCCGCATCCCCTTCCCCTTCCCCCTTGTGATCAAGGGGGGTTCCAACCTGCCCGAGGGGAAACAGGTGCCAAGGTCCTGGTGCTTGTGCGTTTGAGTGGCGCCAAAAGTTTGCGGGACCCTTGGGTCTCTCATCTCCTCGGTGAGTGGGTGGCTCATTCCCCCTTGGCCAAGGCCCGTTGGGCGGAGGCCACGTTGGGTGGTTACCCCTCCCTCATTGGCGACCAGCAAATAGTGGCGGTGAAGCCATATGCCTCTCTCCTCTTTCTCGCGCGGGTTTTCATCGGGCTTCTCATGGAGCTCCACATCCGGAAGACGGGATTCCACCACATCTCCGAGTGCATGACCCGGAGAGGGGCGGCGTACATGGCCGCTACCGGCCTCAGGTTCCCGCGACCCATATCTTCGCGCGGTGAGTATTTGGACACTTGGAAGGAATTGGCCAAGCTCCTCGAGTTGGGCCCACCCAGTTCCGTTGCTGAGCCACCTGACAGCGGACGCAGTTGGCCGTTACAGTCATCGGTGCAATACCTCCAATCCCGTCCAGCACTAGTTGACACCGTCGATTGGCCGCGGCCCCTCACCTTTATTCTACGTGGGGATGCATACCCGTGCGCTGGTGGGAGTTGGACCCAATCATCTATTAGGCGCCTGAACCATGGGAGGCGGGCCCGCACACCCGCTTATTTGTGGGAGATCGGGATGGCCATGTGCGGGGACAAGGACATGGCCGCTTTGGCCACTAGATGGGCCGACAATCTTCAGGTATTCGGCCGTTTTTTGGTGCATTATTTTTTCGGATTTGTCTTATTATTTCCCGTTTAATATGTGATTTTACGTTAATATTAAGACAGGAACGAAATATTGAATTAATATTACATGAAAAATATGAACAAATTATTTATGCACCTTCGTTTTTTTAGGTTTTGCAATCGATTCATGATTGCGAGCAATTTTATTGGATATCCTCATGGGTGCCGAGCCAGCTGGTCATCGGGGGTGACCAGCTGTTCATCCGCTGCCTCATTGGGATCTCCGTGTCGCCCAAGGTGGGGTCCATTTACGATATGGGGGTGTGGGGCAGCACCTTGGGTGCATGGGTGCGGGACCACGAGCGGCGTAACTTGACCTTGGAGGCGGCGGCCCGAAGGCGCTACTGGGGGATTGGCCGGAGCGTGGACAATGGGGGATGCGTAGGTGAGCCGCACATTGTTTTTGAACGATGCTTCGTCTTCCTATGCATCCTGCATCGTTGCATGGCCATCGGCCGCCTCCAAGTGGCCTTCATTGAGGCCCGCATGAAGCAGCTGCCCAAGGACACCGCCACCGCCGTGCAACGGCAACTGTACTAGGCGCGCACCGGGGTGAAGTTGGGTGCCACTGCGTCACCCGACAGTGATGAATTCCGGGCCTTTTCTTGACCTGGGAGGAACTGGGCCCAATGTTGGCCTACGCGCCGGAGGACCTAGAATGGCAGGCAGTGGTGGCCATGTGGGAGCTCCTCCGTGCCTTGTACACGGACACCCCCACCACAACGGACCTGAAGGCCGCGGCAGTTGCGCGGAAGTACCGCGAGCATTGTTGCAAGGCCAGCTGCCAGTGGAACTACCTCCTCTTCCTAGAGGAGGATGTGACGGAGGCACTAGTGAATGCGGCAGGATTGGGGGTGGGGCTGGGGGCCGTGTCGGCGGATTTCGTTGAGAGCCTCAACGCCATCCTGAAAAAAGCATACAATGACCTTACCGCACGGGGGGGGGGGGGGGGTGGATGCCGGGGGCAAGCAATCTGGAAAGGGAGGGGGAGGTAGTGCTGCAGGCAATGGTGTGGTGGTTTTTGAAATTTGACCTCCCCGTGAGGACCCAAGAGAACCCCCCACACAGCACTCTGCACATTGGCCACCTTGATGGCAACCCACAGCCCCCCACCCCTCGCCTTGCCCCATTCACCCCCAGCTCTTGTTTCGCCCATCCATGGAACCCAACAACATGGAGGCCCTTATGCGGAGGGTCCTCGCCGGCATGATAGAGGAGTCCAACGCACACCTGGTATGCTTGCTACGCTTGTTTGCTTTGTTTGTTTGCCCGCCGTCTCGTTTAATATTTTTCGTTTAGTATTAGCACCGACGTCCGTTAATATACAATATGTTAATGAATGAGCTGTAGTGACACTGGGGGGTGGCGCCTCACGGCCCGATGCCGCCTTGGGCTCCTATCAGCCAAGGAGGAATGCCGCAAGGCCAAGGATGTACAGCGGGCCGAGAAGGAGGCCCGTCGTAAAGAGAACGAGGACAAGAGGGCAGCCAGGAGTCAATCACAGTCACGGGGGGGGGGGGTTAGATAGGAACATTGGGGTTTTAAGCAGGAGGAGGGGGAGGAGGTGGTGGATGAGAATGACTTGGGGGAGGGGGAGGGGGAGGGGGATGTGGTGCTGGACCCCCCCCTCCCCCTCTGAGCCCCTACCCCAGTGGCTCCAAAATGCCCTGGGCACGGGGAAGATACCCAAGGCATTGTGGGCCGAGTGCCGTGCCACTGAGGAACGACGAACTCGCATCCACACGTATGCTGATCTTGCTCTACCACTCACACCCAATGGCTCCAAAATGCCCTGGGCATGGGGAAGATACCCAAGGCATTGTGGGCCGGGTGCCGTGCCACTGAGGAACGACGAACTCGCATCCACACGTATGCTGATCTTGCTCTACCACTGACAGAACTGGCGTTGGATCTCCAGCAAGAACTACACTTCGAGGGGATCTTCAAGTGGGGTATCGACTCCAACCCACAGAGATTTACCCACAGGCAGAACGCCCAGCTCAAACTCATCAAGAACTGTACCCTCTTCCATTGTCAAGGAAACAATGACAAGGGTGAGCCTATGCGTTCTGAGGATTGCACGTGCCAAGAGAGCTATCTCTTGGTCAAGGGGAAGAAGCAGGAGAATCACCTCACCAAGGACGGGCAAAAGGAGAAAATGCCCGACCATTTCCGGTTTACGGTGACCTCCTTTGTAGAGGTGTGTTTGTTTTTTTCATGCATGTTTTTTCGTTTAATATTTAGGACGTTCCGATTAATATTTGTTCGTTTAATATTAAAAACGGCGCCGGCGCTGGCAAATATTATATGTTAACAATTGATATTAACCGAAAGAAATTAAAATTAAACAAAGAAATTCAATTTTTTTATATAAAAAAACCCCGCGTGTCCCCCACGTTCAGGTGCGGGACCTTGTGGTCCAGTGTCAAGACACTCGCCGAGCCCGTGTGATATGGATTGACCGTGATGGCGAGCAAGTTATGAACCCGGGCAACTTCCATAAGTTGTTGGCGGAGGACCGAGCCCTTGGGCTCACGGTGCTGCGCGGGCTCCGCGAGTGGGAGCACGGGCGGGTGTGCTCTGAAGTGTGGGGCCCGAAGCGGAGCTACAAGCCCACAGAATGGACCGGGATGAAGGAGGTGGGATGCGTGGGGGCGGAGGACGAGGAGGTGTGGGGGGGGGATGGTAGGCAGGGGGATGGAAGCAAAGGGGGAAGGGGGGGGTTCCGGCACCACAAAAGCCCCCAACCCCGCCCCCATGGGCCCCTCGACCAAACCCCCCCCCCCCCACACAAAAACACTTGCCCCCACCAAGGGCAAGAAGAAGCCCAAGAGGCCGAGGTTTGGGTTTGAGTCGCCCTCCGATGACTTGGACTCTAGCAGTACATCCTTGGTTTCTTCGGACGGGGCCGTTCCCCGCCCGAAGAAAACGAAAACCGCGCCTAGCGCCCCCACCCCCGTGGCCCACAAGGCCATCAAGGCAACCCCTAGCCCCAAGGGGGGGGAACGTAAAGAGAACGAGGCCGTCAAGGCAACCCCTAGCCCCAAGGGGGGGGGTAAAGAGACCGAGGCGATCAAGGCAAACCCCAACCCCAAAGGGGGGGGGATAAAAAGACCGAGGTCAACAAGGCCGGCCCCAGCCCCAAGGTTGGGGGGGGGGGGGTAAAGCCACGACGGGTCCCAACGATCCTATCGTTGGGACCCGCGCCCACGTCCTGTACACAGGCGGGGTGGAGGTGGGCACCGTCACCGGTGTCCACCATCGGAAGAACGGTGTACCTGGGGTGCAATACCCGAACGACACCACGCTCTACGAAGTGGAGCGACACCTCCTGTTCGGCTCCGCCGAGGAAGCCAACACACACCTCCTAGTGGTGCACAAGAAGACCTCCAAACCCCCTCCCGACAAAGCCCCCACCGACCCCGAGCCCAAAGCTAACCCCCCACTAACCCCGAAGAGAACAAGGAGACCGCCCTTGAAGAAGCCTACCCTCCTACTAACCCCACACCGGCACTATGGGACCCCAAGGAGGGGTCACAAGAGGTCTAAAAAACAGACACAACACCCCAAGTGGGTTTACAAAAAGTATGAGAGCACCCATGAGTATGTGTGTTGTGTCTTTGTGCATGTATAGGGAGGATTAATTTTTGGCGGAAACCGTTTAATATTTGCTCGTTTGATATTAATGCTGGCGACCCTTGAATTTTTAACATTTGAAATATTAATGGAAAAATGAAAGGCAAATATTAATGCCAGGCACCGTTTTAATATTTTTGTACATCCACACGGGTAAAAGGCCCCCCGGACCCCCCAATGGAAAATGGTAGGCAAACGCGCAAGGAGGCACCCCATGTGGGGTGAATTTTTGCCCGAAACACCGCAAAAACCATCTCCAAAAATAGGCAAATTTCCGTTTGACGTCTTAATCTTTGCCCAGACCTTAAACCAGGTTGACTTTAACGCGGGTTTCCAGGGAGCGCCCGGCGTTGAGGAACACGGGTTTGCTTAGCTGCCACGGTGCTACTTGCAATGCTGTCGAGGAAGAGGGTGAAGGGGTGGAAGAGGAAGAGGAAGACCTCGCCCCTCTGGTGGGGGGGGCTGCCGCCAAAGCCTTGCAGGAAGAGAAGGAAACACGGGCCAGAGGGAAGAAAGAGGCGGAAGCGAAATCGGCTGCAGCCACCGCCAAGGCCATGGAGGAGGCCGGTCAGACCTGGACACTACCATGCTTGAAGGTGGGTCTAGAGTTGAGACCATGCGAAGGATGTTCGCGGGTGACCCAACCCTGAGCACGTGGGTCAACTTGGATGCGGGCTGCATTGAAAACAGCCAAAGCAACCACCCCTAACGTCCCTGGCACAGCAAAAAGGGCAGGACACCCGAGAGGGCCCAGAGGTTGGAGGTGCGTTGTTTAGGCTGTTTTGTGGCTTCTAAAAAAAATTCAAAAATTGGACATTTTCCACAGCCCTTATGATGCCCCCTTGCTGGGTGTCGGTGATAATTTGGTGACAGCATAGGGATCTGAGGACCCATGGAGACCCATGTAGTGGCCAGGGGCCCATGTAGCCCGAGCCATGGGCCTTATATAATCCGCGAAATGGCCGTTGCTCCACTTGTTTTGTGGCCCCTAAAAATGTACTATGGACCGTGGCGCCTTTTTCGCCTCGGTCCTTGCCCTCCAGCCCGCACCTCCCTGCTCCCTGACAACTAGCATGTGTACTTCACGGCGGTCCGGTGGGAGGAGAATTGCGCCCACCTTTGGCACTATAGAGCATAGCGGTGGGGCCCTCCCCCCGACACATGACTACTGCTCTTTTCTCGGCGCCGGCTTGTCTACTTCGAGGGCAAGACCGGTGACGGGCGGGACCTCGTGGTTAGGGTGGGCCCCCCTCCCCCCCGGCCCCCAATCCCCCCCCTTCGACAACCATTGGTCGGACGTCGCTGCCGAGGTAGCTAGCCTCCTCCCTGGCGGCGTCACCAACGCGTGGTAGGCAGTTGTCCCCGAGCCCGGCCAGGTCGTGGCGACAGCAACTGCCCCTGACAGCCTGTGCCGCATGCTTGTGCCCCCCCCCCCCCACCCATGTATGAGGCTTGTGCGGAGGCCCCTCGAGTGGCAAGCTGGGCACCCCCCCCCCCCCTCTCCCACCGTCGAAGAGTGCGCCCAGTTTTTGCGGTCGCTGCCCCTTCGCCCGCAACTAAAAGGAGTAGCAGCCCTGCTCCTTAAGCCACTCACACAGGAGCTGGTGCTCACAGCACTGGAAAAAATGAAACCAGGGTCGGCCCCTGGCCTGGACGGAGTCACGGAGGAAATCCTGATGGCCCTCCCCGGGGCACTGGTGCCCAAAATGACGGAACAAATCGCACTTTTCCTTACCGCAGGGAAAATCACAGAGGAATGGGCACTCGCTATCCTGAGCCCAATCCCCAATCAAAAGGGCTCCATCTCTGTCACACAACTCGCCCATTGTGCTTGCAAAGTTTGCTATTCAAATGGGTCTCGATGGCCCTATACCTCATGCTACAGGACCTGCTCTCATACCACCCCCCCTCCCCCCCCCGAGCAAAAAGGCTTCATGAAAGGGCGGTTCATTTTTGAACACATCTGGGAGGCGCGGGCAGCGTGGACCGCAATGGATTATGGACTTTTCTTTTCTATTGACTTCTCAAAAGCGTTTGATTCAGTGCACCACAATTATTTTATCGCCTTCTTCACCCATGTACCTGCGGCTCACTTGGAAATGTGAAGTTGGGGCTCAGTTGGGGCTAAAACGGCTCATTTGGGGCTAAGTGGTGTTTTTCAAGGGGTTTAATGTGAAAAGTTGTGGCTTTCGGGGGTGGGTTGGGGTTTTGGAATGTCCCCAAAGGGACACCAATCCCTAGGCCAAGAGGATTTGACCGGGGGGGTTTCTTTTTTTCGACGGCTCAGTTGACTGAGCGCCCCGACTGAGCCGTCACTGAGCCGTCACTGAGCTGGCTCACTGAGCGCTCACTGAGCGCTCAGTGAGCGCGCCAAATGGCTCAGTGAGCGCCCAGTGAGCGCTCACTGAGAGCTAATTGGGGGCTCACTCAGGGCACACTCGGGAGTTTCTCCCCCTTTCCGCCCTCTCTTCCCACCCTTGCTGGCCCACACTTCACCCTTTTCACACCAACATTGGTCCGCAGTTCTCACCACGTCTTTTCTCCAAGAACTTGAGCGTACATGCACACATACATACTTGCATACATGTACCCGTAGCGACAAACACACAAACATCCAAACACACACACTTCGTCAGGGACACAAATATCCAAACACATACACACACATACACCATACACACGTCCACACACACATGCACATGCACAAATTGACAACCACATTCATTCTTGTGTGCAATTATCTTGCGTGTACATAAACACATGGCCACATTGAACCATGTGAAGTGAAGGGCTAGGGAGAGATGGTTACGGGGTTGGGGTTCGGGGATATGAACCTAACCATTTGCGAGGGTGTTCCTTGTTGCCTCATGAAAATGGCACCCCCCCCCCCCACACACACACACACACACACCATGAAGCACAAATAGGGCACAAAGGACATTGCTCGCTTTTGTGAGGTTGATCATACAACAATCGTGACCTACACCATGACACACTCATTTCCCTCCCTCCTTATCCCCTCCCCCCCCCTTTCGCTATGCTACGTTCCCCCGCTTCCCTCGTGCGTAGCCCTTCTGTTCTCTTGCCTGTCCCGTCCCCTTTGTCCTACCTTTCCTATTTTTTGGCCATGGCATCACATGCATGATGGTGGCGGCAAGGACGATGACCTTTGCAGGTATGTTGTGCTATTATGTGTGTGGGTGTGCGTGTGTGTGCTTGCATGCGTGTGTAGTTGTGCCCATGCGCATGTGCGCAGCTGTAGATGGTTTGTTCGTTCTTGGTTTCTCTCATTTAGTGTGTTTGTATGTCTGCTTGTGTGTGTGGGGGGGGGGGGGGGGTTGCATGGATCGATGTGTGAGTGAAGGTGGCTTTGTGCGTGAGTGGTTGTGAGTGTGTGACTGCGTTCTTTGGTTTCTGGTTGCCTAGGTTCGTGCGTGTATGTGGATTCGTGAATGTGTGTACGCGCAGGTGTGTGTGTGTGCGTGTGTTGCAGCTGTTGTTTTGGATGTTGTTGTTGGTTTTGGTGTTGTGTGGCATAGGCTTTGATTGTGTGCGCATAACATTGTGTTTGTGGCTGCAGACGCAGGTATGTTTGTGTTTGTGGTTGTAGCTGTGGTTCTGGGCTTGCGTACGGTTGTTGCCATGGCTGTTGTGGTAGCTGTCGTTCTTGGTGTGGTTATGGTAGTGGCTGTGGTTGCGGCTTTGCTTGTGGGTGTGGGTGTGGGTGTGGGTGTGGGTGTGGGTGTGGGTGTGGGTGTGGGTGTGGGTGTGTTTCTGCAAGCTGTGTTGTGTGTGGATTTGGTTGTGGTTGTGTCAGTGTGTGTGGCCCTGGCTGTGGCGAAGGCTGCAGTTGCAGCTTTCACTGTGGCTGCAGCTGTTCTTTGGGTTCAGGCTGTAGCTGTGGGGGGGGGGGGGGGGCGGGGTAAAGGACTGCAAAGAGGGGGGCTCAAATCACCATCCACCCCCTCCCAAAAAAGACCGCACCAAGTTTACAGACAGTGTACAGTGACAGTGTACAATGACAGTGTATAGTGAGAGCATACAGTGAGTGTAGAGTGACAGTGTAGAGTGCTAGTATAGAGACTTGGGCGTTGTGGCGGACGTACTGTGTGTGGGGATACATTCTATGAGACCTTGGGGAGTACAGTGTACAGAGTACAGTGTACAGTGTACAGTGTACAGTGTACAGTGACAATGTACAGTGACAATGTACAGTGATAGTGACAGTGTGCAGTGGCAGTGTGCAGTGTGCAGTGACAGCGTACAGTGCCAGAATACAGTGTACCATGTACAGTGACAGTAGACAGTGACACCATTGACAGTGTACATGGACAGTGTACAGTGACAGTGTACAGTGACAGTGTACAGTGACGGTGAACCATGAGTGAGCCCTCACTGAGCGCTCACTGAGCCATTTGGCGCGCTCACTGAGCGCTCACTGAGCGCGCGAAACGGCGCAGTGAGCGCTCAGTGAGCGCGCCAAATGGCTCAGTGAGCGCTCAGTGAGGGCTCACTCATGGTTCACTGTCACTGTACACTGTCACTGCACACTGTGTATTGCACACTGCACGCTGCACACTGTGTATTGCACACCGCACACTGCATACTGTGTATTGCCCACTGCACACTGCACACTGCACACTGTGTGTTACAAATTGCCCACTGCACACTGTAATGCACACTGCACACCCTGTAATGCACACTGCGCACTGTGTATTGCACACTGCACACTGAGCGCCCGAACGCTTGCACTGTACGGTGTGCAGTGTGCATGACACAGTGTGCAGTGTGCATTACACAGTGTGTAGTGCGCAGTGTACACTGCGCACTGCGCACTGTGTACTGCACACTGCACGCTGCACACTGTGTATTGCACACTGCACATTGTGTATTGCACACTGCACACTGTGTATTGCACACTGCACACTGTGTATTGCACACTGCACACTGCACACTGTGCATTACAAATTGCACACTGCACACTGTAATGCACACTGCACACTGTGTATTGCACACTACACACCGCACCCTGCGTAATGCACACTGGGTATTGCACACTGCACACGGTGCACTGTGCAATACCCAATGTGCAATACACAGGGTGCAGGGTGTAGTGTGCATGACACAGTGTGCAGTGTGCATTACACGGTGTGCCGTGTGGATTACATCACACACGGCATACTACACCCTGTGTAGTGCACACTACACACAGTGTGCAGTGTGCAGTGTGCAATACACAGCATGCAGTGTGCAGTGTGCAATACACAGTGTGCAGAGTGTATTACACAGTGTGCAGTGTGCATTACAGTGTGCAGTGTGCAATTTGTAACACACAGTGTGCAGTGTGCAGTGTGCAATACACAGTTTGCAGTGTGCACTGTGCAATACACAGTATACAGTGTGCAGTGTGCAATACACCGTGTGCAGTGTGCATTGCAGTGTGCAGTGTGCAATTTGTAACACACGGTGTGCAGTGTGCAGTGTGCAATACACAGTGTGCAGTGTGCATGACAGCGTGCTGTGTGCAGTTTGTAATGCACAGTGTGCAGTGTGCATGACACAGTGTGCAGTGTGCATTACAGTGTGCAGTGTGCAATACACAGTGTGCAGTGTGCATTACAGTGTGCAGTGTGCAGTACACAGTGTGCAGTGCGCAGTGTACACTGCACACTACACGCTGTGTAATGCACACTGCACACCGTGGATTGCACACTGCACAGTGCACACTGGGCATTGCACACCGCACACGGTGCACTGCGCAGTGTGCAGTGTGCCACTGCACACTGGGTATTGCACACTGCACACGGTGCACTGTGCACTGTGCAGTGTGCAATACACGGTGCGCAGTGTGCATTACAGGGTGTGCAGTGTGCATTACAGTGTGCAGTGTGCATTACAGTGTGCAGTGTGCAATTTGTAACACACAGTGTGCAGTGTGCAGTGTGCAATACACAGTATGCACTGTGCAGTGTGCAATACACAGTGTGCAGTGTGCAGTGTGCAATACACAGTGTGCAGTGACAGTGTACAGTGACAGTGAACCATGAGTGAGCCCTCACTGAGCGCTCACTGAGCCATTTGGCGCGCTCACTGAGCGCTCACTGCGCCATTTGGCGCGCTCACTGAGCGCTCAGTGAGCGCGCCAAATGGCTCAGTGAGCGCTCACTGAGCGCGCCAAATGGCTCAGTGAGCGCTCAGTGAGGGCTCACTCATGGTTCACTGTCACTGTACACTGTCACTGTACACTGTCACTGTACACTGTCCATGTACACTGTCAATGGTGTCACTGTCTACTGTCACTGTACATGGTACACTGTATTCTGGCACTGTACGCTGTCACTGCACACTGCACACTGCCACTGCACACTGTCACTATACACTATCACTGTACATTGTCACTGTACACTGTACACTGTACACTGTACACTGTACTCTGTACACTGTACTCCCCAAGGTCTCATAGAATGTATCCCCACACACAGTACGTCCGCCACAACGCCCAAGTCTCTATACTAGCACTCTACACTGTCACTCTACACTCACTGTATGCTCTCACTATACACTGTCATTGTACACTGTCACTGTACACTGTCACTGTAAACTTGGTGCGGTCTTTTTTGGGAGGGGGTGGATGGTGATTTGAGCCCCCCTCTTTGTAGTCCTTTACCCCGCCCCCCCCCCCCCCCCCCCACAGCTACAGCCTGAACCCAAAGAACAGCTGCAGCCACAGTGAAAGCTGCAACTGCAGCCTTCGCCACAGCCAGGGCCACACACACTGACACAACCACAACCAAATCCACACACAACACAGCTTGCAGACACACACCCACACCCACACCCACACCCACACCCACACCCACACCCACACCCACACCCACACCCACACCCACACCCACACCCACACCCACAAGCAAAGCCGCAACCACAGCCACTACCATAACCACACCAAGAACGACAGCTACCACAACAGCCATGGCAACAACCGTATGCAAGCCCAGAACCACAGCCACAACCACAAACACAAACATACCTGCGTCTGCAGCCACAAACACAATGTTATGCGCACACAATCAAAGCCTATGCCACACAACACCAAAACCAACAACACGATCCAAAACAACAGCTGCAAAAGCTGCAACACACAGACACACACACACACACATTGGCACACACACACACACACACACCTGCGCGTACACACATTCACGAATCCACGTACGCACACAAACCTAGACAACCGGAAACCAAAGAATGCAGTCACACACTCACAGTGACGCACAAGGACACTCTCACCCTTGCATCGATCCAAGCAAGCCCCCCCCCCCCCCCGACTCACACACAAACATACATACAAACACACTAAATGAGAGAAACCAAGTGGGAACAAACCATCCACACTTGCGCATATGCGCATGGGCACAAATCCACACTTGCGCATATGCGCATGGGCACAAGCACACACCCGCGAACACACACACTAGCACAACATACCTGCAAAGGTCATCGTCATTGCCGCCACCATCATGCACTCGATGCCATGGCCAGCAAATAGGGAAGGCATGGCAAGGGCAGGGCAAGGGGACGCGACAGGCAAGATAAGAGAAGGGGTTGGCATGGGGTAAGCGGGGGGATCAGGCATGGCAAAAGGGGACGGGAGGGGATAAGGAGGGAGGGAAATGAGTGTGTCATGGTGTAGGTCACGATTGTTGTATGATCAACCTCACAAAAGCGAGCAATGTCCTTTGTGCCCTATTTGTGCTTCATGGTGTGTGTGTGTGTGTGGGGGGGGGGGGGGTGCCATTTTCATGAGGCAACAAGGAACACCCTCGCAAATGGTTAGGTTCATATCCCCGAACCCCAACCCCGTAACCATCTCTCCCTAGCCCTTCACTTCACATGGTTCAATGTGGCCATGTGTTTATGTACACGCAAGATAATTGCACACAAGAATGAATGTGGTTGTCAATTTGTGCATGTGCATGTGTGTGTGGACGTGTGTATGGTGTATGTGTGTGTATGTGTTTGGATATTTGTGTCCCTGACGAAGTGTGTGTGTTTGGATGTTTGTGTGTTTGTCGCTACGGGTACATGTATGCAAGTATGTATGTGTGCATGCACGCTCAAGTTCTTGGAGAAAAGACGTGGTGAGAACTGCGGACCAATGTTGGTGTGAAAAGGGTGAAGTGTGGGCCAGCAAGGGTGGGAAGAGAGGGCGGAAAGGGGGAGAAACTCCCGAGTGTGCCCTGAGTGAGCCCCCAATTAGCTCTCAGTGAGCGCTCACTGGGCGCTCACTGAGCCATTTGGCGCGCTCACTGAGCGCTCAGTGAGCCAGCTCAGTGACGGCTCAGTGACGGCTCAGTGACGGCTCAGTCGGGCGCTCAGTCAACTGAGCCGTCGCCAAAAAAAGTACCCTCCACCTTGAACCTTGACCAAGTGAGTATCTAAAACTTCTAAAAACATTAAATGCACACTACCTAGCATGCAAAACGCACAACAAACAAGCACAAAGACATCGCAATGCACAACTGAGCCCCAAATGAGCCCCAACTTCACATTTCCACTTAGCCACCAGTGAGCCGCAGGTACACACCTGGGCCTTCCCCCACAGATGATCGCGCTCATCATGAACATGCTGACTTCCCCCTTTGTATTTGGAGTGGGCAAAGGCGTAGTGCGCGACGTGCAGGTCACCCCAGAATCGGGGGTCCAGCAGGGGGACCCACTCTCCCCAGCGCTGTTCGCCATGGTCTGCTCGGTGCTGGGCCCCATGCTCTAGTTAGTGTCCCCTAGCATAAAAGTTCCGTTCTACGCTGATGATCTATTGCTGTACATCCCCATCTCCCCTGCTCTGATTTGCCCCCTCATACCAGACATCATGTACACGCTGCGGCGGTACGCTAAGTTTGTAGGATTGAAGATTAACTTGGATAAATCGGCCTTTTTGTTACGTGGCTTCTGGACGGACCGGCTGAAAACCAAACTCGAAAGCACAGACATTCCGGTGCAAAGCAAGGTGAAGTATCTGGGGAATTTTTTTGGGGACGTCACCCCTGATGAAGCATTTGCTCCCCATTTGTCCCGAGCACTTGCGCGCGCGCAGTTCGCGGCGACCGTACCCCTCACGATGCCAGAGCGTGTACACCTGCTTCAGGACTGGATACTCCCATTGATGATCTACCCGGCAAGGGCCTACTTCCCCACGGAGGATGTATGCACCAAGCTGGCTAATGTGTACCGGGTGGCGCTTAGACTCAGCAGCTAGGGTCTCACCCTTCCCATACTGCAGCTCCCCCCGAAGCTGGGGGGAGCACTGCTCCCGAAGCCCGGCCACTTCTTGCTGTGGCAGCACGCCACACACTGCGTGATGTCTCGGCACGACACTAGTAAACTCTCCCCCATCTCCGCACAGCACTTCAATGGGTGGGCCAAACGCTTCGGGGTACAAGCGGAGCTGGGAGACCTACCATGGCTACAGCTGGGCCCCATCCCCTGGAACACCTACCCCTTTTTAGGCACTTCAGCAAAAGCCTACTCCCTATTAAGGAAACTGGCTCCCATCCTCCCCCCCAACACAGACCAAGCACCACGGTTGAGCTGCTGGCATTCTGTCCCCTTCAGGGACACCAATAACAACACGTATTTTTCGCCCAAGCGCATCAGGGCAAGGATCACACGCATCGGGCACTTCACAACGGACCTACAGGAGAGACTGCCGCCCACATGGGCCCCGAGGTACAAGTCCCAGCTGGGTCAGGCCTGGCCCCGGCCGCAGATGACACCGCCACAAGAAACGTCGGCAATTTTTTGGGGCGGTTGGAATACAAAGGCCATGCTCAGGTACCTGATGCTCCCGGAACCCCCGGACCCCCGTCAAACACCAGAAACCTGGCAGGCCTGGGCCACGCTGTCGATACCGCCCAAACACCACTCGTTTATGCAGACAGCATTGTGGAAAAAACTGCCAGTAGGAACTAGGCTGGCCTACTGGCTCCCTCAACACACACATTGCCTGGTGGAAGGCAAACCGGAAGACATGCGGCACGTCCTTCTGGAATGCCGGTTCCTCCCCCCCGCGTACCACATTGCAGTGCAATGCATGGGACCAGCGATATTCGAAGATACCACGGAAACAGACCCAGAAGCCCTCCTGTGGGACATGCCAAATCTGTCCCTCCAGAGCCCGCTGGGACTGATCATGTGGACCGCAGTCATGGCATCATGGAACTTGCGCAATGCTGTCAAATTTCGTGACACCCCACGACATGGGACATTTTCCTCACACAGTGGCTGTGCATACTTGCGCGTTGGTACGAGCACCCAGCCCCCACCCTCCCCACGCCTGAGGTGTGGGACATGCACCAAGCGATCACATCCCTCAAGGAAACAGGAAACCTGCAGCACCCCAGGCTGAAACAACCTCACCCATCCCCCCCAAGGCTCCGCAACCCGCGGCCCAGAAAGCACAAAAAGGACATATATGGCCCGCAATGGCGGAGGCACATCAGAAAGTCATCGATGAGTATGTGGCAGAAGGATGGGAAGCCATCTACCCCGACGGCTCGTCGGAGGTTCATCCGGAAGCGGGAATGGTGGGAGGGTTTGGGGTATACTTCGGGGACCACCGGGACACGGCACAGTGCATCCCCATCACCCAGAAACAAACAAATAACAGGGGAGAGCTCCTCGCGGCTATACATGCCATTCGCCATAGGACACCGCATAAGCGCACACTGATCTGCTCTGATTCAAAATTGGTGGTCATGGGGGCCACACGCAAAGCCAGCAAATGGCAGCGCCATGACTGGCAAGGCTCTCGAGGGCCGGTGGGCCACGTGGACTTGTGGGAGCAACTCCTCAGGAAAATTGAACAAGCAAGGGCAGCGGTACGTTGGCTGCATGTCCTCTCACACGTTGGTATTGTAGGAAACACACACGCGGACACATTGGCTGACATGGCCTGCCGCAAATCCCCCCTTCTCCGGGGATATGTCACCTCCACCTGACGCCCGAAGTAGGAGGATCAGGTACAGGAACAGGAAGACGAGTCAGACCTGGATGAGCCACCCATGTTTTCTCCTGAGGAGCGGGCGGCCAACCCGCCCCCTCGTGGCACCCCCCCCCCCCCCGACCCCCCGCAGACAGGGAGTCACACCACTGCTGGAAGTAGAAGATTGCACCCCAGCCTCCAAGAGGCCATGCCACTCACCGGACTGCACTGACCCATCCTCAGGATGGCGCTCGCGGGCGATCTCCCGCTCCCCACGGGCGACACCTATGTGTGACATCAGGCAGGAACTCTTCCCCTCGTCTGCCCCCCCCCCCCCCTCCCCAGACAGTTGTGATGAGGCCTCGCTGGTGCCCAGATTGCCGGCGACGGCCTCCACGGTCACATGCAGCACGGAGGGCTCACGGTGTGGGACACCGGACCCCAGCCGCCCTTTGTTTGGCACGCCATAAGGCACACGACCCCTCAGCCCCTTAGGATCACACCCCATAGCCGACGGAAACCCCATAAAGGGCAAGAGACACACACGGCCCAATAGTGAGAGCGGTAGTCTTAAGTCGTCCAGTGCGGGGGTTCGATCCCGGGAGCTGGTGCTCTTGGGATCCCTGCACGTAGAGCTCTCTAGTGGGCATCGTGGGAACCATCCCCCCCTTCAGCAGCCCGCGCCACCACCGGTACCGGTGGATAGGGTGGACGTCTTGTCCGTTTTGCCCCCAACCCCCAAAAAAGGGACACGCAGGAACCACACACACCTGCAGCAGTGCGCGCCGCCACCTGTTCTCGAACAGGTCGACGGGAGGCCCCGTCCGGTATTCAAAGGGATCGGTGGGAGACCCCACCGATCCCGGGAATCGAACCACCTCCTTCACGGCAAGCGCCGGCTGCGCTGCCACTTGAGCGGCTGCCTTCTGAGGGGCACCAGAACTGGACACAGGGATCAACCACACAAGCGCACACACCAACCACACATGCAGGCGCCCCGGCCCCACCCCCTGTATGGCTGTATGTTGACCTCCGCAAAAGCCAGTACCCACTGGGGTTTCTAAATCCTAAGGACCTAAATAGCCCAGGGCCGTGGCCCACAAGGGTGACCTCTGACCGCCCCACCCCCCATGACCTGGTAAACCCGAAACACGGGTATGTGGCCGAGAGGGGCCAGCGCAAGCAAGCATGCCAGTGCAACGGCGGGCGCCAAAGTGGGACACATCATACGCTACGCCCCGAACTCAGTCCGAAGGCGACAATGCGCTGAACCCAGTAGAAGCAGCCCGACCCTTACCCCACCCAGGGAGGAGGGAAGGGACGAACTGCAAAGCACTGTCTGTGTGACACGAACAATCATGGAACTGAGTTGGCGATGAAGGTCGTGAGGCAGGCGCGGCTGGAGCTAAGTGGCGGGTCCACACCTGACCAATTGAGGCCCTCTCCCGAACCCCCCCTTCCTGCCGATTGTACCCCACACCCCCCCACACGCCGGCTCCGCTTTTGTTGGCCTATCCGTTTTGTTCCGTGCGAGGGCCGCCCTATGGAGGCCCCCTCAACGTTTGTCAAGGCCTTCCCCCGCCATTTGCTCAGGGATCAAAGAGTTTCTCGAAAGAAAGGCATAACATGAGCTACCGAACAAAAAAGGGTGGTGTAGATTGGTATGAGTGGGGGGGACCAAGGAGGGGTGTGTGGGCTTACATACCCACCTCAAAGACTATGCAACCCCTGTACAACCCCGTTGTGCATCATTTTACAAATCGAAAGCCCTTGTTGGGCTCGATATGCGCATGTACAATGCGGTGCAAATGACTCAAAGTTGTGTTAATGTGTTTTTTGGAAGGCTAACGATGAACACCTTTAGTATATTGAACACTGTCATTAACCATATTGGCTTTCGCGTAGGTGTGTGCAATTCTCCAAAGCTTCTTTCAAAGGGGCCACGGCATCTTGCTGCTTCCTTTGCCCTCTTGAACCTCCTCCGAAACTGCCACTCGCTGCTCCTTTTTGAGTGCATGGATCTCGGCAGCGTGTGCCTCACTGAGCACTTGGATCCTAGTCTTGGCAGCTCCCTTTGTGGTGGTCCGCGGTGATTGCGCTGCCGGGGGCTTATGCTCGGCTGGCTCAACGAATTACCCTCCTCTGGGGGGACGGGCTCCGCTTCGCTCTCCGTGTTCCCCTTGTCTCCGGTATCTTGCGCCTATCATTTCTTCGCCTTGATGTGTACCGCTTTTCGCTCCACGGGCTCACGGCCTGCGACGCGGAGTCCGGAAAACCCCCGAGGGGCCCTTGCTCGGTGTCTATACGCCCTCTGCTTGGGGAGGCACATGATGGCCCTTGGGGGGGCCGCTGTGGGTCGAGGCCGAGCCGTGCAACTGTCGGTGGGTAGGTCCGCCTGTTGGTGCACCTTCCCCTTCCCCCCGTCCTCAATTAGAATGGGGCTAAAAAGCCGCATGCAAGCAATTGATGGTTCGTAACTAGTTTTATGGAAGAACAACAACAACCAAAAATTCATCTCACGTATCATTTTCGGTAAAAAAAGCAAGGGATTTTGCTAGAAAGAAAGTTTTCTTCCGCTGCCTTTGGTCTCACCAAAAACAGACCAATATGGCCCAATTGATAGATCTTTTGCCAATTTCTGAGAGACTTGGAAATTCCTTTGCACCAAAAACTATTTTCCATAGGTGCTGCAACAGGGGACATTTTCACTCGTTTTGACCATGCAGCTTGAGCCGCCCAAGGGAGTGTCTGCATACCTCTAGGGCCACGAACCCAACCGCACCAATGGTCCGGTAGCTAAACAAAAAAAATGAAAAATACCCGGATATAGGTCCTAATATAGCCGAGCCTTTGAAAATGTGTATTTTTGGCTTTGGGGGAGGTGGGGGCGTATTCTGGGCACTGTAAAATTTGCCACTCAAGGGCGGGGATGTTTAGAGCACCAGATATAAAATGGGCACTTTACCTTAACTATGGTCGCTCAAGCTCCAAATTTCTTATACTCGATACAAACTATGATGGTGGACTGCCTGTCACATCACAAACCACATAGCTCTTCTTGGACCTCTCTGTTCTCTTGCAGGGAGACCAAGTTGCTCAGGCTCATCCAAACCGGAATCCAAACATGGAATGCAATACATGCACACTTTTAAATGCAATAGATGAGGCCAACCACACAAACATTCGTGTCATTCATACCGATTTTGGCAATGCAACCTCAAGTGTCATTTAGGTCTGTTGTCATGTGGTTTGTTACCTGGACATGATCGGTAAAACACATCGATTCTCTATGCCACATCTAGGTGAACGTGGGAGCAGCGAGGCCTCCTTCTCCTTGGAAGTCAAGGAAAAAACACACTCACATGAGTAAGATGATGCCTCAATCAAATCGGGTCGTCCCTCTTGCTACACCCATACCCCCCCCCCCCCCAGAGCAAAGCGCTCTTGCAAGTCTAAAATGAGGGAAGTAAGAAAGTTTGTGCGAGCACTTTGAATGGGAGAGACGGCACGGTCATACCCAAGATGCTGCTCCCACCCACCATCAACCGATTTGCGCTTCATGTACATCAACTGGGAGCACAAAGCATTGACCATCCCACGGAGAATGTCCATCTTCAAGCCGTGTCTGTGTTGAGCGTTCTTTGAAGTGACACAAACAACTTGAAGAACATCCGCCAAAAAAAGCGGCCAAAACTGAAAAAATCTCATGACGCACAGCTTCCAACAAATCTTTTGCTTTTTGTTTGCAACCTGTGTCAGTCTGTGATGCGTATGGAAGTGGCTGCCTCACCTGTGCCTTCTCGTGGGGGGGGGGGGGGGGCAAAAGAGGGCAGAATTGCTACGTAACCCCTGCGTTCTCGGGGGTCCCCAACAAAGGGGAACAAAATCAGAAGTGGCTGCCTCACCCTTGCCTTCTCAAGGGCCCAAAAGAGGGCGGAATTGCTATGTAACCCTCGCGTCCTCGGGGGTCCCTAATAAAGGTAATTGGGAGGTGCCGGGGGGCAGACGAAGCCCATGCACATGGTGTAGGAGCCCATGCTCGCCATTCAGCACCGCGTGCGCGAGGCGCTCAGCTACCATGCGGCGTGCCAGCTGGAGGCACGCCGCCCGGCGACCTTCGGGGGACAGGGCGATGGTATGGATGGCGTGGCTTGCTGCGCGGCACTCCCGCTTTGTGCCATCCCATGACCACGGCCAAAGCACACGGTGTATGTGCGAGGTCCTATGGATTCGGTGTAATGGGCCATGTGTTGAGGAGTGGTGCCCAAATGAAGTGTTCGTTGAGCTGCGTGGCATGCAGACCAAAACGTCGTTTGTAACGGCACACTGTAGCCGTAGAGGATAGCACGTTGCTCTGCTTTGCAGCCTTCAACGATTTTTCAATCCCGTTTGATGTGAAGGATTTTGAACCCACCAAAGAGATGATACCATTTTGGGCTAGACCCAGCATGGCTCGCACAAAGGACCTTGAATTTTCTGAAATTGAAGAGCTGTATGGCAGGGAGGCGGATGCACACTCGGGCGGTGAGGAAGACCTTATCCAGCCCACAAAAGGTTTTAAAGCTATGCAACAACCCAAGATCCATTCCTTTACAAGGGATTCGGTATGATGTGGATGCAGTGCTTGCCGCATCTATGCAAGATGGCACAATGCATGAGTGGGTGCCGTGTGAACTCAGGGTTGTTTGCTGCAGGTATGGTCTGTCCGTTCGGCGGAACAAGGCAGATGTGTTGGCGCGTGTTGTCAGTCACGTTGCAAGCAAGTAAGTAGTGTGCACTATTATACGCTTTGCCCACATGTGGGCCCCCGAGAGGGCAGCGGTTGTGCACCCAATGCTCAAATTTCTACCACCTGCTCCAGCTCCAACTCTAGCTCCAATTCCAGCTCTAACTGCACCCTTGCTTCAGATTCGGATGCTGAGTCTGCTTCTGATTCCTTTTCCTCAAGTTTGACATGTTCACCTGAATAGTTTGTGCCAACGGAGGCCCAAGTGGGGCGCTACATCCTCCATTTTTCTTTGTGCCATGCGATGTGGTCGGAAATGACCGGACATGAGTACCACCACTGATGCCGGGGGCTGGGGGGGCTTAGGTATGGTCCCCTTCACGGGAGACTTGAATGGGGGGCGGGGGGGCTCTCAGAAAGGGGCTCCAAACACCCCCCCCCCCCCCGCGCGTGCAAACCTTTTTCCTTCCATCCCAGTCCATAGCACAAACATGCAGACAAACAAGGAACCGTTTCAAATTATTCATGCCCACCAGTTTTGTAATCAACCAATTCCAAGAGCCGTGTGGATGGCTAGATAACACGTGCCTGGGAAAAGGGACCCCAAATAAGGGTTTAGCAATAGGTCTGTCACTTGAGCCCCTTTCCCAAGCCCCAACCCCGCTCCTTGAAAGGGCTCGAACGACCCCCCTGCACAACCCATTTCCCCCCCATGCATGCAATCTCAAAGTCCAACTGATCCACATGCCTGTGTAGGAATGGACTGCCATCCCAGAGTCCAGGGTACCCAAGGGACTTGGAGCTTGTGGCAGCGGCCGGCCGGGCGCCCCTATGCTCATACGTGGAGCGGGAGATGGAGGCCCCTCGCGCATCAATGGGCTGCTCATGGATACCCGCCTAGTGTCCCTCTTGCTAAAGCCCCCCCCCCCCCCCATCGGGGGGCATTGTGGGCCATCGGCCACTCTGCTTCGACGTTCACCTACACAAGGCGAGGCAGCGGGTGCTGAGGTTCGTCCGGCTGCGCCTCGTGGCCCCCCTCGCGCAGGAGACGGACCAGCAGGCTTGGCTCACCTCCTAGCTGCCCCTCCCACCCCCTGCAGTAACGCTAGGTAGCTCTGGTAGCGGCGGGCGATGTGGACCGCCTATGGGCCCTCCGTGCCTACGCCTCCTCGCCCTCTCCTGCCCCGAGTCCGACTTGGGGGAATTGACGCGGCGCCCCCACGTCTGTCCCAGGGATGGGACAGACGGGCTCCTGAAGATCGTCCGCCTGTGCCTCGAGCAGCAGCAGTCCAAGGGACACCCGACCACCTGCTCCGTGGTGCATCTCCAGGCAGTGCACGGCTACCTGTGGGCGGTGCTCTGCTGGCTGGTGCGGCCTGGCTTCAAGCCGGGGCCGCTTGCGCGCAAAGACTTGGACGGCCGGTGTGTGCTCCTAGGTCGCCCGGAGCGCATCCGCTCCCGAGGCCCGGCGTAAGCTGATGTGTGGGCGAGGGGTACGTTGGGATCCTTGGCGATGGAGGTGTTGTTGGCTGCAAGGGGTATTGAAGGGCAAGATCCGCGCGGTGCAAGGCCGCGAGGACAATCTGCGCCCGCGGGCCTTGCGTGAGTGGCTTGGGAGAGGCCTTTTTTTGGAAATGAGGGCGCCGCAACGGAGGTCTCCTGTTAGGGGTGACGTGAGCATTCGCACCCGGTGCGGGTGGTGACCATACCGGTGAAGGAACTCCGCTAGGTCTGGCTCTAGTGCGACCGCATACTTGCGGTTGGTTGGGCGCTAGGCGTCTTGCAGGACGCCGTCCATCTGTGGCTGTGCCGTCCGGGCGGGTGAGGAAGGTCATCGGGGGCGCCATGTGTCATCCTTCACCCACTGGTACACCGTCCCCTGGTGCATAGACCACGAGGCCGCTGGACACGCGGCCCCACACATTCCTCTCCATCTGTGTCACTTGATTTCAAAAAAGGCGTTTGCTTTTGTTGCACAAGAATTCGTGGATGAGTTGATGGTGTATGCCAATATGTCTACTTGGATTAGGCAACTGCTGATGCTATGCATGACTAGAGGTCGGGTCTTTCTCTATGGATTGGAAGTGGCATGAGAATTGGAATATCAACAGATCAGGGGACTCCGGCAAGGAGATCCGTTGTCACCAATCCTCTTTGTCATGGTCGCAGCGGTGTTAATACATCTGCTAAGGCTCACATTAGAAGTACAAGTATTTGCATATGCAGAAGACATCATGATTTGGTAAACGGGGGGGGGGTTGGAGCTCTTGTGCACAAGTAATGAAACCAAGGCATGAATATGGGGAGGTGGCCTGATTCGGAATAAAAACACGTATCGCGATGCAACAACCCAGCCTTCATGGGGGCGGGGACATGTTGCGTGGTGTGCGAACAGTGGACGGCGTCAGATGGCTGGGGATCCAATGTGGGCATGTGATAGAAACATAGCCATGTGCAGCGGTGCTTAAGAAGTTTTGAGATAGAACTGGTGTCACGTATGGCACTAGTCCAAACCCAAAGGTAGTGCTGGTGCATCAATGGATGTACCCTGTGCTGAATTTACATTTGATCACAAGACCACCGAGTCAGGTGGTGGTCCAACAAGCCTTTGAGTCGGTGTCCTTGGCACTGCATGTGGGGATTTTCAAAGCCTCGAGGGGAATTTATGGGGTACCACAAGAGGCGGGAGGGTGTGGGATGTATTCACCTGTAATGTACATTGCATTTAATCGCACCATTGCAGCAAGGACGATGAATGTAAATCCAGTGGTGCTTGGGGCCTCGGTTGATGCGACATTCAAAATGTGGAAGGCAAGGGTGGCATGGGTGGAAGTGCATCCAGTTAATTTGCAATTGGCACCACAATGTATGATACTCAGTTATTCGGTGTTGGACACGTTTTGTATGTTATCAATGCTGAGCTAATAGTGTAGGTAGTACGGCTGAACAGAGGGGACAAATTGCGAATGCCGCTGTGGCACCATAAGCTGTTGCGGAATGATAAGGGGCAGACGTTTTGGCTGCGGCCTTTGGTCAGGCGGAATATGTTGTGTTGGGGGGGGATCTTTTTTTGAATGGTAAAGTGAAGACGGTTTTAGATAAACTCATGCCGAAGGGGTGGGTGCAAGTCTATGAACAAGCGTGTGCAGGATTGCAGGGCAAGGATAAAAAACGTGACCATTATGTCCTTTAAGTATAACCTGGCCTAGTTGATGTGTGAAGTGCGACGAAAAATTGAAGAACATACACCGGTAGAGGTATGGTGCGCATACCAGAAGGTGCAACTGTTGCCAGTGGATAAACAGCACCTTTGCCGAAAGTTGCCACTTGCGGTGAGGTTGCAACAAGGGTATCCGAACATGAGTAACAAGTGTCCGTTGGGCGATGTTGTGGAAACGCATTACCACCGGGTGAAAGAGTGTGTGCTAGTGCAAAAATGGGCGCGAATGATCAGGTTGTCAATGGGACTGGCAAAAAGTATGAATCCAGTCGACAAGTCCTGCTCGTGGCGGCAGGGCGAGGCTAGAGCCCCTGTGGTCCTGCTCCGCGGATGCACTTCACTTCCAAAGATCATTTGTGTGACATGTCACACCGGAGATGCCATGCCACCCTGGCCCCTATTATCATCAACATGCCATGCCATCTATGCGTTCCTAGGACTGGCCAATACGTCCGGTCCCGTGGCCCAGAGCCGATTCTCCGTATGCACCGGGATCACCGACACAGAGCAGCCTTGCAGGCGCCCGGCCCCACTTGCTTGCCCTACACCGCCGATGCAGGCGGTTCGCACCTCGGGGACCCCACTGGCGGTGCATGGTGTGGCCCTGGCACCCGTCTCACACGGGCGACATTGCCTTGGGGAACGTCCTGGCCTCCGGGCGGGTGTCCGCCCGGTGAACGGCAGGAAGCCTGGGCACAGCCCAGTGCCTTTAGCTTCCGCCTAGCGCGTAGCATGCTGGACGGGGCAGCAATTACCCGGGTCCTCCTAGATAGCGGGGACGAGCATCGATTACGTCAAGTGATTCAATCTCATCCCCCAAGCCGTGGTGCCGGCCCCCAAGCCGTTGTGCTGGCCTTGGCGTTGGAGTTGGGCATGGACCCCGGGACCTTTGGGGCCTTGCCGGGCACCAGCCGTGTGTTACAAATATATGGGACCATCTACAGTGATTTGCCGGGTGGGGAGGCTGAGGCACATGTCAAATTCAATCCAATTATCCGTGGCGACAGGAAATTACAACGTTGAGTGACTAGTGGAAAGGGAAGTGGCTAGCCCGGATGGATTGTTGCATGGACTGATTCTCAGGTAGAACAGGCTCGATCGGTTGTCAATAATCGTTGAAGGTTCACCAGCCAGACAAATGAACACGTTGACCAAAGCGCAAGAGCAATGTATGGAATAATGGCAGGAAGAATGAGAAGGCTGTGTAGCCTCCGGCAGGACGTTCCCTACCTGTAAGAAAAAAATGAAATGGGGTGTTACACCCAAAACGCCAAAATGGTTGTTTCCGGCTGGGTGTCGCCACCGCGTCCCGAGGGCGCATGCCACGAGCAAAGCGAGCACCCCTGGGGGTGCCTAGTGGAGGTTGTCCAAGGGGAAGTTGAAATCCCCTCTGACCACATGGGGACGGCGGCGCCCGATGCAATGCCATGTACTCCAGCACTCGCTCCTACAATGCCCAGATCAGCGCCCGCTAGGAAGGTCCCCCATACACGGCTTGCGCGTGGAGGGTGTCCGCCCCCATGCCGAAGCCAACGAGGACATGGCACCACCGTGCGGAGTGCCACGGCTCCGTTGCCACATCGCCCGCCGCCGCTCCATCAGGGGGAGTCCTTGGCGAACGATGATACCCAACCCTCCTTGGGGGGGGGGGGGGGCGAGATGCCCCGCCCCGTGACTCTAGCGGCGCCCCCACAAGGCCTGCCACCCCGCCTCGCGTGCTTTGGCGAACAGGCGCACTGCCCGGTTGCCTTGAGACAGGTCTCCGGCAGGAGCAGCAAGTCCGCCTCCGAGGCCAAGACGGCGTCCAAGTGTGCCCGTACCGAAGTTACGTTGGCCAGTGCCATGCTCACCGGCTCCGCGTGCGTGTGTACATCCCCGCACTGTCAGCACACATCGCCATCACACTATGCACCTCGTGCACATCTCGCCATACTGCGGGGGGCCTGGCGGGATGCTCTTTAGGTGCAGACTGACGGGCCGGCTGCTTGAATGGAGCTCTTATGGTGCCCCGGTCCCGACCTCCTGCTTCCTCGGTCTCCAATCTGTCAGCTGCCTTCTTTGGCTTCTTTGTTGGGAAAGCCTCTTCCTCCTCCTCTTCCTCCTCATCCTCCCCTTCCTCATCGCTTTCGTCACTATCTCTACCCGTGGTATCTTTCCCAGCTGTAGGGTTAGTAGCACTTCTTTTTCTTCGGGGTAGGCTCTTGAACAGTCAACTTCCGCTTTGCACCGGGATATTGCGCCGGTTCTGCCTGCCCTTTCTCCGCTGGCATGGGCATTTCCCCCTTCACATCGTAAGGAGCTTGACCATACTTGTGATCCATAACCCAAAGGGGAATACCACGGTTGATCCAGTTGGCTTGCTGATCCCAATTCCCACACTCATCCAAGCGTCCACCATGCGTCAAGTCGAGGTGGAACTTCAGCTTCGCTTGGTCGTCCCAATCAGCGGCTCTGTATGTAGATGGACGAAGGAGGTACATGAGGGAATCAGGCTCAATGGTTGCAATCTTACAAGCCATATCTGGGACGTGATTGACGAAGGCAAACAGAGCCGTTGAGTCCTGCCCTTTGCGATGTTGCAAATGAGATCATAATACCACATGACATGTGTCATTGGAAGGCAACCCCCGAACTTTGCTTTCTCCATCTCTTTCATCTAGATTGGACCAATCGTGATGGATTTTGGGATCTGTAAAGCAGAAGGCAACGATGGATGCGCGAGGCCTCGCACATGGAGAAGGCGTCATGACAGAATAATACCTTTTATCCGAGGGCTTGCAGTGCTAGAATCAACAACCAGCAATTGTCAAAAACCAGCGAGTCCATGGCCGCCTTGTGTGCACGGGTGCGCAGGCATGGCGCGCGGACGGCCTCGTCCTGCTCTTCTGTGGGGCCGCCCATTAGGATGAGGCACATGTCCTCTAGGACTGCCCACGGTGGCACCGCGTGCAGGACACCTAGACCCCATGGCTGCTCGCCGGTGGCGGCCATACCGCTCGGCCCTCCTGCGCACTGGCCGGCGTGCCTCCGGCGGGCGGGGCTCCTGCTCTCCCACTTTTCAGAGGGCTTGGATGAGGCCATGGTAGGCCGCCGTATGGCATGTATGGTATTAGTGGAGCACATGGCCGCATGCCACAACGAGTGCGACGACTCGGGGTGTGCGCTCTACCCGCGAGTGCCGCAGCCGGGGGAGCGCAGGTGGTACCCCGAGGACCTGTATGGCCCCCCACCGCACCTACCACACGCGCCTTGCTATGCCTGCGGCCTGGCATGCCTGGGAGACCAGGGTGGGAACTAGCCTTCGCCCATGATGGTCCGCTAGCCGGGGGTGCTATCGTGGTTGCATGCAGGGCCTAGGCGATGTCTCCCGGTCTAAGCCAGCCCTGGATTACGAGGCCTTTGTGGGCCGGGCGCTCCCCACGTCCTCGCACCACAGATTGTAGGGGAAGTGCCTCCTGCTGCGGGAGCGGGCCCAGGTGCTACGCCGAGCGGCGCGGCTGGTGCGGCAGCACATGGCGGCGGGTCAGCGGCTGTGAGGGGCGCCCACAGAACGGGGGAAGTCGCCGGTCAAGAACCATTCTCACCCTGCTGGCCGAAGGCGGATGGGGGCCCGTAGCTGCTTGAGCCACATGTCCTGGCAAGGGGATGCCACGTGCGGCAAGTGCAGTCCCATTTCCTTCCGGGCCGCGAAGTAAGGGCGCGCTGCAACCCGTGACAGACGCCCACCGGGAGCGGTGAGGGGGGCGCGCCCAACGAGCACCAGCGCAGGGGGTGCCCCTAGCGGCCCCCTAGGTGCACCTCGGTCGAGGATGGGGCCAAGGGGGCCTGCTGCTGGGAGCACGAGGGGCCTTCCTGCGACTAATGTAGCTGTGTGCGGTATGGTATCAGTCGGTGCTACTGTGCCAGCCACGCGGGCAATGAACGCTGCGGCGCAGCAGCGGCCGAGTGCCCCGCAATCCCACTGCGGCAGGGCCGGGCTGCAGGTCCTGATGCTGCTGGTGTTTTCGTGTGACCTGCTGATGGCCGATGTCAGTAGTTTGAGGAATGCGTGATCGACGGTGCCCTGCACTTCCAGCCATTTTGCCCGCCGTGTGGCACATGGAGTGTGCTGGGCCATAGGTAGGGTCCATGGGAATGCTTCTTGCGCGCCGCAGGTGCCGCACGGAAAGGGTAATTAGCTTTAGTGTACACTGTCCAAGAAAATGACCCCATGGACCATACGGCTTGCACTTGACATTGTGCTTGTTGATGAAATGCTGGGTGTGAACCACAGCATGGACCATCCAATGGAGTCGTAGGATGCGCTCCTCCCAGCTCATCCCCAACTATGAGACCTTGGGGAGTACAGTGTACAGAGTACAGTGTACAGTGTACAGTGTACAGTGTACAGTGACAATGTACAGTGACAATGTACAGTGATAGTGACAGTGTGCAGTGGCAGTGTGCAGTGTGCAGTGACAGCGTACAGTGCCAGAATACAGTGTACCATGTACAGTGACAGTAGACAGTGACACCATTGACAGTGTACATGGACAGTGTACAGTGACAGTGTACAGTGACAGTGTACAGTGACGGTGAACCATGAGTGAGCCCTCACTGAGCGCTCACTGAGCCATTTGGCGCGCTCACTGAGCGCTCACTGAGCGCGCGAAACGGCGCAGTGAGCGCTCAGTGAGCGCGCCAAATGGCTCAGTGAGCGCTCAGTGAGGGCTCACTCATGGTTCACTGTCACTGTACACTGTCACTGCACACTGTGTATTGCACACTGCACGCTGCACACTGTGTATTGCACACCGCACACTGCATACTGTGTATTGCCCACTGCACACTGCACACTGCACACTGTGTGTTACAAATTGCCCACTGCACACTGTAATGCACACTGCACACCCTGTAATGCACACTGCGCACTGTGTATTGCACACTGCACACTGAGCGCCCGAACGCTTGCACTGTACGGTGTGCAGTGTGCATGACACAGTGTGCAGTGTGCATTACACAGTGTGTAGTGCGCAGTGTACACTGCGCACTGCGCACTGTGTACTGCACACTGCACGCTGCACACTGTGTATTGCACACTGCACATTGTGTATTGCACACTGCACACTGTGTATTGCACACTGCACACTGTGTATTGCACACTGCACACTGCACACTGTGCATTACAAATTGCACACTGCACACTGTAATGCACACTGCACACTGTGTATTGCACACTACACACCGCACCCTGCGTAATGCACACTGGGTATTGCACACTGCACACGGTGCACTGTGCAATACCCAATGTGCAATACACAGGGTGCAGGGTGTAGTGTGCATGACACAGTGTGCAGTGTGCATTACACGGTGTGCCGTGTGGATTACATCACACACGGCATACTACACCCTGTGTAGTGCACACTACACACAGTGTGCAGTGTGCAGTGTGCAATACACAGCATGCAGTGTGCAGTGTGCAATACACAGTGTGCAGAGTGTATTACACAGTGTGCAGTGTGCATTACAGTGTGCAGTGTGCAATTTGTAACACACAGTGTGCACTGTGCAGTGTGCAATACACAGTTTGCAGTGTGCACTGTGCAATACACAGTATACAGTGTGCAGTGTGCAATACACCGTGTGCAGTGTGCATTGCAGTGTGCAGTGTGCAATTTGTAACACACGGTGTGCAGTGTGCAGTGTGCAATACACAGTGTGCAGTGTGCATGACAGCGTGCTGTGTGCAGTTTGTAATGCACAGTGTGCAGTGTGCATGACACAGTGTGCAGTGTGCATTACAGTGTGCAGTGTGCAATACACAGTGTGCAGTGTGCATTACAGTGTGCAGTGTGCAGTACACAGTGTGCAGTGCGCAGTGTACACTGCACACTACACGCTGTGTAATGCACACTGCACACCGTGGATTGCACACTGCACAGTGCACACTGGGCATTGCACACCGCACACGGTGCACTGCGCAGTGTGCAGTGTGCCACTGCACACTGGGTATTGCACACTGCACACGGTGCACTGTGCACTGTGCAGTGTGCAATACACGGTGCGCAGTGTGCATTACAGGGTGTGCAGTGTGCATTACAGTGTGCAGTGTGCATTACAGTGTGCAGTGTGCAATTTGTAACACACAGTGTGCAGTGTGCAGTGTGCAATACACAGTATGCACTGTGCAGTGTGCAATACACAGTGTGCAGTGTGCAGTGTGCAATACACAGTGTGCAGTGACAGTGTACAGTGACAGTGAACCATGAGTGAGCCCTCACTGAGCGCTCACTGAGCCATTTGGCGCGCTCACTGAGCGCTCACTGCGCCGTTTCGCGCGCTCACTGAGCGCTCAGTGAGCGCGCCAAATGGCTCAGTGAGCGCTCACTGAGCGCGCCAAATGGCTCAGTGAGCGCTCAGTGAGGGCTCACTCATGGTTCACTGTCACTGTACACTGTCACTGTACACTGTCACTGTACACTGTCCATGTACACTGTCAATGGTGTCACTGTCTACTGTCACTGTACATGGTACACTGTATTCTGGCACTGTACGCTGTCACTGCACACTGCACACTGCCACTGCACACTGTCACTATACACTATCACTGTACATTGTCACTGTACACTGTACACTGTACACTGTACACTGTACTCTGTACACTGTACTCCCCAAGGTCTCATAGAATGTATCCCCACACACAGTACGTCCGCCACAACGCCCAAGTCTCTATACTAGCACTCTACACTGTCACTCTACACTCACTGTATGCTCTCACTATACACTGTCATTGTACACTGTCACTGTACACTGTCACTGTAAACTTGGTGCGGTCTTTTTTGGGAGGGGGTGGATGGTGATTTGAGCCCCCCTCTTTGTAGTCCTTTACCCCGCCCCCCCCCCCCCCCCCCCACAGCTACAGCCTGAACCCAAAGAACAGCTGCAGCCACAGTGAAAGCTGCAACTGCAGCCTTCGCCACAGCCAGGGCCACACACACTGACACAACCACAACCAAATCCACACACAACACAGCTTGCAGACACACACCCACACCCACACCCACACCCACACCCACACCCACACCCACACCCACACCCACACCCACACCCACACCCACACCCACACCCACAAGCAAAGCCGCAACCACAGCCACTACCATAACCACACCAAGAACGACAGCTACCACAACAGCCATGGCAACAACCGTACGCAAGCCCAGAACCACAGCCACAACCACAAACACAAACATACCTGCGTCTGCAGCCACAAACACAATGTTATGCGCACACAATCAAAGCCTATGCCACACAACACCAAAACCAACAACAGGATCCAAAACAACAGCTGCAAAAGCTGCAACACACAGACACACACACACACACATTGGCACACACACACACACACACACCTGCGCGTACACACATTCACGAATCCACGTACGCACACAAACCTAGACAACCGGAAACCAAAGAATGCAGTCACACACTCACAGTGACGCACAAGGACACTCTCACCCTTGCATCGATCCAAGCAAGCCCCCCCCCCCCCCGACTCACACACAAACATACATACAAACACACTAAATGAGAGAAACCAAGTGGGAACAAACCATCCACACTTGCGCATATGCGCATGGGCACAAATCCACACTTGCGCATATGCGCATGGGCACAAGCACACACCCGCGAACACACACACTAGCACAACATACCTGCAAAGGTCATCGTCATTGCCGCCACCATCATGCACTCGATGCCATGGCCAGCAAATAGGGAAGGCATGGCAAGGGCAGGGCAAGGGGACGCGACAGGCAAGATAAGAGAAGGGGTTGGCATGGGGTAAGCGGGGGGATCAGGCATGGCAAAAGGGGACGGGAGGGGATAAGGAGGGAGGGAAATGAGTGTGTCATGGTGTAGGTCACGATTGTTGTATGATCAACCTCACAAAAGCGAGCAATGTCCTTTGTGCCCTATTTGTGCTTCATGGTGTGTGTGTGTGTGTGGGGGGGGGGGGGGGTGCCATTTTCATGAGGCAACAAGGAACACCCTCGCAAATGGTTAGGTTCATATCCCCGAACCCCAACCCCGTAACCATCTCTCCCTAGCCCTTCACTTCACATGGTTCAATGTGGCCATGTGTTTATGTACACGCAAGATAATTGCACACAAGAATGAATGTGGTTGTCAATTTGTGCATGTGCATGTGTGTGTGGACGTGTGTATGGTGTATGTGTGTGTATGTGTTTGGATATTTGTGTCCCTGACGAAGTGTGTGTGTTTGGATGTTTGTGTGTTTGTCGCTACGGGTACATGTATGCAAGTATGTATGTGTGCATGCACGCTCAAGTTCTTGGAGAAAAGACGTGGTGAGAACTGCGGACCAATGTTGGTGTGAAAAGGGTGAAGTGTGGGCCAGCAAGGGTGGGAAGAGAGGGCGGAAAGGGGGAGAAACTCCCGAGTGTGCCCTGAGTGAGCCCCCAATTAGCTCTCAGTGAGCGCTCACTGGGCGCTCACTGAGCCATTTGGCGCGCTCACTGAGCGCTCAGTGAGCCAGCTCAGTGACGGCTCAGTGACGGCTCAGTGACGGCTCAGTCGGGCGCTCAGTCAACTGAGCCGTCGCCAAAAAAAGTACCCTCCACCTTGAACCTTGACCAAGTGAGTATCTAAAACTTCTAAAAACATTAAATGCACACTACCTAGCATGCAAAACGCACAACAAACAAGCACAAAGACATCGCAATGCACAACTGAGCCCCAAATGAGCCCCAACTTCACATTTCCACTTAGCCACCAGTGAGCCGCAGGTACACACCTGGGCCTTCCCCCACAGATGATCGCGCTCATCATGAACATGCTGACTTCCCCCTTTGTATTTGGAGTGGGCAAAGGCGTAGTGCGCGACGTGCAGGTCACCCCAGAATCGGGGGTCCAGCAGGGGGACCCACTCTCCCCAGCGCTGTTCGCCATGGTCTGCTCGGTGCTGGGCCCCATGCTCTAGTTAGTGTCCCCTAGCATAAAAGTTCCGTTCTACGCTGATGATCTATTGCTGTACATCCCCATCTCCCCTGCTCTGATTTGCCCCCTCATACCAGACATCATGTACACGCTGCGGCGGTACGCTAAGTTTGTAGGATTGAAGATTAACTTGGATAAATCGGCCTTTTTGTTACGTGGCTTCTGGACGGACCGGCTGAAAACCAAACTCGAAAGCACAGACATTCCGGTGCAAAGCAAGGTGAAGTATCTGGGGAATTTTTTTGGGGACGTCACCCCTGATGAAGCATTTGCTCCCCATTTGTCCCGAGCACTTGCGCGCGCGCAGTTCGCGGCGACCGTACCCCTCACGATGCCAGAGCGTGTACACCTGCTTCAGGACTGGATACTCCCATTGATGATCTACCCGGCAAGGGCCTACTTCCCCACGGAGGATGTATGCACCAAGCTGGCTAATGTGTACCGGGTGGCGCTTAGACTCAGCAGCTAGGGTCTCACCCTTCCCATACTGCAGCTCCCCCCGAAGCTGGGGGGAGCACTGCTCCCGAAGCCCGGCCACTTCTTGCTGTGGCAGCACGCCACACACTGCGTGATGTCTCGGCACGACACTAGTAAACTCTCCCCCATCTCCGCACAGCACTTCAATGGGTGGGCCAAACGCTTCGGGGTACAAGCGGAGCTGGGAGACCTACCATGGCTACAGCTGGGCCCCATCCCCTGGAACACCTACCCCTTTTTAGGCACTTCAGCAAAAGCCTACTCCCTATTAAGGAAACTGGCTCCCATCCTCCCCCCCAACACAGACCAAGCACCACGGTTGAGCTGCTGGCATTCTGTCCCCTTCAGGGACACCAATAACAACACGTATTTTTCGCCCAAGCGCATCAGGGCAAGGATCACACGCATCGGGCACTTCACAACGGACCTACAGGAGAGACTGCCGCCCACATGGGCCCCGAGGTACAAGTCCCAGCTGGGTCAGGCCTGGCCCCGGCCGCAGATGACACCGCCACAAGAAACGTCGGCAATTTTTTGGGGCGGTTGGAATACAAAGGCCATGCTCAGGTACCTGATGCTCCCGGAACCCCCGGACCCCCGTCAAACACCAGAAACCTGGCAGGCCTGGGCCACGCTGTCGATACCGCCCAAACACCACTCGTTTATGCAGACAGCATTGTGGAAAAAACTGCCAGTAGGAACTAGGCTGGCCTACTGGCTCCCTCAACACACACATTGCCTGGTGGAAGGCAAACCGGAAGACATGCGGCACGTCCTTCTGGAATGCCGGTTCCTCCCCCCCGCGTACCACATTGCAGTGCAATGCATGGGACCAGCGATATTCGAAGATACCACGGAAACAGACCCAGAAGCCCTCCTGTGGGACATGCCAAATCTGTCCCTCCAGAGCCCGCTGGGACTGATCATGTGGACCGCAGTCATGGCATCATGGAACTTGCGCAATGCTGTCAAATTTCGTGACACCCCACGACATGGGACATTTTCCTCACACAGTGGCTGTGCATACTTGCGCGTTGGTACGAGCACCCAGCCCCCACCCTCCCCACGCCTGAGGTGTGGGACATGCACCAAGCGATCACATCCCTCAAGGAAACAGGAAACCTGCAGCACCCCAGGCTGAAACAACCTCACCCATCCCCCCCAAGGCTCCGCAACCCGCGGCCCAGAAAGCACAAAAAGGACATATATGGCCCGCAATGGCGGAGGCACATCAGAAAGTCATCGATGAGTATGTGGCAGAAGGATGGGAAGCCATCTACCCCGACGGCTCGTCGGAGGTTCATCCGGAAGCGGGAATGGTGGGAGGGTTTGGGGTATACTTCGGGGACCACCGGGACACGGCACAGTGCATCCCCATCACCCAGAAACAAACAAATAACAGGGGAGAGCTCCTCGCGGCTATACATGCCATTCGCCATAGGACACCGCATAAGCGCACACTGATCTGCTCTGATTCAAAATTGGTGGTCATGGGGGCCACACGCAAAGCCAGCAAATGGCAGCGCCATGACTGGCAAGGCTCTCGAGGGCCGGTGGGCCACGTGGACTTGTGGGAGCAACTCCTCAGGAAAATTGAACAAGCAAGGGCAGCGGTACGTTGGCTGCATGTTCTCTCACACGTTGGTATTGTAGGAAACACACACGCGGACACATTGGCTGACATGGCCTGCCGCAAATCCCCCCTTCTCCGGGGATATGTCACCTCCACCTGACGCCCGAAGTAGGAGGATCAGGTACAGGAACAGGAAGACGAGTCAGACCTGGATGAGCCACCCATGTTTTCTCCTGAGGAGCGGGCGGCCAACCCGCCCCCTCGTGGCACCCCCCCCCCCCGACCCCCCGCAGACAGGGAGTCACACCACTGCTGGAAGTAGAAGATTGCACCCCAGCCTCCAAGAGGCCATGCCACTCACCGGACTGCACTGACCCATCCTCAGGATGGCGCTCGCGGGCGATCTCCCGCTCCCCACGGGCGACACCTATGTGTGACATCAGGCAGGAACTCTTCCCCTCGTCTGCCCCCCCCCCCCCTCCCCAGACAGTTGTGATGAGGCCTCGCTGGTGCCCAGATTGCCGGCGACGGCCTCCACGGTCACATGCAGCACGGAGGGCTCACGGTGTGGGACACCGGACCCCAGCCGCCCTTTGTTTGGCACGCCATAAGGCACACGACCCCTCAGCCCCTTAGGATCACACCCCATAGCCGACGGAAACCCCATAAAGGGCAAGAGACACACACGGCCCAATAGTGAGAGCGGTAGTCTTAAGTCGTCCAGTGCGGGGGTTCGATCCCGGGAGCTGGTGCTCTTGGGATCCCTGCACGTAGAGCTCTCTAGTGGGCATCGTGGGAACCATCCCCCCCTTCAGCAGCCCGCGCCACCACCGGTACCGGTGGATAGGGTGGACGTCTTGTCCGTTTTGCCCCCAACCCCCAAAAAAGGGACACGCAGGAACCACACACACCTGCAGCAGTGCGCGCCGCCACCTGTTCTCGAACAGGTCGACGGGAGGCCCCGTCCGGTATTCAAAGGGATCGGTGGGAGACCCCACCGATCCCGGGAATCGAACCACCTCCTTCACGGCAAGCGCCGGCTGCGCTGCCACTTGAGCGGCTGCCTTCTGAGGGGCACCAGAACTGGACACAGGGATCAACCACACAAGCGCACACACCAACCACACATGCAGGCGCCCCGGCCCCACCCCCTGTATGGCTGTATGTTGACCTCCGCAAAAGCCAGTACCCACTGGGGTTTCTAAATCCTAAGGACCTAAATAGCCCAGGGCCGTGGCCCACAAGGGTGACCTCTGACCGCCCCACCCCCCATGACCTGGTAAACCCGAAACACGGGTATGTGGCCGAGAGGGGCCAGCGCAAGCAAGCATGCCAGTGCAACGGCGGGCGCCAAAGTGGGACACATCATACGCTACGCCCCGAACTCAGTCCGAAGGCGACAATGCGCTGAACCCAGTAGAAGCAGCCCGACCCTTACCCCACCCAGGGAGGAGGGAAGGGACGAACTGCAAAGCACTGTCTGTGTGACACGAACAATCATGGAACTGAGTTGGCGATGAAGGTCGTGAGGCAGGCGCGGCTGGAGCTAAGTGGCGGGTCCACACCTGACCAATTGAGGCCCTCTCCCGAACCCCCCCTTCCTGCCGATTGTACCCCACACCCCCCCACACGCCGGCTCCGCTTTTGTTGGCCTATCCGTTTTGTTCCGTGCGAGGGCCGCCCTATGGAGGCCCCCTCAACGTTTGTCAAGGCCTTCCCCCGCCATTTGCTCAGGGATCAAAGAGTTTCTCGAAAGAAAGGCATAACATGAGCTACCGAACAAAAAAGGGTGGTGTAGATTGGTATGAGTGGGGGGGACCAAGGAGGGGTGTGTGGGCTTACATACCCACCTCAAAGACTATGCAACCCCTGTACAACCCCGTTGTGCATCATTTTACAAATCGAAAGCCCTTGTTGGGCTCGATATGCGCATGTACAATGCGGTGCAAATGACTCAAAGTTGTGTTAATGTGTTTTTTGGAAGGCTAACGATGAACACCTTTAGTATATTGAACACTGTCATTAACCATATTGGCTTTCGCGTAGGTGTGTGCAATTCTCCAAAGCTTCTTTCAAAGGGGCCACGGCATCTTGCTGCTTCCTTTGCCCTCTTGAACCTCCTCCGAAACTGCCACTCGCTGCTCCTTTTTGAGTGCATGGATCTCGGCAGCGTGTGCCTCACTGAGCACTTGGATCCTAGTCTTGGCAGCTCCCTTTGTGGTGGTCCGCGGTGATTGCGCTGCCGGGGGCTTATGCTCGGCTGGCTCAACGAATTACCCTCCTCTGGGGGGACGGGCTCCGCTTCGCTCTCCGTGTTCCCCTTGTCTCCGGTATCTTGCGCCTATCATTTCTTCGCCTTGATGTGTACCGCTTTTCGCTCCACGGGCTCACGGCCTGCGACGCGGAGTCCGGAAAACCCCCGAGGGGCCCTTGCTCGGTGTCTATACGCCCTCTGCTTGGGGAGGCACATGATGGCCCTTGGGGGGGCCGCTGTGGGTCGAGGCCGAGCCGTGCAACTGTCGGTGGGTAGGTCCGCCTGTTGGTGCACCTTCCCCTTCCCCCCGTCCTCAATTAGAATGGGGCTAAAAAGCCGCATGCAAGCAATTGATGGTTCGTAACTAGTTTTATGGAAGAACAACAACAACCAAAAATTCATCTCACGTATCATTTTCGGTAAAAAAAGCAAGGGATTTTGCTAGAAAGAAAGTTTTCTTCCGCTGCCTTTGGTCTCACCAAAAACAGACCAATATGGCCCAATTGATAGATCTTTTGCCAATTTCTGAGAGACTTGGAAATTCCTTTGCACCAAAAACTATTTTCCATAGGTGCTGCAACAGGGGACATTTTCACTCGTTTTGACCATGCAGCTTGAGCCGCCCAAGGGAGTGTCTGCATACCTCTAGGGCCACGAACCCAACCGCACCAATGGTCCGGTAGCTAAACAAAAAAAATGAAAAATACCCGGATATAGGTCCTAATATAGCCGAGCCTTTGAAAATGTGTATTTTTGGCTTTGGGGGAGGTGGGGGCGTATTCTGGGCACTGTAAAATTTGCCACTCAAGGGCGGGGATGTTTAGAGCACCAGATATAAAATGGGCACTTTACCTTAACTATGGTCGCTCAAGCTCCAAATTTCTTATACTCGATACAAACTATGATGGTGGACTGCCTGTCACATCACAAACCACATAGCTCTTCTTGGACCTCTCTGTTCTCTTGCAGGGAGACCAAGTTGCTCAGGCTCATCCAAACCGGAATCCAAACATGGAATGCAATACATGCACACTTTTAAATGCAATAGATGAGGCCAACCACACAAACATTCGTGTCATTCATACCGATTTTGGCAATGCAACCTCAAGTGTCATTTAGGTCTGTTGTCATGTGGTTTGTTACCTGGACATGATCGGTAAAACACATCGATTCTCTATGCCACATCTAGGTGAACGTGGGAGCAGCGAGGCCTCCTTCTCCTTGGAAGTCAAGGAAAAAACACACTCACATGAGTAAGATGATGCCTCAATCAAATCGGGTCGTCCCTCTTGCTACACCCATACCCCCCCCCCCCCCAGAGCAAAGCGCTCTTGCAAGTCTAAAATGAGGGAAGTAAGAAAGTTTGTGCGAGCACTTTGAATGGGAGAGACGGCACGGTCATACCCAAGATGCTGCTCCCACCCACCATCAACCGATTTGCGCTTCATGTACATCAACTGGGAGCACAAAGCATTGACCATCCCACGGAGAATGTCCATCTTCAAGCCGTGTCTGTGTTGAGCGTTCTTTGAAGTGACACAAACAACTTGAAGAACATCCGCCAAAAAAAGCGGCCAAAACTGAAAAAATCTCATGACGCACAGCTTCCAACAAATCTTTTGCTTTTTGTTTGCAACCTGTGTCAGTCTGTGATGCGTATGGAAGTGGCTGCCTCACCTGTGCCTTCTCGTGGGGGGGGGGGGGGGGCAAAAGAGGGCAGAATTGCTACGTAACCCCTGCGTTCTCGGGGGTCCCCAACAAAGGGGAACAAAATCAGAAGTGGCTGCCTCACCCTTGCCTTCTCAAGGGCCCAAAAGAGGGCGGAATTGCTATGTAACCCTCGCGTCCTCGGGGGTCCCTAATAAAGGTAATTGGGAGGTGCCGGGGGGCAGACGAAGCCCATGCACATGGTGTAGGAGCCCATGCTCGCCATTCAGCACCGCGTGCGCGAGGCGCTCAGCTACCATGCGGCGTGCCAGCTGGAGGCACGCCGCCCGGCGACCTTCGGGGGACAGGGCGATGGTATGGATGGCGTGGCTTGCTGCGCGGCACTCCCGCTTTGTGCCATCCCATGACCACGGCCAAAGCACACGGTGTATGTGCGAGGTCCTATGGACTCGGTGTAATGGGCCATGTGTTGAGGAGTGGTGCCCAAATGAAGTGTTCGTTGAGCTGCGTGGCATGCAGACCAAAACGTCGTTTGTAACGGCACACTGTAGCCGTAGAGGATAGCACGTTGCTCTGCTTTGCAGCCTTCAACGATTTTTCAATCCCGTTTGATGTGAAGGATTTTGAACCCACCAAAGAGATGATACCATTTTGGGCTAGACCCAGCATGGCTCGCACAAAGGACCTTGAATTTTCTGAAATTGAAGAGCTGTATGGCAGGGAGGCGGATGCACACTCGGGCGGTGAGGAAGACCTTATCCAGCCCACAAAAGGTTTTAAAGCTATGCAACAACCCAAGATCCATTCCTTTAGAAGGGATTCGGTATGATGTGGATGCAGTGCTTGCCGCATCTATGCAAGATGGCACAATGCATGAGTGGGTGCCGTGTGAACTCAGGGTTGTTTGCTGCAGGTATGGTCTGTCCGTTCGGCGGAACAAGGCAGATGTGTTGGCGCGTGTTGTCAGTCACGTTGCAAGCAAGTAAGTAGTGTGCACTATTATACGCTTTGCCCACATGTGGGCCCCCGAGAGGGCAGCGGTTGTGCACCCAATGCTCAAATTTCTACCACCTGCTCCAGCTCCAACTCTAGCTCCAATTCCAGCTCTAACTGCACCCTTGCTTCAGATTCGGATGCTGAGTCTGCTTCTGATTCCTTTTCCTCAAGTTTGACATGTTCACCTGAATAGTTTGTGCCAACGGAGGCCCAAGTGGGGCGCTACATCCTCCATTTTTCTTTGTGCCATGCGATGTGGTCGGAAATGACCGGACATGAGTACCACCACTGATGCCGGGGGCTGGGGGGGCTTAGGTATGGTCCCCTTCACGGGAGACTTGAATGGGGGGCGGGGGGGCTCTCAGAAAGGGGCTCCAAACACCCCCCCCCCCCCCGCGCGTGCAAACCTTTTTCCTTCCATCCCAGTCCATAGCACAAACATGCAGACAAACAAGGAACCGTTTCAAATTATTCATGCCCACCAGTTTTGTAATCAACCAATTCCAAGAGCCGTGTGGATGGCTAGATAACACGTGCCTGGGAAAAGGGACCCCAAATAAGGGTTTAGCAATAGGTCTGTCACTTGAGCCCCTTTCCCAAGCCCCAACCCCGCTCCTTGAAAGGGCTCGAACGACCCCCCTGCACAACCCATTTCCCCCCCATGCATGCAATCTCAAAGTCCAACTGATCCACATGCCTGTGTAGGAATGGACTGCCATCCCAGAGTCCAGGGTACCCAAGGGACTTGGAGCTTGTGGCAGCGGCCGGCCGGGCGCCCCTATGCTCATACGTGGAGCGGGAGATGGAGGCCCCTCGCGCATCAATGGGCTGCTCATGGATACCCGCCTAGTGTCCCTCTTGCTAAAGCCCCCCCCCCCCCCATCGGGGGGCATTGTGGGCCATCGGCCACTCTGCTTCGACGTTCACCTACACAAGGCGAGGCAGCGGGTGCTGAGGTTCGTCCGGCTGCGCCTCGTGGCCCCCCTCGCGCAGGAGACGGACCAGCAGGCTTGGCTCACCTCCTAGCTGCCCCTCCCACCCCCTGCAGTAACGCTAGGTAGCTCTGGTAGCGGCGGGCGATGTGGACCGCCTATGGGCCCTCCGTGCCTACGCCTCCTCGCCCTCTCCTGCCCCGAGTCCGACTTGGGGGAATTGACGCGGCGCCCCCACGTCTGTCCCAGGGATGGGACAGACGGGCTCCTGAAGATCGTCCGCCTGTGCCTCGAGCAGCAGCAGTCCAAGGGACACCCGACCACCTGCTCCGTGGTGCATCTCCAGGCAGTGCACGGCTACCTGTGGGCGGTGCTCTGCTGGCTGGTGCGGCCTGGCTTCAAGCCGGGGCCGCTTGCGCGCAAAGACTTGGACGGCCGGTGTGTGCTCCTAGGTCGCCCGGAGCGCATCCGCTCCCGAGGCCCGGCGTAAGCTGATGTGTGGGCGAGGGGTACGTTGGGATCCTTGGCGATGGAGGTGTTGTTGGCTGCAAGGGGTATTGAAGGGCAAGATCCGCGCGGTGCAAGGCCGCGAGGACAATCTGCGCCCGCGGGCCTTGCGTGAGTGGCTTGGGAGAGGCCTTTTTTTGGAAATGAGGGCGCCGCAACGGAGGTCTCCTGTTAGGGGTGACGTGAGCATTCGCACCCGGTGCGGGTGGTGACCATACCGGTGAAGGAACTCCGCTAGGTCTGGCTCTAGTGCGACCGCATACTTGCGGTTGGTTGGGCGCTAGGCGTCTTGCAGGACGCCGTCCATCTGTGGCTGTGCCGTCCGGGCGGGTGAGGAAGGTCATCGGGGGCGCCATGTGTCATCCTTCATCCACTGGTACACCGTCCCCTGGTGCATAGACCACGAGGCCGCTGGACACGCGGCCCCACACATTCCTCTCCATCTGTGTCACTTGATTTCAAAAAAGGCGTTTGCTTTTGTTGCACAAGAATTCGTGGATGAGTTGATGGTGTATGCCAATATGTCTACTTGGATTAGGCAACTGCTGATGCTATGCATGACTAGAGGTCGGGTCTTTCTCTATGGATTGGAAGTGGCATGAGAATTGGAATATCAACAGATCAGGGGACTCCGGCAAGGAGATCCGTTGTCACCAATCCTCTTTGTCATGGTCGCAGCGGTGTTAATACATCTGCTAAGGCTCACATTAGAAGTACAAGTATTTGCATATGCAGAAGACATCATGATTTGGTAAACGGGGGGGGGGTTGGAGCTCTTGTGCACAAGTAATGAAACCAAGGCATGAATATGGGGAGGTGGCCTGATTCGGAATAAAAACACGTATCGCGATGCAACAACCCAGCCTTCATGGGGGCGGGGACATGTTGCGTGGTGTGCGAACAGTGGACGGCGTCAGATGGCTGGGGATCCAATGTGGGCATGTGATAGAAACATAGCCATGTGCAGCGGTGCTTAAGAAGTTTTGAGATAGAACTGGTGTCACGTATGGCACTAGTCCAAACCCAAAGGTAGTGCTGGTGCATCAATGGATGTACCCTGTGCTGAATTTACATTTGATCACAAGACCACCGAGTCAGGTGGTGGTCCAACAAGCCTTTGAGTCGGTGTCCTTGGCACTGCATGTGGGGATTTTCAAAGCCTCGAGGGGAATTTATGGGGTACCACAAGAGGCGGGAGGGTGTGGGATGTATTCACCTGTAATGTACATTGCATTTAATCGCACCATTGCAGCAAGGACGATGAATGTAAATCCAGTGGTGCTTGGGGCCTCGGTTGATGCGACATTCAAAATGTGGAAGGCAAGGGTGGCATGGGTGGAAGTGCATCCAGTTAATTTGCAATTGGCACCACAATGTATGATACTCAGTTATTCGGTGTTGGACACGTTTTGTATGTTATCAATGCTGAGCTAATAGTGTAGGTAGTACGGCTGAACAGAGGGGACAAATTGCGAATGCCGCTGTGGCACCATAAGCTGTTGCGGAATGATAAGGGGCAGACGTTTTGGCTGCGGCCTTTGGTCAGGCGGAATATGTTGTGTTGGGGGGGGATCTTTTTTTGAATGGTAAAGTGAAGACGGTTTTAGATAAACTCATGCCGAAGGGGTGGGTGCAAGTCTATGAACAAGCGTGTGCAGGATTGCAGGGCAAGGATAAAAAACGTGACCATTATGTCCTTTAAGTATAACCTGGCCTAGTTGATGTGTGAAGTGCGACGAAAAATTGAAGAACATACACCGGTAGAGGTATGGTGCGCATACCAGAAGGTGCAACTGTTGCCAGTGGATAAACAGCACCTTTGCCGAAAGTTGCCACTTGCGGTGAGGTTGCAACAAGGGTATCCGAACATGAGTAACAAGTGTCCGTTGGGCGATGTTGTGGAAACGCATTACCACCGGGTGAAAGAGTGTGTGCTAGTGCAAAAATGGGCGCGAATGATCAGGTTGTCAATGGGACTGGCAAAAAGTATGAATCCAGTCGACAAGTCCTGCTCGTGGCGGCAGGGCGAGGCTAGAGCCCCTGTGGTCCTGCTCCGCGGATGCACTTCACTTCCAAAGATCATTTGTGTGACATGTCACACCGGAGATGCCATGCCACCCTGGCCCCTATTATCATCAACATGCCATGCCATCTATGCGTTCCTAGGACTGGCCAATACGTCCGGTCCCGTGGCCCAGAGCCGATTCTCCGTATGCACCGGGATCACCGACACAGAGCAGCCTTGCAGGCGCCCGGCCCCACTTGCTTGCCCTACACCGCCAATGCAGGCGGTTCGCACCTCGGGGACCCCACTGGCGGTGCATGGTGTGGCCCTGGCACCCGTCTCACACGGGCGACATTGCCTTGGGGAACGTCCTGGCCTCCGGGCGGGTGTCCGCCCGGTGAACGGCAGGAAGCCTGGGCACAGCCCAGTGCCTTTAGCTTCCGCCTAGCGCGTAGCATGCTGGACGGGGCAGCAATTACCCGGGTCCTCCTAGATAGCGGGGACGAGCATCGATTACGTCAAGTGATTCAATCTCATCCCCCAAGCCGTGGTGCCGGCCCCCAAGCCGTTGTGCTGGCCTTGGCGTTGGAGTTGGGCATGGACCCCGGGACCTTTGGGGCCTTGCCGGGCACCAGCCGTGTGTTACAAATATATGGGACCATCTACAGTGATTTGCCGGGTGGGGAGGCTGAGGCACATGTCAAATTCAATCCAATTATCCGTGGCGACAGGAAATTACAACGTTGAGTGACTAGTGGAAAGGGAAGTGGCTAGCCCGGATGGATTGTTGCATGGACTGATTCTCAGGTAGAACAGGCTCGATCGGTTGTCAATAATCGTTGAAGGTTCACCAGCCAGACAAATGAACACGTTGACCAAAGCGCAAGAGCAATGTATGGAATAATGGCAGGAAGAATGAGAAGGCTGTGTAGCCTCCGGCAGGACGTTCCCTACCTGTAAGAAAAAAATGAAATGGGGTGTTACACCCAAAACGCCAAAATGGTTGTTTCCGGCTGGGTGTCGCCACCGCGTCCCGAGGGCGCATGCCACGAGCAAAGCGAGCACCCCTGGGGGTGCCTAGTGGAGGTTGTCCAAGGGGAAGTTGAAATCCCCTCTGACCACATGGGGACGGCGGCGCCCGATGCAATGCCATGTACTCCAGCACTCGCTCCTACAATGCCCAGATCAGCGCCCGCTAGGAAGGTCCCCCATACACGGCTTGCGCGTGGAGGGTGTCCGCCCCCATGCCGAAGCCAACGAGGACATGGCACCACCGTGCGGAGTGCCACGGCTCCGTTGCCACATCGCCCGCCGCCGCTCCATCAGGGGGAGTCCTTGGCGAACGATGATACCCAACCCTCCTTGGGGGGGGGGGGGGGGGCGAGATGCCCCGCCCCGTGACTCTAGCGGCGCCCCCACAAGGCCTGCCACCCCGCCTCGCGTGCTTTGGCGAACAGGCGCACTGCCCGGTTGCCTTGAGACAGGTCTCCGGCAGGAGCAGCAAGTCCGCCTCCGAGGCCAAGACGGCGTCCAAGTGTGCCCGTACCGAAGTTACGTTGGCCAGTGCCATGCTCACCGGCTCCGCGTGCGTGTGTACATCCCCGCACTGTCAGCACACATCGCCATCACACTATGCACCTCGTGCACATCTCGCCATACTGCGGGGGGCCTGGCGGGATGCTCTTTAGGTGCAGACTGACGGGCCGGCTGCTTGAATGGAGCTCTTATGGTGCCCCGGTCCCGACCTCCTGCTTCCTCGGTCTCCAATCTGTCAGCTGCCTTCTTTGGCTTCTTTGTTGGGAAAGCCTCTTCCTCCTCCTCTTCCTCCTCATCCTCCCCTTCCTCATCGCTTTCGTCACTATCTCTACCCGTGGTATCTTTCCCAGCTGTAGGGTTAGTAGCACTTCTTTTTCTTCGGGGTAGGCTCTTGAACAGTCAACTTCCGCTTTGCACCGGGATATTGCGCCGGTTCTGCCTGCCCTTTCTCCGCTGGCATGGGCATTTCCCCCTTCACATCGTAAGGAGCTTGACCATACTTGTGATCCATAACCCAAAGGGGAATACCACGGTTGATCCAGTTGGCTTGCTGATCCCAATTCCCACACTCATCCAAGCGTCCACCATGCGTCAAGTCGAGGTGGAACTTCAGCTTCGCTTGGTCGTCCCAATCAGCGGCTCTGTATGTAGATGGACGAAGGAGGTACATGAGGGAATCAGGCTCAATGGTTGCAATCTTACAAGCCATATCTGGGACGTGATTGACGAAGGCAAACAGAGCCGTTGAGTCCTGCCCTTTGCGATGTTGCAAATGAGATCATAATACCACATGACATGTGTCATCGGAAGGCAACCCCCGAACTTTGCTTTCTCCATCTCTTTCATCTAGATTGGACCAATCGTGATGGATTTTGGGATCTGTAAAGCAGAAGGCAACGATGGATGCGCGAGGCCTCGCACATGGAGAAGGCGTCATGACAGAATAATACCTTTTATCCGAGGGCTTGCAGTGCTAGAATCAACAACCAGCAATTGTCAAAAACCAGCGAGTCCATGGCCGCCTTGTGTGCACGGGTGCGCAGGCATGGCGCGCGGACGGCCTCGTCCTGCTCTTCTGTGGGGCCGCCCATTAGGATGAGGCACATGTCCTCTAGGACTGCCCACGGTGGCACCGCGTGCAGGACACCTAGACCCCATGGCTGCTCGCCGGTGGCGGCCATACCGCTCGGCCCTCCTGCGCACTGGCCGGCGTGCCTCCGGCGGGCGGGGCTCCTGCTCTCCCACTTTTCAGAGGGCTTGGATGAGGCCATGGTAGGCCGCCGTATGGCATGTATGGTATTAGTGGAGCACATGGCCGCATGCCACAACGAGTGCGACGACTCGGGGTGTGCGCTCTACCCGCGAGTGCCGCAGCCGGGGGAGCGCAGGTGGTACCCCGAGGACCTGTATGGCCCCCCACCGCACCTACCACACGCGCCTTGCTATGCCTGCGGCCTGGCATGCCTGGGAGACCAGGGTGGGAACTAGCCTTCGCCCATGATGGTCCGCTAGCCGGGGGTGCTATCGTGGTTGCATGCAGGGCCTAGGCGATGTCTCCCGGTCTAAGCCAGCCCTGGATTACGAGGCCTTTGTGGGCCGGGCGCTCCCCACGTCCTCGCACCACAGATTGTAGGGGAAGTGCCTCCTGCTGCGGGAGCGGGCCCAGGTGCTACGCCGAGCGGCGCGGCTGGTGCGGCAGCACATGGCGGCGGGTCAGCGGCTGTGAGGGGCGCCCACAGAACGGGGGAAGTCGCCGGTCAAGAACCATTCTCACCCTGCTGGCCGAAGGCGGATGGGGGCCCGTAGCTGCTTGAGCCACATGTCCTGGCAAGGGGATGCCACGTGCGGCAAGTGCAGTCCCATTTCCTTCCGGGCCGCGAAGTAAGGGCGCGCTGCAACCCGTGACAGACGCCCACCGGGAGCGGTGAGGGGGGCGCGCCCAACGAGCACCAGCGCAGGGGGTGCCCCTAGCGGCCCCCTAGGTGCACCTCGGTCGAGGATGGGGCCAAGGGGGCCTGCTGCTGGGAGCACGAGGGGCCTTCCTGCGACTAATGTAGCTGTGTGCGGTATGGTATCAGTCGGTGCTACTGTGCCAGCCACGCGGGCAATGAACGCTGCGGCGCAGCAGCGGCCGAGTGCCCCGCAATCCCACTGCGGCAGGGCCGGGCTGCAGGTCCTGATGCTGCTGGTGTTTTCGTGTGACCTGCTGATGGCCGATGTCAGTAGTTTGAGGAATGCGTGATCGACGGTGCCCTGCACTTCCAGCCATTTTGCCCGTCGTGTGGCACATGGAGTGTGCTGGGCCATAGGTAGGGTCCATGGGAATGCTTCTTGCGCGCCGCAGGTGCCGCACGGAAAGGGTAATTAGCTTTAGTGTACACTGTCCAAGAAAATGACCCCATGGACCATACGGCTTGCACTTGACATTGTGCTTGTTGATGAAATGCTGGGTGTGAACCACAGCATGGACCATCCAATGGAGTCGTAGGATGCGCTCCTCCCAGCTCATCCCCAACTTGGTGCACGGCTCGCGGCACACAGCCTAAGTGTACAATGCTCTCCACGGCCTCGAGTGAAAGAGTGCCCATCACAGATCAATATCATACGGAATCAAATGCACCACCTGTGAAAGATAGAGGCCCAAAAAGGGGAATGCACAATCAACTAGCAGAAAAATGTGGTGTGGGGTGGGAAACGGTATGTAACAAATGTGTGTATGTATGCGGCACTATTCCGCCTGTATTCTGGTATAATTACCCAAACTGTGCGCCGCAGGGCGCACCGCAGGTGCCGCAAGGAAAGCGTTCCCCATGGCCCATGGCTAGTCCCAAAAGTAGCTCAGTACTCTGAAAGTTGCTGAGAGTCTTTGGCCGGGCTCCAGGGCAGAGCCAGAGAAGGGCGGGCTTGCAGTGGGTCAGGATTTCTAGGATTTGTGAGGGAAACAGTGCAAGGTTGTGAGAGAGCAACGGCCAGAAGGGGGAACGTAAGGAAGGAGAGAGTGAGGCCTGGATAGTGGGAGGAAACAATGAATATCATGCCTTCAATGCCCAATAAAAATCTGTTTTCTCCTCCACAACAGTGGTGCTAGCGGCACTGCAGCGGCTCAGCCAACCTGTGTTCCTCAACACCGGGCACCAGGCCAGCTTGTTGGCCATGGGGCTCCCCCAGTCCTCCCCATTGGGGAGGGCGATGCATGGTGGAGGGCAGCGGGGTTGGCTCCTTGGGAGGGCGAGCATGGAAGAGACCTAGTCCGAACCAGCTCATTCCTCTTGGCCGCTGTACTCCATAGGTGGGAAGCCTGTTTTGGGGGGGGGGGGGGGCAGGGGGTGAATTCTGATTGGCCCCCTTCCTCCGCTCCTCTTCCTCCGTACATAGGCCTAAGGACGTTAAAAGGAGTCATACCTGAAATCGCTGTTATTTAGGCTACTTAGTGGCACCTGAAAATTTCGATACTTCGTGTCGCCCCGGGATGAGCTTGGGTTTGGGTGATCATTTGGTGACAATATAGGTAATTGAACACCCATGGGGACCCACTTAGTGATGTGGCCTGAGCGGTGGGCTACCCAAAAGCTGCAAAATTGCTATTGTTCAGGAAGTTTAGTGGCACCTGATCATTTTTTGGAAACCCTTTTGTTGACTCTAGGATGGATTTGGGTCATCGTTTGGTGACAATACCGGTACTTGATGACCCACGTAGTGGCTGCTAAGCCCATGTAGCCCAGGTCATGGGCTCTCTGAAAGCCCTAAAGACCCCCCCCCCCCCCACACACACACACCTTGTGCTACCCCCCCCCCCCCTACACCGAAGGATGACTCCGGCCAACTCCACCCCACGCGCAAGAGTTATGGTCGTATCTAAAGTACACGGGGTGTTAGTACTGTACTTGTTCAATACAGGGGAAGAACGAAGAAGCAGAGGAGGAAAAGAAGGCAACTGGCCCCAGGGGGGGGGGGGGGACCCGGGAGCGTCGGGCAGCCAGCGCCCGCAATATGCCCGAAAAAAACTCTGACAACGAGGCTGCTGTGCTACCCGCCCCGGGCCGGGGGGCTACTTGCCAGCCAGGCGGAGAGTCCGGCAGCAGGGGATGCCTGCCGCAGGCACAAGCGGGGGGGGGGGGGGGTCAAGGTGGCGCACCGCCATCGGTCACCGGGTCAATGGGGGCAGGTGTGGGTCTCTTTGTGGGGAACACCCCCCCCCCCTTGAGGCTTGCTACGCACGCGCATCACTCGCATTCGTGCGCACTCGCTGTCCAAGCGGCTTCCCCAGCATTCTGAGCGCCCAAGTGCACCGTTGCGTTGCGGGCCGCGCTGGGGGGAGCAAGGCCTCCGATGCCGGGCACGCGGCCCAGTCATGCCGAGAGAGCTTGCGCTCCTTGGCGCTGCGCCTGGGACTCCACACTGGTTGTGTTCCATGGTGACCAACTTGCCTTTATGGAGCCCCCTCACCCTCCTCTGGAGGTTCCTGTGTGGGATGGCCCCATGCCCCTTTAATCAGATTGGAGGTGCCAGGTAACACTCAATGTCTGTTTCAGATGTTTGCCTGCCGATCCCAAAGGTACCCAGAAAAAATAATGGCAGGCTACAACCATATCGGAAATGTCCCCAGGTCCCATGCTGCACAGCACAATCACTGTGCCATTGATTAACCGCCAACAACTCTGTCTGAGGGGGCCGTGCTTCAGTTGCACTTTCATGCTTAATACTACTTGCACTCGTACACAACAGGGAGTTTCTGATGTATGTTCTGTCATGTGATTTCCAGCTTTCCCTGATGCCCTGTGGATCACCCCCTTCCCGGCCAACCCGCCCTTTCCTTGAAGAGGGTCCACTCACCTGTAATGGGGTGGAATGGCATGTCCTGACTACTGAACACTTTTTCTATTTGCTTCGATCTTCACAAACACTCAACCCCCATCCCCCACCCCTGCCAGGCTTGTGTGTGGGGATGGGGATGGGGATGATCTCCCAGGTGTTTGAGTGAAGGCACTATGGAGGGCGCCAGAGCATGAAACATTCAACACAGGTCCACTAGACACCATTGCAGACACAACGGTATAAGTGGGTTTTTGGATTAGTTCAGAGTCAGCATTCCCATTTTGGGATCATCCATCATCATCGTCCGATCCCCAACCAGGGTCACAATTTCCGATTCCCACGTCAGAACTCACTTTCATACTGGACCTTATGGTAGGCTGTGCAAACAATGGACAACACGTCTCCAAGGTGATTTGGTTCCAGGAGCTCTTTGGTCGATGGCTGCGTCAAACAAAGTCATTCTTCTGGAGTCTCCTTCCAGAGTGTCCTTCTGCCTGCCTGATGCAGTATGCCCGGGCGTGAAACACATGTGTTTGTACCGTCATCTTATTCTCATGTCACATGTCTGCAGGGGGCTGTATCACCTGTCCAGCACGCGGCCATGGCCAGAGCTGCACAAACTACTGCGGTGGCGTTCGGTGCAAACCCAATAGCAGCAGCTGCTGCATCGGCGGCACATGCTGCAGCTGAGGAGCAGAAGAAAGCCAATTTGCTGCCACTGCAAGGCAACACAGAGACTGCCAACATGGATGACCGCCTGTACCGCAACATTCAGGAGTCTCATTTCTTCAAAACGTTGTGTGTGGATTGCAAGAGTTTCGAAGAGGTCATCGAAAAGGCGGATGAAAGTATCAAATATATCAACGCGTGGGGCGACCAGGTGTGGAGGACCTGGGGAAAGAAGGAAGGAGAGGGGAGGGACCAGGCCAGGCCTTGTGAGAAGGTAGCTGGGATGGGAAGTAAATTTGCCAATTTGCAGCTTAGTCTTGCATCCTTGTACTTCCGGTCATGTGTCAATTTGGCGCTACAGGTTATGTCTCCTGTTTCCTCTCAAGCCTTGGCGATGGCAGGGGGGTCCTTAAGGGACGAGATTTTTTTTTTGTTAAGGACCGCCCCCTAAGGACAGCCCCTAGAGGCCTTTTCGCCCCGGCCCAGCGTGGGCCATGTCTATCCCCCCCTTTTGGGGATCGCCGAGAAAGCAGGAGTCACGTAGCAACTCCGCCCTCTTTTGGGCGCCACTTGTGATTCTGCCCCCCGCTCTGCGGCGGAGGGGATCCCCGAGGCGGCAGGGTTTATGTAGCCACCTTGCCCACAAGTGGGCCACTTCTGATTCCCCCCCCCCCCCCCCCCCCCGCTCTGAAGAGGGGATCCCCGAGGCGGTAGGGGTTACGTAGCCACCTTGCCCACAAGTGGGCCGCTTCTGATCCCCCCCCCCCCACTCTGAAGCGGAGGGGATCCCCGAGGCGGCAGGGGTTACATAGCCACCTTGCCCACAAGTGGGCCACTTCTGATTTTGCCCCCCGCTCTGAAGTGGAGGGGATCCCCGAGGCGGCAGGGGTTACGTAGCCACCTTGCCCACAAGTGGGCCACTTCTGATTTTGCTGAGCCTGAAGCAGCTGACCTGGGGCGGAGGGAGAAGGCCCGGGGCTTGTTCGATGCACTTTCGCACCCCCTCTTCAAGTTCACGGCGGCCTTTTTTTGCGATGTTTTTGCTGTGGTTTGTGCCACAAGCAAGAAAGTTCAAGCGACCAAGGGGGCACGGGTCGCCGCCGTCCAGGGTTTGATGAACGTGATGTGCACACAGTTGTTGCACACCATGCGTCATGTCATTCCAGGGGGGTGGGAGGAATCGTTGGGGGTTGACGTAGGGAGTAGCCTCATCAAGGGTAGCCGGATGAAGTTTCTTCGCAGTTTGATTGAAGACGTGCAGACACGATTCAAGGGAACTGAGTGGGATGGTAGTGCTAAAGTGGAGGATTGGGTTGAGGCAAGCTCGTGTTCGTGTGAGAGAGTGTTTAGCTACGTGACGGCTACGGACTTTGGCCAAAGCACGGAGCGCATGTGTGAGACGCTGTGGGTAAGGTGCAATGGGGAGGCACCAGAGGATTGGGGGCCCTTTGAGGTTTTTGATGATCTTTGCAAGACCCCTTTCCGCCCGCGCAAACGGAAGCAAGGGCATGCAGTTGAGGTGGAAGATGGTGGTTTGCTTGGGTTTGCGGCTTTCAAGGATTTGCCAGTTTCTTTGGAAGAGGATGGTCAGGTAGAGGTTCAGTTGGACATTCAAGATTTGTGGGTTGTCCCCAAGAGGGCGACACATCACGCCGACATTGGCGATGTGTATGGGGTTGGTTTGGAGGGTGAGGACGAAGACAGTGAGGACGAGGATTTGGAGCAGGCAGGTGAAGTTGCCAGTAGCTCCTCTTCTGACCTTCGTAACCCCTCAGCTGTCCCCTCCACCTCTTCTAACCCTGCTGCGCAGTTGGTGTTTGCGTATGATGTGGATGAGGCGGTGTTGAAGGCAGTGGAGAGGGGGAGGTTGCATGAGTGGACTAAAGTTGAGTTTAAGGCCATTTCTAGGAAGCATGGTTTGAGTGTGAGCGGGGGGAAGGGTGAGCTTATGGAGCGTGTCAGGGTGCACTTCCAGAGGTTGTACCAGCTTTAGGGAGTTTGTTATCAGCTGTGCCACCGGCGATGGAACATTCGGGTGAACGCTGCATCACTGGATTTGATCGAAAAAAGTATTGCTCTTGTTCATGTTGAATTGTGCAGGGTGTGAGGTAGGGTTCTGATTCTATCATGCAACACATGTGGGGCTAGGATCATATGGTTGTGTGCTTATACAAATTTGGGGCTAGGGACTCATGGTTGAACAATTGGGAACACCGGGGTGAAGAGATGTACTGTCCGCGGGCTCTTTTGAAATTACCTGGTTCTGGAACAACTTTTTTTTTCTTTCCGTTAAGGACACCCCTGGGCGATGGGCCTGTTCCTGCCTCCCTGTCAAGTTTCTGAAGGTAGTGTGAAATGATGGTGACTGCAACATAACAGGAGTTGGTGAGTGGAAGGGGTTTTGGGGGGGGCTTGGAGGGGGTCGACAGCCGCACAGACTATCTTCCGTGTGATCGACTGGGACCATCAAACACGATCATTGCAACGGGTGGACTGCTTGTTTTTTTTTTCCAGGTATGCACACCTAACCCGGTATTCAGGTCTCAAATACCAATGTGCCCCAACACCACTCACAGCAGTCAGAGGGCATACTCACAGCAGTCAGAGGGCATAAGCGCCATGCAAACAGGCTGCGAAAGAGGCGTTTTGATGATCTCTGATGCTCAGGATGTCCAATAAAAAGAAACATTTCAGCTAAGACAACCGAGGCTGAAAACGTTGACATCCGTTGACCATTGGTCGCTTTTGATACCTTTGTCGACCAGTGATCACACAACACTTGTAAAGCTTGTTTCACACCTCTTTTTGCATAGTGCAGGATTTGGGATGGGATTGGCATTTGAACCCAGGACCTTGGTTCCTTGTTCTAGGGGTGGTCCAACTTCAAAATTTCTAAAAAATACACATTTCCGAATTCGGAATGTGTATTTGTATGTGGCTGATCACCAGAAACCTGCAGTCAGGCTGGGGACCCTGCTTTAGAGGGTGGGACAAGGGTGGGTCTTCCAGGTGCATTGCCAAAGGCATCAGAATTTGTCGATTTGTGTGCCGCTTCACCTGTGTTTGTGTGTGTGTGTGCGCGTGCGTGTGTGTGTGTGTGTGTGTTCTGTTTTTGTTCTGCTTTGCACCTGACGAGATGTAGTACACTCAGGCCGCTTCTTGCAATGCTGTTTGTCGCGTCGACCATGTGTGTGTGTGTGTGTGTGTACAAAGCATTTTTCTGGGTCATTGCACGTTGCTGCACGACCACTCAATGCTGTTGTAGGCTGCAGCGCAGAAGCGGGGGTCACATCTGATTGTAGCAGCCGCCAGCGGAGCAGCACATCTTTCGGGCATGCGAGGGTGGGTGCATCAGCATCATCAGCCTTCACCTGCTTGGTATGCTGTGCTTTGTCTCTTGCAGTGCTTGGTTTTGTTTGCCCCCATACAGAGGGGGGGGGGGTTTGGTGGGCAGTAAATTTGATGTGGGAAATTTGGCTTTTCAAATTGGCCGCCGATTTACCACGCGAAATCCAGGAGTCAAGTCAAATTTTGCTTCTGTGCCTTCGGCGCAAGAGGATTTAGGCTTGTTTTCTGGGAATGTCCGCCAAATTCACCACGCTAAATCCATGGGCTTCCGCCAAATTTCCCACAGCCAAATTGACCACTGCCAAATTGACTAGGCACAAAAATCCCCCCCCCCCTCTACCTTGCAAACGAAAGGCAGGCAGCCAACCCACTGAACCTGCGGTTCGTCACCTGCTCCAAGACCGCGAATGCCTCTCTCACTCCTCTATGTTGGACAGCCCTGCAAACCACTCGGAGCCAGCCACCCCAGATGCTCTTTTATTTGAGATATGTTTGATCTCAGCCCCATGACTTCTCCTGGGGGGTCTGATAGCTCAGCAACCGTTTCTGTTAACAGCGATTTCAGTACAGACTCAGATCTGCCTCGCTGTGCTGTCCAATGTAGGCAGACGATGTCTTGTCTGCCGATGAGCTGCGTCATCATTCTGTCATTGTCAATGGATTGGCAGATGCCGCTACGAGATCGTTGCATCTCACACGTCATTGACTCCCAAAACTGTTGCAGTGTGAATCATGATTGCGCACCCTTTCCTCTAACCATCAGTGCACACGACAGCGTACAATTCTCAGTCTTGCATAATCCTGGCCCCATTTTGGCCCCCATGTGCATCCCAATTTTGGACTGCCCCCATGTGCATCCCAATTTTGGACTGGAAACACTCCCCATTCTTCCACCCACAAAGTTGGGAATGGGCTTGAAAAACTTCATAGCATAAGAATCTGAAGCTAACGCCATGTCCTTAAATAAGTTCTGCAATATGAGCATGCAAGGGTGGTGTAGCCACTCTCTGAGGGGCGCGCTTTGGCTCCATTCATCCCATATGACACCACATTTGGTTCAATGCACCAAAACGTGCGAGAAAGGGGAATGACGGCATTTGGTGACCATGCGTCTCAGGGGGCTGAATGTGGTCAAGAGGTAGAGTGTCAGACGGACTGAAACGACAAACATGGGAAATGGTAGGATTGAAGCAAACAGGAATGCAGCAATGCACTGTCCAGACCCTATTTCCTGGCCCTCTTTGGTGCCCACCACCACCAGTGCCATGCTCATGCCACATCCGGCACATACCCATATAGGAAGGGGGCGATACAGGTGGAATCGGGGCTAGACATTTGGGATGAGGGTTGCGCATGTGCATGTGTATGTGTATGCCTATGCATATGTGTATGTGTTTGTATGGGGGACATGCTGGGACGGCCAGAGAACTTGCTCAGTTCTTGTCGCTTCCAGTGTGCCAAACTGTGCCATGCAGGCTTCGAAGAGGTTTCCTGACCCCGACCCAGTTGTGCCTGTGTGAAGTACACACACAGGCTCGTGCCTCCCCTTCCACTGCAAGGCTGGGCACAGGCGGCACCTCTCATTGTTCAGGTGCATTCTATTTCGATTGCATATGCTACGGCTCAGCAAAGATCAAGTGGAATCCATGCTGTCACATGACAACCCCTTCATCAAGTGTCTTGCACTGATCTATCTCCGGCTGATGCTGCCGCCTGCGCAGATTTGGGATTGGTTTGAGGACATGTTGGGGGTCACCGATGAGCTTGTGCTGACGGCCCCGCCCAACATTCGTCATGTGAAGGTACATTCCAGGGCAAGTTCGGGTAGTGCCATTGGCCTTTGGGGCATGGTGAAGTACAAGATATTTGGCTATTCACTGGCACATTGTGGATTCATCATTTCACTGAGGGTGGCTTGCATGATAGCATGATAGCAGGCAAGGGGACAGCAGATGGAAGGCAGTGGGCATGGCAGAAGCAGCTGGTTGTCAGTACATATCAGTACATAAGCAGGCCAAAGGTCAGTGATGACACAAGGGGGGCGGTTGTGGGGGGGGGGGGGGGGGGGCAGAGAGGTGGGTGAGTGGAGGGGTCAACGGAGATTGGTGTTTTTTTGGGCAGCAATTCAGCAGTGGGGGAAGGCCCCAAAGCAGTCGACCATGGCCCACAGGTGCCCCAAGGGCAGGGTCGCCTGGTGTGGCCGACGGTGGGTGTTTGGGTCAGAGGCTAAAAAAAAGTTTGTACCAAAAAGTGACCTCCAATTTTAGGCCTCTTTGATATTTTCTTTCTCTCGGAAAAATTTTCTGATGCGGGTGGGTGGATTGGCTCTGGTTGGCCAAGCACCCCCCCCCCCCCCGTTGCTGAGTTGGATGGGCCAGATGAGCTCCCACTTCCAGGGAACGCCGCTGCCTGGGGAAGGTCTATCCGGATGGGGCAGCTTGCTCCACTGCCACACCAAGCGGAAGAAGTAGGAGTTGCCAGTCTTCAGGTGAGTTTGGCTATAGCACAGGAGGGCAGGGGTCTCATTTGGGTTCTGTCTGGTGTACCCCTGCGAACAAGTCATGGGGGGCCCCCAGGCTCAGACCTGACACCAACGCCCCCCCCCCCCCCTCACCCCCAGAAGGTCCAAAATGTTGAGGAGGTCCGGACCACATTTGACCCCATAGCATACGGTGGGGGGTACAATTTCGTTTTTACCCCATGTGTGTATCCTCAAAATGCTCAGAATTTTATGGGGAAGTATGTATGCAAAGCATGACAATTCTGACCCCTGGCCCCCCCCCCCCTTCCAGCCCCACAAACCTGGCTGCGACCAGACCCCCAGGGATACCTCATGCATGTACCAAAGCCCCGCCATAGATATTTTTTTTCAAGCCACCTACATATTTTTGGTGAGAATGATCAGTGCGACGAGGGGATCATTTTGAGATATATACTTTGGGGTACCCGGGACCTCAGCCCCCCCCCCCCCCCCCCCACGGGGCCCAAAAAGTAAAGGGGGTGTGTTGGTGTCAGGGTCTGAGCCTGAGTCCCCCCCATGGAACAAGTGGCCAGGCGCCCAGTGTCTCAGCCCACTAAACGGTGACTGTGTCTGAGTGGGACAGTCCGTTGAGATTGTCCATGGTTTCCACCGTCACAAGGGGTCTTGTGGACCTGTTGGGTTAATCCTCTTGGGTGTCCCAAGTGGCATGGAGCCTGTGGGTGCTCGCCAGACAGTATGGACAGACAGGATGGAGTAGTGCGGTCCCACCACTCCACCCTCCTTGGCTGTGAAGCAGTGTGACCAAAGTTCTGCAATGCCACCAATGCAACACAGGCCAAATGGCGCAGACAGTAGAAATTGGTGTAGGAATGTAGGAATCAACCTTGTGACAGACGGACACAGGTACATTTTTTGATTCTGTGTAACCAGGTCAGAGCTTATAAATACACGCTGTCCTGAACTGCAGATCGCTGTAGACCTTGGCTTGGGTGTGCACTTATTAAGGCTTGGATGTGCGCTGTTCCATCCCCATCGGAGTCTTGTCGTGGTTGTGTTTACCCGACAAATTGAATTGCAGATGTTGGTAAATCAATCTCTGATTTATGTTGGACGCATGTCACATGTCACCCACCACATGTCACAAAATGGCAACGGACGTCTATCACCACCCCCTCTCCTTCCCCAAGCCAACAATTTGGCACCCTGCAATTCCAGTTCTGCACTGCAACCAGCGCCATGCCCGTATGCAAGGACCACTGGGCATTGCCACTGGTCTGGGTAGTCTTTCCCTGTGTCTCTTGCCCAAGTGAAGTGGAGTGGGTGTGCCATGCAGGATGGCATCTTTTAGTTAACAAAGTGCCCTCTTTTTTTTTCTGTCTGTAAAAACGTCGACCTCCACCCGACGCCGGCACTCTACCACCACCGTCGGTTCCCCTCCAACCGTCGTTGGATGCCCTCCGACCGCGGTTGGTTGCCCTTTAACTGCCGCCAAGTGTGTGCCTAAATACGGAGCTGGCTACTGGACAGTCCGTTTTTTTGATTTGAATAAAAAAAACCGTCCTGCCTTCTGTCCCTGGCCCCAGGTCTGTGATCTGGCTGCCAGTCTGCTGCTGGAGATGGCGTACCTGGACACGCGGTTCCCACGAATTGCTGAGGCCCACTTGAGGAAGATCCGTGAGGGACTGAAGGAGAAAGGCTTCGATGTTGGCCAGGCTGAAGTAGGACAGGCCTTGCGCGATGGCCCCACCCGGCCAGGGCGACGTGAAAGCGATCGCCGCGATGACCGCGACCGTCGTGACGACCGTGACGACCGGGTCCCTGCCAGAAAGCGTGGTGGCCGCTTGGATTTGGACGATGAGGACCCACGAGTGACGAGGAAGCGGTCCAACAGGTGTTCAGCGTGGGCCTGCTGCATAAACATGCCCAAGTAGTACAGGTCGGGGGGGGGGGGGGGGTGCCATAAGGCTGAGAGAGTATGACGGTTGGTACTTCCGACCGAGTGACCGTACACAATAGTGACCGTACGACCTGGACTATCTGGGACCCTAGAGAGGCTCGTGGGAGGGGGTCGGGGAGCTGTTGGCCCCGAGACCGAGAGTTGGGTTGGGTTGGGCTGGGTCAAGGCCTCACCCGGTCGCCAACCCACGGTCCGCGCTGCCTTCCCTGCGGGACCCGACTGGGCGGCCGTACCCGGGTGTCTGGTCACAAGGCCTGCCGGACTGTTGACTGCCCCCAGACCCATGGTGGTGCTCGCGCGCGGGAGATGCCCGTGCCTGTGTGTATGTGCCCATGTGTGTCTGGGGGGGGGGGGGCTTGGCACACCTGCTTGCTCCACTGTTGGTCGGCGCACGTGGCGCAGGAAAGTGTGTGCCTGGTGCTCCAGGCCCTAGCAGGGAGGCCGGAGAGCCTGACGCCGAGCCCACCGGGGGAGATGTGGGCCTGGGCTCGCAAGCTCCACCTCACAAGGACAAGCTACCCAACCGCTCCGCGACTGCCTGCTGGCACGGGGAGGCGGTGGTACGTGGCACGACTGGGGTCAGACCCGCACTCCTTAACTGCCTTCGGCACAGGTGCTGCTGCTACGTGGGCTGGGTCTGGCTCCCCACGGCCGAGGGCGTACCCCGGGCAAGTGGAGGGGCCCCAGGGCGCAGAGAGTGCTTCCCTGCCCTGGGTGCCACCGGTGCTCGCTGCACAGGCTGCGGCGCTACAGCCCGCGTAGACTTGGGGGCCCAGAGGGCACCACACCCGAATGGCCTCTCCGCTGTCCAAGACCCGGGGGAGTGGGGGGAGGGCTGTGGCAAGTGGCGTCCACAGTTTAACCACCCCATGTGAATGAACAACAAGCGGCGCGCCTCATCAACATTTGAAAACACCGTTTTCTTCCGGCGCCTCTGCCGCCAACACCCAATTTCGGCTCAAGGCCTTGACCTAGCCGCACTCTCTTGGAGCCTGGAGGGGGTTGGAGGTGTTAGGCCAAGGGGCCGATCCCCATATGAATCATCTTTTTCTGGGCTGTTTGTAGAATTGTCTCCCATAAAGGGTGGGGGGGTATTTTCCTGCGGGGATGATTTCGCCACCCTTCCGAATCCCGAAGCTCACACTGCCTCATGCACACACTGCACTGCCAACGCCCCTTGGTGTCACCAAGATTGCTCCCCCTTCCTCAAAAACGAAACTTTCCCGTGAAATTATCCCTGCCTGAAGTCATCCCCCCTCCTCCCCCCTTTGGTCACCACCGCGACCTGGCAGCCCTAGCATTGTACCTTTTGCACGTTATACTTGTCAATGTGTGGTGCTCTCCAGAATCATCCAGCCTGTCACGGAATGCTGGCAGGAGAGGGAAAATTATGCAAGTGCATAATCGTGCATAATTGTGCATAATGTTCTGCTTGACTCTTGTCCAATGCAGTTCGTTGTTGTGTTTATCATGGACAATTTTGTCCACCAAAATGCACCTGCACATGTTTCCACTGCTGAAGATGCTTTGCAAGACGATGAAATTCTTCCATCCATGAGGAAGATTGTTTGAAAATGAGGAAGAACGTGGTATCTCTCCTGCTGCCAGACAGAAGGTTAGCAGTCCCAGGATCCCTCTTGTTTGCAATCCCCTTGTGTTTTCGTCGAAACGCATCGTGCATAGTTGTGCATAATCGTGCATAATCGTGCATAATTGTGCATAATTGTGCATAATTGTGCATAATTGTGCATTGCATGATCCAAGGTCCGTGCGTGCATAATATCCCCCCCCCCCCCTGAACGCTGCTCTGTATCTGATGTATGTTATGTTTCATTGCATGCAGAAACGAAAGACGCAAGCAGCACTCTCATGCAAATTAGCAAAAAAAATCAACGAAACAACAAGTACGTGACGTGCCACAATCAACTTATGGGACGTGCACAAAAGCATACCGCCATGAGGAAGGATCAACACCTGGGGTGAAGGTACAGGGGCCCCGGCCCCACCCCCAACATGGATTCTCCCCTCCCCTTTTGGCGGACAAGTGTATAAGGCCCCAGGCAGACACAGTCTCCAAATGAACAGCATTTTGTGTTGGCAGAAGAAGCATTCCTTGAATAGTCATTGGATATATTTTTCCAGTTGCTTGTGGGTGCTCCCTGTTGCATTACCCATGTGTTCTTCCTGCAGGCCTGACTTGGATGATGCAGAAGAGGAGCGGCCAAGGTGTGCTGAGCCACCGCTGAGTCCTTGCATTTGTTGCTTTGCAGAGGTGTTGGTCAGGTGTTGCCATTGCCAACTAGAAACCTGAAACGCGTAGATGGTGCTGTTCAAAATTCTCAGGGGTCACTCGGCAGGACATTACGTTCCATCCACAACCATTTCAAACAAAAGTGGTTTTGCGAAGCGCGCTGGCCGTCATTCTGGTGACTCTCCTATCCTTCAGTGTGGCCAAAATTGGCGCTAGGCGGGTGCAATTCACCCTCGTTGCGCCAAAGCTGCAGGAATGGACGCTGTTGGCTAGAATCTGGCCCCTTCTGACCACCACCAACATTGCGTTGCATTCCACAGGAATGGTCTGCTATTGTTCCCCGGGAATGCCTGCCAGTACAAATTCGCCACAATGGCATGATGGGGAACCCCATGATAATCTTGTATTCCACCTGTGAATTCAGTGCTGCGTTCACTGCCCCCTGGTGAATGCCATGGCCGCAAATTGGAGACCCTTCAGTGGTAGGCAGCACCCATTCAATTTAGCAGTGCACTCCACAGGAAGTTGCCCTCTGCCTACCCAGTTACTCAACTCTCCCCTCCCCTCCTCCTCTGGGCACCAGATTGCGCCAAAAGCCAAACGGCGGACAAGCTGTGGGCTGTGAGGGTCAGGGCCGCCCTAAGAAATTCCATCCCCCCCCCCCCCGCCCCCTTTCTGCAGGGCCTCCAGTCCCCTTAAAATGGGTGGTGGGGGAGGTTGGGTTCAAAAACTGCTGTGAGTGGATTCTCATGCTCCCTTGCTCATTCTGTTTTTGGCATTTAATACCAATTTCTGGTTTTGGTTGGCCCCCATCTTGTCCCCATGCAAGGGAGTCTGGCAGGGAGGTATTTCTGTTCAGGTCAGGGATGCCCTGTTGACCTTGCATGCAGCTTTCACTGTGTCTCTGCTCCTTTGCTGGCAGAAAGCGCAGTAATCGTCCGGATCTTGATGACATCCCCAGTCGCCGTGGGCCTGACCGTGATCGTGATCGTGACCGTGACCGAGATTTTGACCGGGACCGGGATCGAGACAGGAGGGAGGACAGGTACAGTCCAAAGACTCGGAATGGGGACCGACGAGATGAAAGGAGGGACGTGGGGGAATATAGGAGAGAGGACCGGCGAGATGCCCGTGATCGTGACGACCGCTATGGCCGAGATGAACGGGGCCGCGGAGACCGGGAGGATCGTCATGCGAGAGATGACCGCCGAAACGGGGGCAGGGACAGTTATGGGGGAAGGGACAGAGACGGTAGAGATGGGGGCAGGGACAGAGATGCCAGGGATAGGAGTGGCAGGGATAGAGATGGGGGCAGAGACAGAGACGGAGCTAGGGATAGGCATAGAGATGGACCCAGGGACAGGGATGGTGACAGGGACAGGCGGAAGCGAGACAGTAGCAGCCCTGAGTCTGAGGGAAAGGATGCCAAGAAATCCAAAGATGACCATATGATTTCAACTCTTGCGAAATTGAAGGCTGTATATGGAGACACCTCGGCTGGTGGTGGTGCTGGATCTGGGGCTGGTTCTGCATCGAGATCCACCAAAAAGAACTACTTGGGCAGTGAAAAGATGACCCTTGGTGGTTCAGCTTGGGGTAAGTAGTGGCAATTAATCTGAGGCAAAGATTTGGGATAGAGTGAATAGATTGGAGGCAAGCGGTGGGACGCTTCGGGATTATTGGAATAGAGGGTTAGAAGACCTTTTGGGCCCCTCCTGATTGGTGTCCACAGGAATGCAATGTTGTTTCTGCCCTGTCTGTGGCCCTGAAGCATTTAGTGTTTGAGGGTCTTCATGTGACAGCCTCTGGCAGTCCAAAACACGAACAAGTAGATGGGGGGAGAGCCCAGTTATTGGCGATTTACATGTTTCACGTGCCGCATCTGTCCTTGTTCCTCTTGGGTTCAGCCCTGTCCTCTTTGCTTCATGCTCTGGAACAAGAATAGCCTTCTGCCTGTGTTTGTTTTTCAGTACCAATTTGAAATCTCTTAATTGGCGTCTACCACCCTCTTACTGTAGCTTGAAGAGCAGTGCGCAAATGCTTCGGTGTGTTACTGTTGCAGGCATCTGCTACAAATGTGCAGTTGGTATTCCAGGCATTGAGGCTGTAGGGTGTATGGGACACTATTTATTCTATTTGTTGACAATTGATGGCAATCGAGCCTTTTGTCATTCAAAAGACGACTGTTGCACTGTGCATTTGATTGACCCGTTGTCATTTTCTTCCAATTCCTTTGTGTCGCAGTGTTAATTTGCATGTGATGCTGACACTTGTTTCTCCGCAGAAATACAGCCACAGCACCACCAGCAACACCAAGCAACCACAGCCACAACCACAACCATAAAAAAGTTGAAATTTTGCACCAGAAACAAAGATCCATGACACTGAACACAGCAGCAAAGCAACAATTTTCCAGCACATGAGACCATGGGAGGCAGGAAACCAGATTCTTGAATCCAAATCAGGGATTCATTCATTCCGCGGCGGCTGAAAGACTAAGACAGTCTTCGAGCAAAAACAATCTGCAATCAGTAATGGACAATCCAAAATATTGAGGGAATTTTGGCCAGGCAAAAATTCCGCCTGTCTGTGGGGGTGCTGATTGTTTGTTCCAATTTTACACACCACACCATATTTCCAAAGCAGAGTATTTGCAACATAGTCGGGTGTTATCACAGAATGCGTGGGGCCATCTCCACGTTGTGACAAATTGCATACCATCACGTTGGCATGCTCAACCTATCACGAACGCTTTGGGCTTAGGGTTCCTAGGTATGGTATTGGTATTGGCCTCGGCAACCACATGGCGCGTGTGCAATTATGCCAAAGCAACCAAGGTACGCCCCCTATTTTGTTATTTCCACTCACTCTCTGCACCAAAACAGTGCCTTTGAGGTAAAGTGATATACATGAGGACCATACTGGTTTCTCACGATCTCAACCCAACGCCATGTTTTTACTTTTGGTTTCGGCTTCGGGAGCGAACGCACGCGTGTGTAGAAAGAAGAGACAACAAGGTAAGAACAAAAAGAGAGTACCGCCATTTGCAAGCTGGATTCAACCCCTCACGGGGGAGGCTAATACCAGCGAACGGAGATTTGCATAGCCCATTTTCGAATGGGGCTCAATTGCTACCCACATATTGCCAACAGCAGAGTGATATTTGCCCAAAAGTGTTTGTATGCCAAATGGCCTCAGTAACGAGATGGTGCGTGTGTAATTACGCCAAAGCAACTACGGTATGCCCCCTCATTTGTCTACTCACTCTCGATACCAAAATGGTGCTTTTGAGGTAAAATGAGATGCATGACGGCTCTACTGGCTTCTTACTACTTCTAATGCCATGCTTTTGTCTTTGGCTTCGGTTTCCCGAGCGAGCGCCTGCGTTTGTATAGAAAAAAAAGACACCAAGGTAAGCAAAAAAAAAGAGATTACCACCATTTGCAAGCTACATTCAACCCTTCACAGGGGAGGCTGCGACCAGCGAACAAAGCTTGGCATAGCCTATTTTCCAATTGGGCTCAATGGATACCCACATATTGCCAATAGTATGATATTTGCCCAATTGTGTTTGTATACCAAATGGCTTCGGGAACCAGATGGTGCCTGTGCAATTACACCAAAGCAACCCAGGTACGCCTCCTGTTTTGTCATTTCTACTCACTCTCTGCATCAAAATGTGGTTTTGAGGTAAAAAAATATATATATGACGACCGGTACCTGACGACGTGGTTTCTCACCATCACTATCTCAACCTAACGCCATGTGTTTGCTCTTAGCCTCGGCTTCAAGAGAGGGCGTGTGCGCATGTGTGTACAGAAAAAGACAACAAAGTTAAAAAAAAAAAAAGCAAATACATTGCTGTATCACCATTTGTAGGCTACTACCAGCGAACGAAGCTTGGCATAGCCCATTTTCTAATTGGGCTCAATGGATATCCACATATTGCCAATAGCGGAGTGATACAGGCCCAATTTTGTTTGTATGCCAAATGGCCCCAAGAACCATATGGTGCGTGTGCAAATACGCCAAACCAACCAATGTACGGCCCCTATTTTGTTATGTGTACTCTCTCTCAGCAGCAAAAAAGTGCTTTTGAGGTAAAGGAATGTACCAGACGACTGTACCAGTTTCTCACTATCCGAACATAACGCCATGCCTTTGCCTTTGGCGTTGAGTGCGCAAAGGAGCATGCGGGCTTGTTTGTATAGAAAAAAAACGACGCCAAGGCAAGCAAAAAAACAAGACATTGCCACCATTTGCAAGCTAGATTCCACCCTTTACGGAGAGGCTACTACCAACGAACGAAGATTTGCATAGCCCGTTTTCGAATGGGGCTCCATTGCTACCCACATATTGTGAACAGTGGAGTGATACTTGCCCAATTGTGTTTGTATGCCAAATGGCGTCCAGACCCAGATGGTGCGTGTCTAATTACGCCAAAGCAACCAAGGTACGCTCCTATTTTTGTTATTTCTACTTACCCTATATATCAAAATATTGCTTTTGAGGTAGAGTAATATGCATGAGGGCCATATTGGCGTTTCTCTACCTCTACCTAATGACAGGACCTTGCCTTTGGCTTTTTTTAAACTATGTCAACACCTCTGTGGGTTCATTTGGGTTCAATTATGCACACAGTGGTATGTACTGGGGGTGTTTGTGGCTGCCAGTGGCTTTCTATGGTTCCCTATGGGTCCATGGAGCACCCTTGTGGACTTGCGCCCACCCAGTGCGTGTACCTGTGGCTTCACCTAGTGCCTAGTGAACAGTTTCACAGTATGTACCGTATATTTTTCACAAAAGAAGAACGTGAGCGGTTTTTCCCAAAGGGAAAAACAGAGCTGTCACTCCCCTTGTGCCTGGTTGGGCTGCAGGGTGCTGGGTGGAGTTAGAGGACTTTCAAAGTTTGTTTTGCTAATGAAAAAAAAACCAAAGCCAAAACATCCTCCTCAGTTAACTGCCAAGGAAAACTGATTGTATGGAGGAGCAATTGATTGGTGACAGATTGATTCATGGTGATATCTAGGCTATTGTGACGTGATACTGACTCAAATGCTTGCTGAGAAATCGTGTTTGTGTAGTGTACATCCGTTTGTGCCGTAGGGTGCTGTGCAGTGTATTGGACGTATGTTTAGTGAGGTTGTTTGTCGGTCTATAGGTGTGTGCACTAAAAGCACAACAGGCAACAGTGAAGATTCTCCACTAACGATTCTGCGGTGCACATGAGGTTATATATAGTTTGTAGCAGTGCAACAGTGTGGAGGTACAAGCATGCGGTCTTGTATAAAAGCATCAGGCCATGACAGTGAGGCAAGCTGAGGCTCAGTTACACACTTGTGTTGTGTGCGGCGGTGTGTCCGTGAGTGGTGGGTATATGTTAACATGTGTTGCTTTGTGTGTATATGAGTGTATGTTGTTGTTTGGTGTCTGTGAGGTGTGTGTGATGCTGGTGCACTTGAAGTGTGGTGTGTGTTCATATGTGGTGTGTAGTGTTTGTGTATGCATGAATTACTGGTATGGGTGAGCAGCTTCAGGCTCACAAGCCTGATTTCAATAAGAGTGAAAACGGACAAACTCAGAGAAATAAGGCAACCGTGAACATGGTTGTGCATTAGCTGTGGGAGCTGACTCAAAAAGTTGGGCTCCGGTGACGGCGTTACCGAGGCCAAAATGCACATGCCACAGATTCAAATCAGATCCCGGCCGTGTATATGCGTCTGCAAAGTTAACTTAAACTTTGATACCTCTTGCTCTGAGAAAGAATCGAAGTGTGGGGGAGGCATGGTGTTCCGGTATCGTAACCCCCCCCCCCGTTTAGACCGACCCCGCCCACTGCAACGACCCACTCAAATACACCGACCCCTTCCAGTCACCGGGGCATGCAACACAATAAACCGACCCATTCCCAGACCCACGGCCACATCAGCCTTAACCAACTCTGATACCTTGGGCACCTTTTTTGGGTCTCGCGGGAATGTTTACGCATGTCTAAAATAGAACGACCCCCCCAAATACACCGACCCCCGCAAAAATCTGCACCTTGCTGCCCGAAATTAACGACAAGGGCGCTCTAAACAGGGGGGGGGGGTTTACCACGTTTCGGAGCGTGTTGTTTGTTAGCCAAATAGTCTTCGAATGCTTGGAGCAAGCCACGTGTCCTGACATATCTTGCGCACCAGTCTCTCGTTCCGTGAATCTCGTGTTGAGGCGGCACATCCTTGGGTTCTGCTTGAGAGGACTCTGTGCGAAGGTCTACAGAGAGTCTTGGTTCAGGATGGAAGATGAGCGTAGCAGTGGCGTAAGGAGCTATGGCAGACTTGTGGAAAGTTTCCGGGGTATCGCCTGATATCTTCTTCGGGCCGGAGTACTCTTCCTGTAACCAGTCCACTTCAATGTCGATGGATGTATGGGGCTGGGAAGTCCAGTAAGACACTGCAGTAGGAGGTGAAGAGGTTTCGTCAATGCTCGACAAAGTTGTACTAGACGAATCCCAAAACTTGCCTTTCGGTGTGCAGAGCAGCGACGAGCAAGAGTTGGAGGTCGATTCGAGTGTTGGCATTTGGTCGTCAAAGGTCTCGGACAAGTTTTGCAAGTGAACAGCACTTGTGTGTTCCTCAGGACTCATACTGTAATGCAAAGTAGCAAACAACGGGTTGAGTGACGCAGTGGTAGAGCTGTAAGACGAGCGGAGTGATGGGACTAGGATGGCAGAGGTCTCGTTGTCCGGTTCTTGCTAGATTTCGATCTTCTTGAGCTCACTAGGACTCAAGTCCTGTGGCGCGGCAGCTTGCTTGCGGACTCACAGTTTGGTAGGTGCAGAGGCAGGCATGAGTTGATGCACTTTTGGGCTTTGTTGTGGGCGTGACCGACAATACGGAGTGTGTTTCGGGCGGTGTCTTGTGAACTTATTCAGGCTCGGCCTCATTGTTGTGGGTTTGCGAAACCTTTCAGTGAGACGGGTTGTTCTCCGCGAGCTCAGAGCATCAAATGGATTCGGTCTTGCGAACCGGCTTGAGAGTTGTTGAAAACGGCGTCGATTTGGGGCTACCAGTGTAAAGCCATCGGCAGTTATGTCTCCGGTGGCTCTTTCAGGTGCGCAAGAGCTTGGATTCGGCATGTCTTCAAGTTCTAGTTGGACCTCATTTTTGTATCTGCGGAATTTCCGGCGGCGCCGCTTCTGTTCTGTAGGCGTTTGCGGAGAGCGAGGGGAGACCACAGTAGCTGGCTGCTTCCATGCTGATTGTGGAGTTGCAGTTTGACAGTCTTCATGGACGCCGGCAGGTACCAGAACGTCTTTCAAGGGCTTGGTGGCCGTTTCATGACGCGTGACTACTGTAGAGACAGGGAAAGGGCAGTGACAGTACGCTGCTTCCCGAGATAAGATATGCAGCTGGAGCCTGACGATGGAGAAGTAGCTGGTACAGGCAAATGCGGAAAAAGCTGAGCTCGTTTAAAAAGTTGTTCCAGTTTCAGGCAGTGTTGTAGTTGACTCTGTATAACTCCAGAAAGTACGAAGGAGGTCCACAAGGCTCTCCGCATGGTTTCAATCAGCGTCCTGGCGAACAGCTTGGAGGTGTCGGCGGATTTTGGCGGCTGTCTCATGTTGAGCATTGTTGGACGCAGTTTTTTGGATGGGGCGTGTCCGGGTACCCTACATCAGTAAAATGCTGTTAAAATGGAAAAAAAATAGACCTTCAGAAAGTGTGACCTTGCCTTTGGCTTCGGCTTTGTGAGAGAGCACGCGCGTGTGCGTAGAGAAACAGAAGACACCAAGGTAAAAAAAAGAGATTCCAACCATTTGCAAGCTAGCTGGATCCCTTACGGATGACGCTACTACTAGCGAAAGGAAGTTGGCATAGCCAATTTTCCAATCGGGCTCAATTGACCTTCACATATTGCCAATAGTGGGCGGATAATTGCCCAATTGTGTTTGCATGCCAAATGGCCTCAACTTTGAGATGGTATTTGATCGTACCTGATGAGTTCTCTTCCGTGATTTGCCTGTTGCTTTGCTTATCTATGTGCAATTACGCCAAAGCAACCAAGGTACCGACCCTGTTTTGTGGCTTTTGCCCACCCTCTGCACCCGAATAGTGCTGTTTAAGAAAAGTGATGTACACGACGTCCATACTGATTTCAAACATCTCAACCTGACGACATGCCCTTGCCTTTCGCTTCGGCTTCGCGAGCGAGCGTGTGTGCATGTGTGTAGAAAAAAAAGATAGCCGAATAGGCCAAAAATGGAGATTACCACCATTTGCAAGCTAGATTCAACCGAGCCAATGAAAGTTGTCTTTGGCCAAACGATAGATAATTTTGGTCAAACGATAGGTCGCTATCGCCAAAGGATAAGGAACCTAAGGCCAAACAACAGGTATCCATGGGCAAAAGATAGGTACCTATGGCCGAAGTATAGGTAGCCATGGTCCAAGGATAAGTGCCCATGGCCAAGCGATGGGTTCCTATGGCCAAGTGATGGGTTCCTATGGCCAAGTGATGGGTATCGGTCGCCGGACGATTTGTATTCATCGCTACACGGCAGGTACCTAGGGCGGAACAATAGGTGCCTATGGCAAAATCAGAATCACCCGATTTTAAGAGGAGGGATGAAGAGTGCACGAAGTGGACACACAGCACAACACCCATGGATGGGCTCTGCTCTTCTTCACCGGTTTTTCCCTTGTGTTTTCTAGATGTACAAGATCACATATAAAACACTTTGTCCATTTCCTTTGATTTTTCATTTAACCTTATAGGGATTGAAACCTGCATCCCCACGAATTGAACTAGTTAGGTAATACCATTATACTAGCGGTCCTTCCGGTATCACACTGAAAAATGTTGATACAAAATGCAAAACAATGACAGAATCCATTTACTGCCCATTAGGATCCCCCTTTGTCTCCTCCTGCTCTTAAAACCGGTGACAAAGCACTAAGATCTGCAAGATTTAGTGTTTCATTGCTACAGAGGTATTTGGTTTTGCAAATTGGATTTTATTTGGTTACATTTTATCTGCAAGATTTTGCAAATTATGGAGGCACAAGCAGCATTGTTCTGGAAATGTTTCAATGTGCTGCCCAAGTACCTGCAAGGAGGCACCACAGAGGAGCTGAAAACATTTCAGGAAATGTTACAGGCCGTCGATCCCAAGGAAACATCCCCTTGGCAAGCCTCGAGAGTTTATGCTGCGTTGACGCTACAGAAAACTTTGGTACGACCAAAGGACCTGTTGCACTTGGTACGAACGAATTTGGCGATGATTTTGGGGAAGGATGTGGATCTTCCTAAGGCTGAAAAGGTGCGCGAAGATTTGTATAAAGCGCTGGAAGCGTTCTCCTCAGAGGCGCGCGTCGAGGAAGATGACGCTTGCAAGGCGCCTGAGTATGTGTGGCAGGAAAAACAGCCTAAGCTGCCGTCGACGTGGAAGGCACTAACGGACGACATGGAGACCCTGCAGGTGTCTTCTAAGCGCGCCACGATCCTGATAAGGGTACCAGTTTTTGACGCGATCCTCAGAGTCCCGACCAATAACGCGCCTCACACGCCGCACGGAGACACAGAGAAAGCTGCATGGGATAGGCAAGTGCGTGATGTAATGCGAGTGCTTGCAACGGCGCGTCTCCAAGAGAACACGCCAGAGGTTCTGACAGCCTTAGGATTAGAAGCGCCATCCAGCAAAAAGCTCCTTGACACTGCCTTTGCGTTGCTCGCGTCGTTGTCGTTTTCAATTGAGTGTTCACGAAAGCTGACGGTCAACCGCAGTCTGGACACGTCGTCAAAGTCAACACCATTGCTCTTCGGCAAGGAGGACGTACAGTTGTTACAGCACCGTCAGTCGCTCTTGAAGCACTTTCAGCGTGCGTCGTCGTATCGCACTCAGCCGTACCACAGAGACTATAGACGTGAATATGGCAAAGGCAAAGGGAAGGGCAGGGGTAAAGGTAAGGGCGCCTTTCGCCCGACGTGCATGCAGCGCGACAAACAGAGGGACGCAAAATGAGAACCATTCCTGAAAATCTCCGCATTTTGCCCACTTACCGGCTCACGAGCGTGTTCAGCGATGTGTGGACGAATGGAGCAAACTTATGGATGCTTATGTCTTGCAACTGGTTGGACATGGTTTACGCTTCGAGTGGATACCTGGGATGGACCCGGTGAAGCCGGATCCCATGTGTTCTCCAAGGTCCATGTACACGGCTACGGCTTTGGAAGATGGTCCACCTCTGGAACAAGAAATTGCCAAGGCAGTCAGGGCTGGAGCGCTCAAGAAGGTATCGCGTGAAGAGGTGAAATGAACGTCAAGCATGTTCAATGTTCCCAAAAAACCAGACGAAGCGAACCCAAACAGTTCGTGGAGACCATGCACAAATTTAAAGAACGTGAACACATTCATCCGCACAAATTATTTTTGCTTGCCCACCTTGATGGAGTAAGTGCCGTATCTAAGAATAGGCTTATGGTCGTGCAAGGTAGATTTGAAGGCGGCATACTTTCACTGTGACATTTCATCCAAGGCTTAGGCGGCCAAAACAGGTACGCTTTTGTGCCGCCCTTCTTTAAAAGAAACACCGAAAAATGATGTGGGTTATTTCATTGAATTACCCTGTTTTTTTGGCCCTGATTTTTCTTGAATGTTTTTTCAGTAAAAAAAGGTACCTTTTTGGTGACGTTGCAACAAATTGGGCTCGTTTGTACTACTGCGTACGATGGTATCTCAATACGGAAGGGCAACCCACTGTGCGTCCCACCACGTGTAGGTTATTACGCCTTCTTTTCTGCAACAGATTGCGAGGCCTCGCAATACAAGGATTCGATTTTATTTGTTTTACCAGAGTCGAACGCATGCAGAGTTCGCATAAGGGTAATACGACAAATAACATTCTTCTTGGAATGCGAGGCCTCGCATTCCGTTTTGAAATGTTCCAAAAAGGTGTAGTTTCGGGGATCGAAATGCGAGGCCTCGCAATAATGGAGCAAGAAACAACAAAATGGACAGATCCACCAACTACACAGCATGTGCATTCCCTTGGATGCGGCGCTACTGTATGGGCGCCCATACAGGTCCCGCCGGCATCTCTAGTTTTCATACTGTGGTCACCGCTGGCTTCACTGCCCAACAGCGATGGTCGCGGTTCGCAACTGGGTTCCGCAAGTGTGATAAACAAGAGAAATGTGGGACCATTTGAACATTACCAGTAACCGAGAATGCGCACGCGCGGCAGAGTTGCGCGCAAAGATCAATATGCGTGTGTCGCGTGGGCAGCGTTGTGCTGGCAAGAAATTTTATTTACCTGTAGCGTTAAAGGAGCCTGTTTTTTGGGGAATTGCATAATCGAAAAGCACATTTTTACTTTTTTGAGATGATTTTTCATGCCACGTAACATTGCGCATGGAGCGAAGAGGGAGCTGGAACGGACTGTCAGGCAATTTCGAGCTTTCTGTGCCACGGAACATGGATATACCACTACTGAATCACTATGGGCTGCCGTTGAAAAGAACAAGAGTGGAGCTGTTTTCTTTTTTGATTTTGTGCGCTTGTTGCGACAGAACAGGAAGACAAGGCACTCACTACTGAGGTTGAAAAGCAAACCAGAGAGCCGAGGGGCAAATCACTTCAAGGGGGACTTCTTCAACTTATACGAAATCTTGCGCTTGCGGTACACACCCCAGCACCAGGACGAGGACGCCCCCGGTTTTCCCTCTATCGGTCGGCAGAACAGGCGCCGGTTGCGCAGGACAAGACTGCAGCGGCTGCGAGAGGAAACTATGAAGAAACGGTCCGCGGGAAAGATGCTTGAGACATGGCGATGGATGGAGAACCGGCAGGTTTGCGTTTGGATCGACAATTGTTACATTAAGACATATGGAACGCATCCCACGATCCAGGTTGAGTCGCAAAACTGCACAGCCCTTTGCGTCGTTGAGATTCCGTGCAGGTTGCCGTATTTCACAGGACACCCAAACACGAATGTGCTCATCGGCAGCATCGGCAGTGTGGCTGCAGCGCTTGTGAGAATGAAACGGAGCTTTCACGGGATCGTGACAGACCTGGGCCAACTTGCGGACAGACCTGCCCCCATACCGAGCATCAGGGTGCCCCTTGACATCGTGCGAGATCCAGTACCGAATCCTGGTTGGAAACCGCTGCTGCTGAGTACGCATCATGTATCCTCGTACAAGGGCCTGGTCGAGGTGTTCGACTACATTGCATCCCTGTCGAACCACACGCACCCCATTGTGCCCATCCTCGTTGTTCCGGTGCGAGCTCTTGATCCAGTTCGGCATGCCAATGTGGGTTGAGGACGAGAATGTGGGGTACGCGCGTCTCGAGGTGTCTACGGCAGAGGAACCAAGTCAGCATGCCCACGAAGAAGTTGCAGACGAAGACTTGGAGGATCTTGGGGACGATGACGATGACCCGCCGCTGACAGGATCTGATTGGCAATGTCCTCGGACGTCAACGGGGGTTCGGGCGTTCCAGGCTGGCGATGCAGATAATGACGAACCGGAGGCGAGCCAGGCGCCGAAGCCGAAAAAGCCAAAGACCAAGGCGGCAACTGAGCCGAAGCAAACGACCCTGACGCAGCCACAGGGAGTGAAGAGGACGCCGAGCCTTCCGGATCCCGGAACAGCAGTGGGCTCGACGTCGAGGAGTAAGATGTTAGCAGCGGGATTGAAGAAGAAGAAGAAGCCCTAAAGGGGGTTGCAGCCCTGTTTTTCGTGATATGTCGTCTCGCATTGCAAGGCGTGGCATTCCAGATTAGGCAATTCGCCATTTCAGCTCTGTTTTCAGAAGCGTCATCTGGAGATGACGATTATACTGACGCTAAGGCAGCAGTCAGTATTGCGAGGCCTCGCATTCCAAAAGCCTCACGTGTCGACGCACAGAATGTATTGATACTCTGCCTTCTGTTTTTGCTTGTTTTTGAATGATCTGAAGCTGTGTGTAATTGCAATGAATTGCATTGTTTCATGTCTCGTATTGCGAGGCCTCGCAATACGAATAGGAAAATGGTACCCTTTTACAGCATTTTGGAAACCACCGGCGTAAAAAGTGCATTTTCAAGGTAGGCAAAAAAGGCATGGAGAGGAGAACAAAAAAAAGCAAGGTTTTCTAGTTCAAGAACCGCCAAAATATAGTGCATTTTACAGAAAAGTGGGTAAAATAGCAAAAATTGTGAGACGTTTTTTGAAGGAAAACGATGCATTTTTGTGGGTAATGGGCCAAAAAACTGAGTAGTCGAATTTTGTGGTAGGAAAAAGTAGGCAAATCGGGCAAATTACCTATACCAAATTTGCAGACACCCCGGTACAAAAGCGTACCTGCTTCGGCCGCCTAAGCAAGGATCGCCCGAGGCTCTCCGTACAGCACCGTCAGGAGTTTTTTCAATGGCAAGCTCTTCCGTTCGGCCTGAACATTGCCCCGCGAGAATGGCAAAGGTTGATGCAGGCGATTGTCAATCGGCTGCGGCGCAAAAAAATGAACCTTTGGTGCTATCTCGGCGATTTTATAATCATGGGTCGAACGTGGCACAAAACATTTCATCATACACTTGAGTTGGTACGTCTATTACTCAAAGTGGGATTGGAAATCAATCATCGGAAGTCGGTTCTATCGCCAACGCAACGACTGGTGTGCATGGGTTTCAAGCTCAATTTCGTGCTGGGCCTAATTCAGATTCCTCGGGACAAATTGAAGTCGGTGGTTAAAGACCTGGATCGGGTTCGCAGAGCGGAGGCTCCTTCCGTGAGACGATGCGCAGTTGTGTTAGGGAGGATCAGAGCATTGTTGCCGGTACTCTTGCATCTTCGTCCGTGCATGGACGCTCTGGCTATACATGTAGCAAACAGTGTGTGGTATGACTGCGAGAGTCATCACCCGATGCATCAGCGTGTTCGAACGCAGCTGGAAGAGGCGTGCACGCAGTTGGCGTCGTGGAAGGGCAAGGCTTTTCACGCGTCTATTCAAGCGGAGATGCACTGTTACAGCGACGCGTCAGACTGGGCGTGGGGAGCAAACTCGCCGGGAGTGGGGGGGGTCTTCGGCTTCTTCACGAACTGAGATCTGGATCTCCACATCCACGCGCAGGAGTTTCAGGCCGCCAAAAGGGGACATATAACAATGAAATATGACCAAAACAATGCATAAATGCAACATGAAGACGGGTCTCCCCCCAACGCGTGGTGCCGGTGCACCGACGCGTTTGGAAACCCAATCAACATATGCATGCAAAGCCCAACTGATGGGCTTTCATTTGGTGTGCTTACATTCAGGATCTGAGCAACCTGTGTTTTTATAAAAAATCACGAACATGACCTACTTGGGCCAAAAAAACTAGCACGGATCGGAACCGCGATAGTGCCGTAACATTCGCTTATGTCTAAAACTGATATAGAATTAATCTTATCAATAAAACTGATTGAAATATCTTTAAAATCGTCAGAAATCGACAATTTCTGGATCGGCGCGCGCGTTCTCAGGACTGGCCGTCGCCGACCCAAACTCAGTTTTATTGTACAGAAAATGGTGAAAACACCATGAATGTAAAGCTACAGAAATTCCTGATCCACTGATACCAACACTGTCCAAAACAGTGCTGGGATCGTGGTTTTCTGTGGGTGTACATATATCAGGATTTTGCACTGAAAAAAGCGAGAATATAGGTTGCACGAAAACCTTACAATCAGCTTTACCGAGGAGCCACCGCTGAGGAGGCAGAAATTTTGATCAAAGAGACGGGAACTTCAACTTTGCAGAGATACAATAGAGCGTGGTGCAAGTTTGTGCAGGTGGCCGTGCAACGTAAACTGGTGGCAGACTCGTCCTGTTCTCAACAATGGGAAGCAATACCTAGGTACTCTTTGGTGGCGGCGGTGGCGTCTTTTGCCTCCCAGTACTCTCCTTCTGAAGCTCGAAATCTTTACTCCGCACTCATGTTGTTTCCATGCTTCCAGTAACTGTGTTTTGAGAAGTCCTTGGCAAGATTGAAAAGAAGGTGGAATGCTTCGCGTCCACGTTATGCCATGTTTGACGATGTCTCGGCGCTGTTTAATGCCATAGCGATGGAAAGGAGTGATACAGAGGAGCGTCTGCGCTTGCGCGCTATATTATTGCTAAGGTTTTTGGGCCTATTTCGTGGCTGTGATTTGGCGAAGGCGACGCGTAACGTGCGTACGGATAGTCAACCATGGTTTGTGTGGACGCAGCGCAAAGGTAGGCACCACAAGCATTACCCTGTGCATCAGGTTCGTCCCACGCAGTACTGTCCACATCACGCTTTGAAGCAGTATCTGCAAAGCAAAGCAGATGATCGCGGAACGGCGGAACGGCAGAGCCCATCTATGGGGATTGTGCGGTGTGCGAACTGAGTGTGCCGAACGGCACCTATAGATACCGACTACCAAACCATAGGTACTTGCAGCCGTAACTAAGGCTAAACGATAGGTACCCATGGTCAAACAATGGGTACCCATGGCCAAAATATACGCACCTATGGCCTTAACTCCCTTTCATTTAAAACCGAAGCAAACACAAGCAAACAAAGGATAGCCTGAATGTTTTAAATGGTTTAACTATTTGCAGCCCTCATCACATAGATGAGTCTGCCAGAGAACCACTGCCTATGGTTCTTTTGAGAAAGGTTTTGACACTCTATGGTTTGTGAATGGCATCTACTCAAACATTTAGCCTGCATCAGTTGATGGGCTCTCCATGTATATATTGCATATACCTATTGCCAAATGATAGGTTCTCATTGCCACACGATAGGTATTCATCGCCACACAACACATACCTATGGCCAAACAATAGGTACCTATGGCCAAACGATATGTACATGATAGTTACCTATGGCCAAAAGATAGGTACCTTTGGCCCAAACCACACGTCTCTACGGCCAAACGATAGGTACCTTTGGCCACACCTTAAGTGTCTACGGCCACACGATGGATAGACATCGCCACACGACAGACACCCATGGCCAAACCATACGTACCTATGGCTTAACGTCACGTAGCTATGCCCACACGACAGGTACCTATGGCCAAACAATAGGTACCTGTGGCCAAAGCATAGGTACCTGTGGTCAAACGACAGTTACCTATGGCCCAATGTCAGGTACGTATGCCAAAACAATAGGTACCTTTAGCCAAACGAAAAGTACGTGCCGATTAACGACAGGTACCTATCGCCACAAGACAGGTACCTATGGCCAAATGATGGGTACCTATGGCCAAACCATGGGTGCCTATGAGAAAACGATGAATACCTATGGCCCATTGATCGGCGCCTGTGGCCAAAAGATATGTACCTATGGCCAAACGTCAGGAACCTATGGCCCAGCCATACATGCCTATGGCCAAACGATAAATACCTATGGCCAAACGATAGGTACCTATGGCCAAACGATATGCACCTAAGGCTAACAGATAGGTAGGTACCTGCGCCCAAACGATATGTGCCTATGGCAAAAAAATAGGGTACCTATGGGCAAACAATAGGTACCTATGGCCAAACGATACGTACCTATTGCCACACGACAGGTACCTATGGCCAAGCGATAAATACCTATGGCCAAGCGATGCGTACTTATGGCCAAACGATAGGTACCTACGGCCAAAAAATACGTACCTATGGCCAACCGACGGGTACCAATGGCCAAATGATGAGTACATATGGCCAAGCGATATGTATATATCGGAAAACGAAGAATACCTATGGTACCTGAGGCGAAACAACAGGTTCATATGGCCAAACGATATGTACCTATGGCCAAACATTAGGTACCTATGGCCAAACGATAGGTACCTATGGCCAAACAATAGGTACCTATGGCCAAAAACAGGGTGGGGTTTGGTGCATTCCACCTCAGTGTGGCAGATATTCGCAACACATGACCTGTCATCCACGATACACCCTTATCATCACCATGTCATTTTTGTGGGACAACTTCGCAGGGTTACGAAGGGGGCCTGGGGCGAGCACCGAGCATTCACAAGCAAGGGGCTTGGTGCACTGTCGTGGGGTAGGGGGGCCTCAATATCTGGTGGAAAATAAAAAACCCCCAAAGAGGAGAAAACAAAACCCCCAAAAAGAGAGAAAAAACCCCCCGGGGGGGTTTTGGTACTATACCCCTAGGAGAAAAACCCCCAGACGCCCCCCAAACAGGGATAGAAAACGCCCCCTTTGGGGTGAAAAAACCCCCCCACTCTAAGACCCCCCCAAAATGGTTAACCCCCCCCCCCCCTCTGGGGACAAAAAAACCTCCCACCTGATCATTTTCAAACAACAAACTCTGGGCCAGAAACCAAACTTCTCTGTCGACCCCCCATGCAAATCACCCTCTCTTGTCTCCAGTTCCAACTTCTTCTCCCCACTAAAACCCATTTCTGTGCAACTCTCTCAGACCCAGGCATACAAAGGGAGAGTTGTCGCACGGTGAGCGCATGCTTCAATGTTTGTGGAATGTTCACCCAACTTCTACCCTGTTGAACAGGTCCACAGAACCACACCTGGGGTCCCACTTTCTGCACCTTTGGCCCCTGGCTTCCCAATTACTGCAACGTGTCATCCCAATTCTGTGGAAAAAAATTCAGCCGTTCTGGATCTGGTTAATAAACAACACCCAAAAAAATGCACCGTGCGCGCACGGTGAACACACGGATCAAGCAACAGCCCTCAAAAATGCAACACACATACAAAGAGCAATGTTCAGCAAAACACTGAATGTACTATCACATGTGCTGGTGACCCTGCATCACCTCTCATACCTGCATATCTCAAATGGAAACGGGGCAGGCACTGCGATTTCTGGTTCACAAAGAGATGGGCCATACCTGCCCCTCCGCCCCCCTTGTAGGGTGACAACCCCCCAGCCCAACGTACGGGGGGATACAACCACAGCCACCCTGAATTGCACCATAAAACACACAGAGAGCAGATCTTGCGAGAGGGGTGGGTGGAAGTGGGTTGCCTCAGTGCGGTAGCACTCCCTGTAAAGCCGAGGGGTTTTCAGTATAAACTGGCAAAAGGAGAACCCCCCGAAAAGGGAGACAAAACCCCCCCAAACAGGGAGAAAAAAAACCCCTTGAAAGTGCAGAACCCCCCCCCCCGGCAACCCCCCCAGAAGTGGTGATAAAAACCCCCCAAAAAACGGGCGGAAACAACCCCCCAACCCCCCCCCCCCCCCCCGGCAAACCCCCCCCCCCCAGTTTAGGTGAAAAAACTCCCCTTCTGTAGAGAAAAAACCCCCAGGGGTTTTTTTTCTCCCCTACCACCTCAATATGGTCAGGTTGCAGTGTCCGCATTAGGCTCTGGCCGCGCCTGCCCCACGGCTGTCATCGCCTTCTGTCCTTCATGCCAATGTTCGGTGCGTCCGCTGAGTGTTAGGTGAGCTCACGTTCATCCCTCGACCCTGCCTCCGCTGGCTACACTGGCGCTCTGGGCTCTACTGGGTTATGCGTGCATACAGGTCAGGGGTCACTCCCTCCCCGTGCTGCTATGGTCACTGGCACCTTTTGGCCACATGGTTGGGCTGAGACGGGGCCGTAGGTTGCAAAACCCAGTGGGTTCAGGTTTGGTTAAAGTCAGGGCAGAGGGAGGGGGTTGTTGGTGCAAGGGTGGGGGAAAGTTTGATGTGCCCTTGGCACGAGGGTTGGGAAGGGTTGGTCGCATGCCAATATCGACCCCCCCAACCCCCCGGGCCTTGCACCAACAGCAAGCCACCCCACCCCAACAGCACACCAAACCCCCTTGTTCGCACCTTGCTAACACTCAGCGCTCTCTCAGGACCCTCATGGTGACCTACTTGGAGGCCCCACAAACAGTGCCATGCAGCTTACAGGCCATCGCACAATACTGTAGGCAGGTGTGGTGCAGTTGGCACAAAAGGGTCGGTGGGTTGGCGTGCTGTTGGTAGAGAGGGGGGGGGGGGGGTCTGGTGTGGGGCGTTGGCGCGCGGCCAACCCCGCGTTACCCCAACCCCCTTTTGCACCAACTGTGCAGATCATCCGTTGCGCCAACAGGTCTTTCGCCGACACTCAGTTGGCGTGCGAAAATCATGAGACTCTCCATGGCGGTTAGGGCCAAGGGGGAATGTTTGCCCGGCGCGCTACCTTTCTATTAACTATCCCGACTTCAGCCCGAGATTTACCCTCTGATGGAGAAGGCCCCCCAAATACACCATGATGCACTGCGCACCTTCCCTACAAAGCACGTTGCATAATTAGACGATAGCTGTGAATGCAACAACTCCAAATGTCATTTGTATTGTAACAAACGGTACTTTGCCTTTACCTTTCCCATAGATTTCGCTATGGTAATGAGTCCCCAAGCCGCAAGCGGTTTGGACGGCGTTTCTGCCTCACGTCACAAGAACGAAGCGCAAACTCAGTATTCGCTACATCACCCCTGCCTTCTCGGGGTCCCCATGGTGGGGAGAAATCAATATCACTACATTACCCCTGCTTTCTTGGGGTCCCCATGGTGGGGAGAAATCATATGGCTACATTACCCCTGCTTTCTTGGGGTCCCCATGGTGGGGAGAAATCAACCTAGTAGGGACTGGATGTGGTGGAAACGAGCAAAAATGGAAGAAAATTGGTGAAACTGGGTGAGAATCCAAATATACCATATCCCGAATGTGAAAGAAGCATCAAAATACCCGTTGTCAAACAACAATAATGCCCATAGTATCACAACGTGTGGGGTTCTAGGACGGCGAGACGTCCAAATAGTTGCACTGCGCGCGCACTGCGCTTAGTGCACCCCCTAAAGGGTCACCGGTGGGGCACGGATCAAAAAAGATGCCCGGTGCGTGCCCGGCGCGTGCCCAGCGCGCTAACGCTCCCCCTAATGCCACGCTGGGGCTGCTGTCATGGCCAAGGCCGGGGTCACGGGTGGGATTGATGGTCAATAGCATGGCTGCATGCGATGTCATGGCCAAGGCAGGTGTCACGGCCATGCTGCGCTATCGCTTCCTGCTACTCAAGACACCTGGTGGGGTGTGAAGATATTGTTCTCTCGTGTCTCCATACGTTTGGGTGTGTGTGGGTGGGGGGCCTCCAAAGGTCAGCTGTGGACCCGGCACTGGGCTCCAGCTGCGCCAGCCCTCACACGGGTGTGTGCCCCAGTGCCCCAGCCTCCCACCCACAACCCATCAAGAGGAGGAGGTCAGGGATCAGGGTCAAACCATTTTTTGTGATCTTTGAAGGTGGGTCGATGTTGGCCATTGTTGCTTCGACAGACGTCGGCCTTCCGCTGGGAGCCGACCACAATCCATTCATGAGGAGGCACGGCACTGGAAACCCTGTCCCGTCTACTCAGAAATCGCTTCCGCATTTTGGGAAAGAAAACTGCTGGAAAAAAAAAAAGCTGAACTGTCCCTTGGTGCTCCACAAAGGAATGTGGAAGAGGGACCGGAGGCGCGCTCAGAGTAGTCCAATCGTTGTTGGCGGGTCGTGGGGGTTTAACCCCCCACCACCACCACCACCAAAAAGATCTGCAGAAATTGCACGGAACAAATCCTAACGTTTTCCGGATTCCTAATTTTGCGTTGGGTTTGTTGAATCTGATTTACGCAACATCTTTGCGACGGCACCCCAAATAGGGGGAAATTGTTGTATTTGTGCGATTTTCTTCTGTGGAATTCAGGTTTGCGGGGCTGTTTTTGGTTGACTGAGTCCAAAAAACTTTTATTTTTGTACGTGCGTTTTTGCGTTTGGCCTCCTTTGGGGGGGGGGGGGGGTCTGGTTCATTCATTTTGGTGCCACTGAAAAAGGAACTAGGGGACAATCCCAGCCCCGCTCTCTTGCTGCACTTCATGCCACCGCTGATAGAGCCCACCAAACGTGGGGATGGGGATCTGCAGCGGGGGCGCTTCTACCCGGGATTCTGAGTCAGTCGGTAAAAAATCCGGTGCCAAAGGCGCCGGAGAAAACTTTCCAGCGTCAACAATGGTACCACTTTTTCTCACCGAATCCCAGACAAACGATGGCGTTTCCAGACCCCTCGTCGCACGGATGCCAGAAACACCCTCCATTCCCATACGCCCCCCCGCCTCAAAGGGTCATCAGTTTCGTTCGGTCCGCCGCCAGCAAACCCAACTCTTCCTCTACTTCGTCCTGCGTCGGAGGCTCTTCCTCCAGAAGCGCATCCGCCGCTGCAAGCGCGGCCTCCAACTCATGCAGCCCCTTCTTCACTTCCTCAGAGACTTTCAAGTGCACTGCGGCGTGGACGCTGGGGTGCTGCTGCACCACGTGACTGCCGGCGATGGCGTCGAACATGTCCTGCGACTCCAGGACGTGGGCCAAGTAGAACGCGCGTTCCACGTACCCGCTCCTGAGGGCCAGCATGAAGTACCGCCAGAAGAGCGGCGCAAGCCGCTTCGTCTCGGGCCGCGCCACAACGGCAGCAACCGCCTCCACGAGGGAGTGGACCACCTGAAAGGCGGGGCAGAAAGGCTCTGAGAAGAAGGAAAGGGAAGGTGGGGTCGATTGGGCCCCGCGGGGGAGGGGGCCTGGGGGGGGGGGGGCCTAATTCAGGTGAGCTAAGCGAAGGTGCACATGAAGCCTTTGGTAGACTCCCGCTGTTTCGCACCGCCCCCTGCCAAGGGCGACTGGGTGGCAGCCACTCAGAGGCACCCGACGTCAAAAAGGCGCGAGAACGAAAGATGATGCGAATTGGCGTGAGAAACGAAACGCATTGTCGGAGCGAGGGACCCACTGCATTCATGCCTTTGGGTGCGTTGTCTGCGTACACCCCGGCATGAACGTCTTTGACGAGGGATGGGGGGGGGGGGGGCAATCCACAGGGGCGGGGGGGGGCCAGTACCCCCCCCCCTGTATAAGCTACGCCAAAGTCCCAAATTAATACGGTCCCTACGCCTACTGTAGCTTGGACACGGGCGTAGCTTGCGCGCGACACATACAACTACCAACACCGGGCGCCCAGGTTCAAAAAGAGAGGATTGCATGGTGAGCTGGTGCAAGAAAGGGGCATATAATGCACAAACATCCCCAAAATTAGAGCTATGTGGGTTCAAGTGGCAAACACTCACAACAAATGTGTCCATGACTCTATGTAACTCGCAAATCCGTCACCAAACCCATGTCTTATGTGGCTGCACTACGTTTGGTACCGATTTAAAATTAGGTCCCAAATTAATACGGTCCCTACGTCTACTGTAGCTTGGACAAGGGCGTAGCTTATACAAGGGGGGGGGGGGGTACAACCACAAGCACATTTTCAAGACCTGCAGGCGGAGGACAAGGGAGGCCACAAGTTGGGGCCCTCTCGTTCGCAGTCCTCCGGCCAGACACGGGCCATGTCACGTCGGGTCTCTGAGAGGGCGCTTGCCCCTGCCGGCCCCCCTTCGGCCACACGTCGCATACCCCCCCCATCGCTGCCGCTGGTTTGGGCGGGGCCGGTCAAAGGGCACCCGGGCGACGGAAAGGGGGTGGGGACGTGCCATAGGGGGCGTCTCTGCGCCGCGTGCGCACGGCGCCCGATTGTGCAATGGATTTCCCGGGACAACCCCTGACAACCCCCCCCCCCCGACCGGGGGAGCATGTCCACGGGCAAAAACAGCAAAACTCAGGCAGCAATCCGGCATTTTCAGTGGGAACTATCGTCTGTTTCAACGCTTTCCCTGGGGTTTGGGACTGAGTATGAGCAGCCCTGCCTATGGGAACACAGTACTGCGGTGACCTTGGCCATCGGGGGAAACGGGCCGAAAACAGCCCATTTCTCGCACAGCGCGGGGACAGCCCACGGCGCGCCCCCGTCGAGGCTGAACGAGGCGGGAGTACGTACGTGTTCGCCTTCTGCGGAGGGAACGCGTCCGCTCGTGGGTGGGGGCCTGGGGGGGGGGGGTGCGGGGTTTTGCCTGCGTGCGTGCGTGCGTGCGTGCCTGTGCGCATTCGAATCCGGGGTGCCCCCCCCCCCTCCCCCCGCACCGCCCCCCCCGCGGGAGCACGCCTCACGGTTTGAGCCTGCCCCTCAGCCCATGCCTCGCGGATTGCCCACGTTCTGTTGGCGTTGGACCGGCTGCTGCCACCCTTCCGTTGCCGCCGGATGCGGGTCCCGCGCCAGCCCCGCGGTGGTCCCACCTCCGCCCTTGTCTCATGGGCCAGTACCGGGGGTCGCTGCGTCAAATCTGCTGCCGCGGCGCCCGACTGCCCACGTGCCCTCGTACACATGTGCACTGGGACGTTTGGAATTGGACGACACTTGAATGGCAACCGACGGCGGTTGGAGGTCGAGGAGGTTTAGCAGAGGGGGAAACAAAGAAGGCAAAGGTCCACGAAAACCGGGGCTGATGTGTGCCCAGGAAACCTAAACCAACCCCCCCCTGTGTGACATTCTGTCGGGTTGCAGTTTCTTTACGGGGCCCTGGACAGGTACCCGTTCTTCCCTTCGCATGTCGCGTCGGGTCGCTGCGTTCTGTCGGCCGCTGCGGCCGGTGCTCCTGCTGGTGTCGTTTCCGCGTTCGCGGAGCCCTGTGGCTGTGGGGGGTGGTGCTGGTCGTTGCAGGGGTCGTTCTACGACTTTTGCCGCCCACTTCCCTCCGCGTTCAGGTCGTCCACCATCGGCCTCTCGCTGTGTTTCCGTGCGCATGTGGTCCGTCGGGTTGCTGCCCCCCCCCCCCCCCCCCAAAGTGCACGCAGGACCGGACCTGCAAGTGCCCCTGCTGGTACGCGGCCCGCAGGAGCATCCCCAGGCACGCCACAAACTCGTCGTGGTCGTGGACGTTGCGCAGAACCGCAAGGCAGCGCACCGCGTACGCCGCGTCGTCCCCGTCGGCGGCGCCCCGCGCCCCGCGCAGCAGCCCCTGGAACACGTGCTGCTGCGAGAGCGCGCGGCCCACGGCGCCCGGCGCCCCCCCGCGTGGGTCCGCGAACGCGCTCCGGCTGAGCGCCAGCGCCATCAGGGGCCCGCGCTCCATCACCAGCAGCACGCGGCCGCTGTCCCGGGCGCAGGGCACGACGTGCCGCACGCGCGTGTGCACGCCCAAGATCGGGTCGAGGGGCAGGCCCCCGGAGGGCGAGGGGGCGGGGGCGTCGCCGCACACAAGCCGCACCGCGTTCAGCCCCAAGTCGAAGAGGCAGAGCGCGTTCCCGTGCTCCAGGGCGACCAGCAGCAGCACGCCCGAGGGGCAGAACTGGCACAGGTACGGGGCCCCGTGAATACCCACGGCGCAGCTCGTGAGCTGGTGGCGCGGGACGCTGTACAGGCGGAGGTGCGTCGGCGTGCCGTACGCCCACAGGTCCCCGCGAGCCGTGCCGCACGCGCACGCGACCGCGGCGCCCTCCGCAGCCACGCCGTGCCGCGCCACGACCGCCCCGTTGCTGTCGTTGAGCTGCACCAAGTGCACGGACCGCGCGCCGGGCCCGGCGTCCGGCGCCGCGGCGCCCGAGGCGCACGCGGCGGGCGGGGCCTGCAGCGGCTGGGGTCCCTGCACCAGCGCGTAGAGCTGCCCGGTGGCGCAGAGGCAGACGCTCAGGATCTGAGTGGGGCCTTGCAGCAGCGTACTGTTGGCGACCTCGTAGACGGGGAGCACCCGCCGCTCGGCCAGGCCCAAGAGGAGGAGGCTATGTTGGTCGGTGGTGCAGCAGAGGACGTTGGGGGGCGCGTCGGGGTCGGCGGGGGCCACGAGGGCCACGCACGGGGCCGACAGTGGCTGCTTTTCGGTGCGCTGCACGAGCTTCGGCTTCGCGGCGCAGCTGAAGAGGGCGGGGGAGGCGGAGCGCTGGTGGGACACGGTGAGGAGGTGGGGCTGCCCCTTGACGCCGTACACGGCGGTGTGGGGGCCGACGTGCGCAGCGCTCACCACCGCCCCCTCGAGGCCCGGGTCGGCGCCAGCGTCGGCGGTCAGGAAGTCGCCCGTGCGCGGGTGCAGGTGGACTGCCAGCACGGCGCCCGTGGCGAGCACGAGCCGGACCACGGAGGGCTCGGGCCAGGCCCCGGCCACGACGGCCGTGTTCGCCAGCACGTCCTCCAGATGCACGAGGGCGCTCCGCACCTTCTTGTCCTAGTAGAGGGGGAAACATGGGTATACTTGGGTAAAGGTGGGGAAACATGGGTATACTTGGGTAAAGGTGGGGAAACATGGGTATACTTGGGTAAAGGTGGGGAAACATGGGTATACTTGGGTAAAGGTGGGGAAACATGGGTATACTTGGGTAAAGGTGGGGAAACATGGGTATACTTGGGTAAAGGTGGGGAAACATGGGTATACTTGGGTAAAGGTGGGGAAACATGGGTATACTTGGGTAAAGGTGGGGAAACATGGGTATACTTGGGTAAAGGTGGGGAAACATGGGTATACTTGGGTAAAGGTGGGGAAACATGGGTATACTTGGGTAAAGGTGGGGAAACATGGGTATACTTGGGTAAAGGTGGAGAAACATGGGTATACTTGGGTAAAGGTGGAGAAACATGGGTATACTTGGGTAAAGGTGGGGAAACATGGGTATACTTGGGTAAAGGTGGGGAAACATGGGTATACTTGGGTAAAGGTGGGGAAACATGGGTATACTTGGGTAAAGGTGGGGAAACATGGGTATACTTGGGTAAAGGTGGGGAAACATGGGTATACTTGGGTAAAGGTGGGGAAACATGGGTATACTTGGGTAAAGGTGGGGAAACATGGGTATACTTGGGTAAAGGTGGGGAAACATGGGTATACTTGGGTAAAGGTGGGGAAACATGGGTATACTTGGGTAAAGGTGGGGAAACATGGGTATACTTGGGTAAAGGTGGGGAAACATGGGTATACTTGGGTAAAGGTGGGGAAACATGGGTATACTTGGGTGAAATTGGTAAAACGTGGGTAAGAGCGGCAAACAGGGTAAATAGGGGGGTAAACCTGGGTGAACTTGGATAAACTTGGGTGAGCTTGGGTGAATAGAGGCGTGAATTTGCTTAAATTTTGGAAAACTAGAGGGGTAAACTTAGGTAAACTTAGGCAAACTTCAGTAAACTTGGGTAAACTTGGGTAAACAGAGCGGTAAACCTGGGTAAACGTGGGGAAACTTGGGTAAATGTGGGTAACCTTCGGCAAACTTGGGCAAACAGACCTTCAGGTGCGGATGCAGGCCCTGCTTCGCGAGCGCCTCCGCCTTGAGCCGTCCCAGCTTTGAGGCATCCTCGCAGTAGGAGTAGCCGTGCAGGTCAGCACGTGTGTCCGCTACTTTGCAGCTGTAGATGCAGTACCTGACGCACAGCTGGAACATGCAACGGCACAAAACACGGGCTGAGGAAGCGAGACGGGGCGCAGGATGCTGTGTGCCACATACATGGTCCGGCAAATGGGGCCACCATGACGGAAGGAGGATTAAGCACAACACAGCACAACACAACACAACACAACACAACACAACACAACACAACACAACACAACACAGCACAACACAACACAACACAACACAACACAACACAACACAACACAGCACAACACAACACAACACAACACAACACAACACAACACAACACAACACAGCACAGCACAACACAACACAACACAATACAACACAACACAACACAACACAACACAACACAACACAACACAACACAACACAACACAGTGTAGCGCAACGCGACACAACACAACACAACGCAACACTACACAGCACAGCACAACGCAACGCAACGCAACACAACACAACGGCAACACTACACAGCACAGCACAGCACAACACAACGCAACACAACACAACACAGCACAGCACAACGCAACACAGCGCAACGCAACGCAACACAACACTGCACAGCACAGCACAGCACAGCACAGCACAGCACAGCACAGCACAGCACAGCACAACGAATGCAACGAAACGCAACGCAACGCAACGCAACGCAACGCGACGCAACACTGCACAGCACGACACAACGCAACGCAACACAGCACAGCACAGCACAGCACGACACAACACAACACAACACAACACGACACTACACAGCACAACACAACACAACACAACGCAACACAGCATAGCACAGCACAGCACAATGCAATGCAACGCAACAAAGCACAGCACAGCACGACACACCGCAACGCAACACAACGCAACACAGCACAGCACAATGCAACACAACACAACACAACACAGCACAATACAGCACAACGCAACACAACACAGCACAGCACAGCACAGCACAGCACAGCACAGTACAACGCAGCGTAGCGTAGCACACCGCAACACAACGCAGCGCAACACAACACAACACAACACAGCACAGCACGACACAACGCAACGCAACACGACACGACACAGCACAGCACAGCACGACACAACGCAACGCAACACAGCACAGCACAACGCAACACAGCACAGCACAGCACGCCGCAACACAACACAACACAGCACAGCACAACACAGCACAACGTAGCGTAGCGCAACACAACACAACACAACACAGCACAGCACAGCACAGCACAACGACGCAACGCAACGCAACACAGCACAGCACAACACAACACAACACAACACAACACAACACAGCACAACACGGCGCGGGTCGGATATGAGGCCCGTTGGGTGCATGCATGTACCAACTCAGGTATGACATGTCTCTGGTTACATGTGGCTTATTGGTGGTATACATTCTGAACATATTTTGGTGATTGGGGTCACCAGGCAATGCCCCGCACAGCAGCGCCCAGCAGGGCATTGCCTGGTGACCCCAATCACCAAAATATGTTCAGAATGTATACCACCAATAAGCCACATGTAACCAGAGACATGTCATACCTGAGTTGGTACATGCATGCACTCACAACCGGGGAGCCCTGGGTTCAACACCCGCTTCAGGCACTCTTTTCTGGCGCTTTTTCTGGCGCTTTTTCAGCATTACAGGTGCACATGACATGCATTGAACACAGCCACAAACAACAACAAAAAAGCTGGGTACTTTTCTGGCGCTTTTTCTGGCGCTTCTGGCGCTTTCTCTGGCGCTTTTTCTGGCGCTTCTGGCGCTTTTTCTGGCGCTTTTTCAGCATTACAAGTGCACATGACATGCATTGAACACAATCACAAACAACAACAAAAAAGCTGGGTACCACAAATCTTTGAATCCAGCCACTCGCCGGCTGGGTAGTGTACCCTGAGGCACAAAGTGCAACACTACACAAACTACGCGCGGCACTAGTAGTGGCTGAACTTGTTGCAGTATCAGTAGCGTTAGTAGCAGCAGTAGTAGTACTGGTTGAAGTAGCGGACCGACTGGACGCTGACCCAAAAAAAGGGTTTGGGCGGGCTTGGCGGACACACAGTTCACAAATAACCCATCTTCAGCACAATCAGAATGCTTCTGCCGAAGGGTACAACGATCCGACTCGGCCAAAGACAAAAAAGCAACAGTTTCAGCATTCTTGGAGTGGCATACATTACAAGGCATAGTCTGGTCAAGAGCATAGGGGAGGGCAGGAAAAAGAGACAAATGGGTGCCTAATATTGCCTATTTCTGTGCTATGGATCTGAGAACCCACTGTACGGGCCACTGTTCGGGGCTGTACGGGAAATACGGGATTCCCGTACGGGGGGCGGGTTGCGAGTACATCGGATCATATGCAGGGAGGTGAACTTTTATTCATTTGATTTTAGAACTTCCGAACACATTGCACAAATTGGAGCACATGCCTCTCCAAAACCCAACATAAGCTTGGGCTTGCCAACACCCAACATATGATCGCCCAATGACACCTTGGAGGTCCCACCAAGGAGAACCTCTTGGGGGCATCGTGCAGCAAAGAGGGGGGTCCCACTTCTACGGCCAAAGAGAGTCCCACATCTACGGCCAAAAAAAGTCCCACTTCTACGGCCAAAGGAAGTCCCAAATGGCACAAACAAAGCAACGCGGGTAATGATGCGCCTACCACAAAAACACACTTTCACAAACAAATAGACACACTCAAAACTTCAAAGCCAAAGGAAATCCCACTTCAATGGCCAAAGGAAATCCCACTTCAATGGCCAAAGGAAATCCCACTTCTACGGCCAAAGGAAGCCCCACATAAACGGCCAAAGGAAGGCCAATTTCTACGGCCAAAAGGAAGCCCCACTTCACGGCTTTGACGAATTTCACAGCACTCTGTGGCTCTGATGGTGTATTAAAGCACTGAATGCGACGGTGATACTAGAGCTGACGTTGTGCTCCAAGGTACCCCTCGGTACTCTCTGTCGCGCTACTGAAGGTTGTTCAACTATCCATCTTTGCTGAGTACGGGTTTACAGAGGCCCTCGCGAGGTCATATGTCCACTGTGTGTTACCCCAAAACAAGGTGCACGGCTGCTGATACCACCTCCTGTGCGATGACCCCGGAACCACAATGCTGACAAGACTCCATACCCGCCTTACCTTGCATTTTTTGTTTTCCATCAATCAACTTATTTCGGTGGCAGGGTGGGCAGACCCGTCTAATGAGCGACACTGGAGGCCAGAAACCAGATCGGGCGCTCGACAATTACGCAAAATGACCATGCCGTTTCAATGTTTAACACAATCAGGCGTCAACCGTTTTGAGCTGCATTCCGAACACAAATTGTGTCTAACGATTACTGTACTGTTATTGAACATTTTCGTGATCTGCTGCCATTACATTGAGATATGATATTATGCTGAAGCTCCCCATCCGACGGCTGCAGTGCCGTAGGACGTCTTAATGCATAGCCACCTCCGATACGCCTGCCTGTAATCACGAATTGGAGATCCAAGCAACGGTTGGCAGGCTGCCACAGATTTGAGCTTGTGCAGTACAACTACAGGAATGGGGAAACGATGACGTTACCTTGGAGTCTCTGTAGGTTTGTTCGTGTTCTGCACCTCTTTGCCATAGGCCCATATTCCAAACAATCCTCGCCCTGACGGTGTGGAACAACCTGATTTGAGGCCATGCAGCTTTCATGGCTTTCTGATTTTATTGCAAATTTGTGCAGTTTACTAAAACGCCTGAATCAAGCCAAAACGCTGTTGGACGCTCACAGCTGAGTGCAAGAAACAGACCAAAAAGCTTGGTTGTCAACCTGTTTGCAGACTTTGGGGACAATTACACCGGAGTGTTTCACTGCTATGCAGCGTTGGATAGCGTTTTGTACCTGAAACAAGACTCAATTTGAGAGTAGGCGTGTGGGGGAATCAAGGTATGTAAACACTTGGGAAAGAGACACACATGCAGCAGACAAGAAGCAGCTTTCAGCAACAATCAGCATGCAATTCCTCTCCAGAGGGAGAAGAGACGTGAGGGAGATGGCATCTGAATCATATATATCACAAATATTGACAGCGATTGGCAGGCACTTCCCCAAACAGTGTATGGAAAAGGCTTCCCAGACATTCTCAACTGGACACTACGCATCATACAAAAGCCATTTTGTCGAACCGAACATGGTCTACTTGACCTTTCAATCACCCAAACAAACCTCGAAAGCCGCAATCACTGTGCCCCAGGAGTTCTGGCCTCGGCAGGCCTTTCCACGAACAAAGCTCTTGAAACGCGGGCCTTACCGAAATGTCCCGGAGTACACGCTCTTCTGGAGGATGGTCTACTGGAGCACGACATGGACAGGGTCCCCCTGCCAGCACCCAAACACCGGTCTGGTGGTGCTGCACTGCAGGAAACTCGACTGGAAATATGCGACTGCGCTGCAGCGCAGAAAACCCCATGTCTCAGCACCAGGTACCTACCGTTTGGGCATAGGTACCCATCGTTTGGACATAGGTACCTGTGGTTTGGCCATAGGTACCTATCGTTTGGCCATAGGTACCTATCGTTTGGGGATAGGCACCGATTGTGTGTGGATAGGCCCCTCACTGAAGGGACCACTGCAGGCAAGTTCTTGTGTCGACGGCAGAACACAGGGAAGAAGATGGCGAATGGAGAAAGCCTGGTTGGACAATGGCTCAGGGCATGTCACTGCACTTCGCGGAACCGTGGCATGGGCACCTCTGCCCAAGCATTTGGAAGGCAGCGGGAGGTCAGGTGGGTCAGCCATGAACAGAAAAACTGCCACAACACTTGGCAATGATCAGCAATGATCAAGAAATCACACCGTTTGGCATACGACAATACAGAAGTGGAGTTGGTGAGATCTTCTTCGCGTGAGGCCCTGCCGTGAACCTTCAGCATCAGCCTCTGGTGTTGCAGCCTTCAATGATATCGGACATGCATGTACCCCCTGTCCCATATTCCATCGATTTGAGCCGTGGAAAGGTGCTTCCGGATGAGATCTGTCGCGGCAACCCTCGATTCCGGCTTCGTGCTACAGGCGCATGCCTTGCCTACCACCGGCCAGCGGGGGCGGGGGATGCTCATGGATAGTTGGTTCAGCAGCAGCAGCCGATCGAAGCGGTACAGACTGAGACCCAGGGCTACTTTAGATAGAAAAGGGAAAGGTCCCTCAGTGGGTGAACCCCACAGAAGTGTGGTGGCACAGGCTCAGGGGGATGGGGGTCTGGACAAATCGGCACTGCACACATTCTCGTGCTCAAAACCTGCGCCCCCCCCCCCCCCCCGTGCGGTGACACCTGCGCCCCCCCCCCCCCCCCCCCTCTTTCCGTCCTGTTTTGTTCGACCGCATCTCTGTGCAACCAACTGTTGCGGGGAGTGGGTCTTCATGTCCTGGGCAAATCGAGGACGCGAAATCCCAACGTTCGCACCCAATCCTTACCACAAACCTCTCCCTCCCAGACCCCGTCCCATTTGTTTGCAGTCCCAACTTCGCACGGCCCCCTTTGAGTGGGCCTGAAGGGTCCAAGAACAAAAATCACAGTGCCAAACTGTCATTTCATCAGAGAATTCCAATAACCGTAAACTGGTCCTCGGTTGATCATCAACTGTCGGTGGTTGGGATTCAACCGTCAGCCGTCCCGAACTTTCCTTAAAATAAAAAACAGCGTTCCTTGGGAAGACCCCTGCCTTACGATCTCGAATGAAGGTTCCGTGAAGAAAGGGGACAGGGTGCGAATGCCAAAAAAGTGGACATCAAACGCTGGGCAGCGCCTCCCGTGCCCAGTACAAGCTCTTTGTACTCCGGTGCGTGACCTCCGACGTACATTACGGCCACGTTCTGGTGCCCGCAGCCTTCTGCCCCGTCCACTTCCGCACGGTTGCCGACACTGGGGTGGGAGGGCATGTGTGGGAGGGGCACGGGTGGCAGGGACGTGGGTGGGAGGGTGTGGGTGGGAGGGCATGTTGGCAGGGCGTTGGCTGCATCCCGTGTGCACCAAGACTGTAAAGAGTGGAGGGTGCTCCACTACCCCCGATGAGCTGGGAAGCGCAACACAACGCTACGGAGGGGTGGTTTGTGGAGGCGTGTCTCCGGGCGGTGCATGGGGGAGTGTGTGTGTGGGTGGGTGTGGGTGTGGGTGAGGGTGTGTGGCTTTGTGGGTGAGAGTGGAATGCATGTCCCATGGCTCACAATTGCACTCTGCCTCTGAGGCCAGCGCTGCGAGGCTTGACACCCAATAAAATTAAGACCTTGACATTTGGAGGGTGCTCTCTCTGGGGAGAGGGGGGGGGGGGGGCGGGGGCTCGTGCACGAACGCCTGCGTCGACCATTCCTTCTTCTAATCCAGTCGTCGGCAAAGTGGAGTGCGACAGGAATACCGAGTCGACGGGGGCAACAGACAAATCGCGGAGGGTCGCGCCACGTACAAAACAATCCAGAGCTTAGCCCATCACTCTGCAGTCCAAAGGTTGTGCTCCTTTGAAGTGGGCCCGAAACGCCGGAAAAGAAAGTTAGGGGACAGAGCGGCGGGCGTAAACAAGTGCCATTTTATCATAAACACCGCGACACAACTGCCAACAGCCGTCAACTGGCCATCGGCTGACCACCATCAACCGTCGGCGGTAGGGGATGCGCGCATAAACCCGGACGCAGCAACAACACAGACGGACGCACGCGCGCGCACGGCCAGTGGGGGACTCCCACACAGGGTGGTGCTGAGTAGGGCACGCAAGATGTTGAATTCTCACCGTCCACCATCACCGCCGACCACCATTCACCATCAATCGCCGTTGGTTGATCACAACGGACCGTTCACCCCAACCGCCGTCGGTGAACTGGCATTCCGCACTTGTACTTTGCAGGCCCCCCGTTTTACAGCACAACCCGACGCCCCAACAACACCGGGCGCCAGCACGGGGCCCTCAGTTGTCGTCATCGTCCTCCAAATCCAGGTTTTGTGGGATGGCCCAATGACAAAACTCATCGAACAGCACTTGACCTCCGCTGTTGGTGTCCATCTTCTTAAACTCAGCCGCAAAGTCTGTGCACTTCACGCCCCAAGTCTTGAGCTGCTTTGCATGGGCCAAGAACTCGGCCTCGTTGATCCGCCGGTCGTTGTCGTCATCCATTCGGTCGAACATGACGAACAATTCAAAATACAGCCTGACAACAAAACGCCATATCGAATGTCCTGCACAACGAACTGCGGTCGATCAATTGAGCACGTTGGCACCTGAGCCCGAGGACCCGGGTTTGAACCCGCGGTGCAGAACAACTGCAGGGGGGGGGGGGGGGGGCATAAAGGCTGAGTGACGAGTGACAGGGCCGGGGGGGATCCCGATAAAAATGGGATCCAGCAAAATTGAGCGCTGTTAAATCCGTCCCAATCCTTAAGAACCAGCCCTTTGAAGTATGTTCCCATTCAAAAAATGTGAAAGTCCGCACCAAGTTTGCACTGTTTGCCACAGGAGAGTTCCTCCGCTTTCGCCGGTTGGCCAGCAGTGGCTTGTAACTGCGTGTAGAACGGGGCACAAGAAGGCGTTGCATGTCAGAAGATGGACAAGGCTGTGGCACGGTTCCAATTGGCATGCTCATGACAAATTGGAGAATGCCAGGCCGGCTGATGGGCAACGACTGGCAAATCCTTAAAGTTGGCGCCATGCACCAATCCTGAAAAACTGCAGATGATTGCATCCCAATGTCCAGACAGAATTGATAATTTTAGAATGTTTATGGTAAAATGTTCGCCCCCCCCCCCCCTTGTGTGAGGGTTGCAGTTTCGTTACGGGGCCCTGGACAGTCACCCGTTGTTCCCCTTGCGTACTGCATCCCACCCCTGGTACTGAACCGGCGGCGGGGGATAAAGCCAAAATTTTCGAACCCACCTGAATGTCTCCAGAGACGTCGAGGGTCTGCCAGAGGTTTGACGTCGGCTGACCGTCTGTGGTGTACCAGGCGGTGGCAGGCACAAATGCCACTCGTTGGCGGCCGTTACCCCGAAACAATCAGACAGCCACCCACGCAATGAGACCAAAGACCACAACAATACCACGTTCCCACCTCGGCACATCTCAAAAGGAGTTCCACGCGCAAAGCGTTAGCTACCCTTGGTCCCTTCAGCTTGATTAGAAGTGGAGGAAAAAGCATGCTTGAAATTATGGGTCAAGCTGGGGTGTTCCCTGCGATGTACCCAAAGAGTGCCAAAATGACACTTGGATGACCAAGTGGCCGGATGTGGTTTTTTCAAGACGCGCGCGCGGCGCGATGCGCAAAAAAAGTCTCTGTTTTCGCCGTGAGTGGGGGGGTGAGTGGGGGGAGCCGACGTCATTTGTACTGCAAAAGCACTCCGCAATTTGGCAAAGTCCCTTATTCCTCGGAGGGACATCATCTTTGCTGGCTTGGGACCTGGGGCCCTACTCTGCACAGGGAAAATACCATTGTTTCTGGGCGAGTGCCATTACGTTTGGAGAATGCCCTCATTCCTGGAGAGCTCTTCACACTGTGTGGAACGCTGTGCCTTGCAGTGCGGTGAGGTGTGTAATCATTGGGGGGGGGGAGGGGGTGTTCCCAAGTAGCCCCCCCTTCAGCCCCTCTGACATGCTTTGCATAGACATGTTGCGCACAGTGCGTCTTCGTAACGACAGTGAAGCACAATGCGATGATCAACAGTGCCATGCTGCTGTTTCCTTGGAGAACGACTGTGGGAAAGGGCGAACAAGCCTGCGGCTGCTGCAAGCAGTACCAGGCAAAGCGGGGAGGGCAGGCTACCAAGGAAGCTGCTGTTTCGCAATAGGCTGATACACAAGCAGTGGCCCATGCTGTTTGTAGCCTGGCTACGCTGCCTGTATCCTTGGCTAGGGTGGGCGGGCTTTCAACTGGGGGGGCGTCGATACAGCCCTCTGGCTAGACCCCCACCCCCCCCAAAAAAGGCTCAATCGACGGGCCCCCCAGAAGCCTACCGAGACTGACCCCTGGGCCCCGGAGGTGACCCGGACCCACGGGAGGCATTCAGACTCAAATCCTCACCCCAACCCCCCCCTAAACTTTTTGGGCCCCGTGGGGGGGGGTCCTTGGGCGGGGGGGGGGGGGGGCGGTGCGGGGGTGCCGGGTGCCCCAACATACATACCTCAAAATGATCCCGTCGTTGCGCTCATCATTTTGAACACTCATATGTGAGGTTTTGAAAAAAAGTTTACCCACTGGGGATCCATTCCCAGCAGCCAGATTTTTTTTTGGGGGGGGGGGGGGCTGGGGGGGAAGGTTAGGATGGAAAATTTCCCTGTTTTGCGTGCACATTTGAAAATTCCGAGCATCCTAAACATACACACAGAGGGCGAAGTACATTTTTAACCCCCACCATGGACCAAAAAAAAATAACACTTTCGGCGCCTTGGCGCCAGGTTTGGGCCAAACGTGGTCCGGACCAAATCCACCAAGAGGGGGGTGGGGGGGGGTGTCAAGATCTGAGTCTGAACGCCCCCCATGCCCCGACCCAAAATTCGACAAAAAATGAAAATGCAATTTTTTGGAATCAGCACGTCGAGGGGGTTCAGAAAAGTCATCATTTGCCTTGAATTTACTGAAAAAAATTGACCCTTTTCGGCGCCAGAGTTCATAACAACTGATTGATGGTCCTGTCAATTGAGCCCTTTTCCTGAGCCCCCCCCCCCCCGTTTCCGGGCTCTATTGAACCCCCGTTGAAAACCCCACTTCCCCAAGATGCACTGCCACTGCCTTGATACACGCTCAGAGGCCTGTGCCCCACACTCCTGTGGACGGTGGCGGATAAGTAGACTTTAGATGTTCAATTCTTCCCACGCATGACAGAGCAAGACTCCTGCATGCCAGACGACAAAACGATGCAGCACAACACCCAGGCGATAACCCTACCCAGGCTCCATGCATGTCTGACAATGCATGTCTAGACGTGCTTTGCTGCCTCCCCCCCCCCCACTGCTCGCTGCCCCATACAGGGCGGCGGTGCATTGAGGGAGGCAAACTACCCACGGCTCCTTGCCGTGCGGCGGTGCATCGAAGGAGACCGACTGTCCTCTACCCCCCGCAGTGTGGAAGTCTACTGCAGGATACCCACTGCCCACTGCCCCCTGCAGTGTGTCGGGGTATTGAAGGAGAACCACTGCCCAGTACCCCCTGCAGTGCGGCGGTGTGCTCAGGTCGACCATCTGCCCAGTGATCCCCACAGTGCGATAGTATACGGAAAGATGCTGCTGCCCACTGCCCCCTGTCGTGCGTTGGTGTAGCGCAGGAACAAGACCCACTGCCCTTACCCCAATACACCCACCCTCCGATAGATCCCTCCCCAGGGATGCATTAGAAGGGATGGGGCCTCAGAGGCGGCCCCAGCAGCGGTTAGGCGGGCGGTCGAAGGAGGTTGCCAAAGCGGTTGAGGGCGGTTACTGTCGGTTACAAATGCCATTGACACTGGCACTTGCCGTCAGCGAGACAGTGGCTGGGCATAGGTTGGGCGCCCTGGAGACGGGGAGGGGAAATACCTCCCCCCTTTCCCATGCACCCCTGTCCCTCCCCCACACACGTCCCTCGCACAGCGGACATACCTCAGGTACTCGAGCAGAATACGGAACTCCGGTTTTGTCACGAAATCCGCCCCGAGCCGTGCTTTGCTGTTCTTGTGGGCGTCCTTGGCCGCTTGGAACGCCCTCATGATGGCCGGTTTGCAATCGAAAATCTCCTCCAGCTTCAAGATGTCCCTCAGGCCTTTGTCCGTCTCGGCCAACGAAATGTACCTGAGGACCACGGATTTCTGAATGCGGGGGGAATGCCTCGTGGAGGACAGGGGGAAAGGGGGCTGGGGCCCTTGGGTGGGTGGGTGGGTGGGCATTGGCGTCAGCTGGTCCATGGACGAACACAAACAGCACTTCACAGCACTGATCTCTGGCAGAAACCTCAGGCCCCTCTCCCCCACGTCGGCGACCACACAGTAATACTTCGACCCCGTCCACCGCTCCAGAAGCCAAAGCGGATGCCTGGGCCCGGGCGCTTTCCATGCGGCGATGCAGCGTCGTGATGAGCTCCAGCTCTGTCCCAGTCACGACTGCAGCAGCATCCCTCTTGCAGCAACAGACGGGCGTCTTCCGGGCCCATGGCTTTCTGGATCACCCCCTCATGCGCACACATTCCTGGCGGGCTGCGGACATGGGGATGGGGTGTGCCCTGCGCCCACAATGTGGCACCCAGACACTTACCGGAAACCCACGGGCAGTGGCCCATGACCACACGTTTGCGGACACCGCCATCGGCTCTGAATGCCCCCGCCACTGCGCCGCCTCAGATTCATGGCACTGCCCTCGTGCGCAGGTTCGGCATCTTCCAAAGTGGGTGGGAGCACAGGACTCCCAGCGCAGCAGGTCTATACCCAGCTGTCCGCACTATCCAGGGGCCCGGGGAGGGGGGGGGGGCTCATGCTCTGTAGACCCTTTGTGATCTGAACCCAACTACTCACGGGATGACGAGTAGTCTTACACAGAATTGAAACGCAAAACGAATCAAAACACCTACATCACAGGAGTGAGCACCCTATTATTTAGGGGACATTTGTCGTCGGAACCCTACTATTTACCTAATGACGAGTAGTCTTACCAACAATTGAAATGCGAAAGGAAATAAAATGCCCAGGTCACAGGGGCGGGCACCCTATGATGTCAGGGATCAGGTAAGAACGTCTTATGGTGGGACTGACATGGTGCTATGGTGGGGGGATTGGACAAACTTTGTGCAGCGCATTGCGCATGCGGGTGAAGGCTATAATTTTCTGGAAAAAAATTTGCACTAAGGTGTGTTGTGCTATTTCATCAACCTCACAATGAATCAATTTTTCGCAAAAATAGGAACTCTTTGTCGTTTTTCATGTGCATGCAACACAACCACGTCAGGCTGCGAGACACACCTTTAAACACTTACACAATTACACACAACCGTCACACGGCTGAGGGCTCACATATCGTCATACATGTTGCTTGATTCAAAGGGTATGGGGGAAGGAGTAGCATTGGGGGTTTGTAGGTTTGGTAGTTGACGGTGCGCTTGTTGATGAACTGTTGGATGTGAACCACAACATGGGCCACCTGACAAAACATGGAACACAGGATACACTCCTCCCAGTTCATCCCCAACGTTCTGCTCGGGGCGCGGCACACAACCTGAGTATACGAGTACGAGCGGGCAAATGGATGCTCCCCACAACCCCGATCGAAGGAGTGCCCATCATTGTACTTGGCTTTGGTGTTTGGTATCTTCTCATGCAAGCTCCCATTGGGTGATGAAGTGGTCCAGAACTTACTTCCATCCCAACATACTATTGGGGTAACAACATGGATTACATACATAACAGACATGACCCTTGCCGTCTTGGGGGCCCCCAAAGCGGGGATGAAATCAAAACTGGCGAGATAACCCATGCTGCCTTGGGGGCCAACATGTTGGCAAAGTGGCTACATAACCCCTACCATCTCAGGAGTACCCCAAAGCGGGGACAAAAACACAAGTGGCTACATAGCCCTTGGCTTTTTGGGGGCCCACATGTGGGCAAAGTGGCTACTTAACCCCTACTGTCTGGGGGATCCCCAAAGAGGCGAACCGGGATGTGGCTACATAGCCCCGGGCACCCACGTGTAAGCAAAAGTGCTATACTCTACACACTATACATGTACACTATATAATGTATACTACACACTGGCTATATACATATCCGTGCCATCTTGGAACTCCCCAACCCAAAGACGAAATCAGAAAGGGGTACATATCCCGATTTTGTCCCTACTTTGGGGACCCCCAAGACCAGTGGTTATGTAGCCACCTTTGCCCACATGTGGGCCCCCGAGACGGCAGGGGTTATCCAGCCACTTGTGATTTCGTCCCTGCTTTGGGGGACTCCTGAGATGGCAGGGGTTATGTGACCACTTTGCCCACATGTGGGCCCCCAAGACGACAGGGGTTATGCACCCACTTTGTCCACATTGGGGCCCCCAAGACGGCAAGGGTTGTGTGGCCACTTTACCCACGTGTGGGCCCCCAAGACGACAGGGGTATGTAGCCACTTCTGATTTTTTCCCCACTTTGTGGACCCTCAGGCGGCAGGATTTGGGAGGGGAGGAGGCCGAAAAGGGGAAATGTAGTAAACCAAAAAGGAAAAAATGGAATATATGGGGTAGACATTGCGTACAAAGTGCTGTATATATGCACCACTATGTTTCCTCTGTTCTGGGATAATCACCTAAATTGCGCGCTGCAGGCACTGCAGGAAAAGCACCCCCTGAAAGCCCATTGGATGAGCACTCGGCGACAGATACCCGTTGCCGTTGACATCGATCAGGCTGAACAGCTCCTTGCGCCGCTCCTGCTCCACTTTACTTCTGCCGTATGGCAAGCGCTCGGCAATCAACGCCCAGTCGATTGCTCCGGTGCGTCCTCGGCGAAACGAGGACTTAGCGGCGCTCTTCATGGGCCTAGACACACACCGGCACGGGGCAACGAAAGGAGCCCCGGTGCATGGGGCTGTGAGGGATGGAGGTGGTATGGGGCTGTCAGGGACGGAGGTGGTATGGGGCTGTGCCATGTTCTGGGTGAGACTGCTTGGGCTTGCGAATCCGTCTGCACTGCATACCGCCCACTCTTCATCACGCCACCTCCGCTGGCCTCACGCCGTGCCACGGTTCCTGCCTCCAATTCGTCTGCAGCATTACAAGGCTCAGCTGCAAGCTGCTGCCCGATCACGTAATCAGCGAAATCCCCGAAATGCACTTCGCCGGTGCTCTGTGTGTCAAGCTTTGAGAACTCTTGCTCCGGATAATGGATCCGGACACCCCAATCGTCCAGTTGGGCGCAGGCTGCCTGAAGCATGAGCAAAACGGCAGGAAAAAGCATGGGTGTCAGGCGCATGGGTGTGGGCGTGGATGTGAGAGCGCAGGTGTGAGGGCATTCCATGCGAATGCCCTCCTCCTGGATGCGAGGGCATTGTGTGTGAGGGCATTGTGTGTGAGGGCATTGTGTGTGAGGGCATTGTGTGTGAGGGCATTGTGTGCGAGGGCATTGTGTGTGAGGGCATTGTGTGTGAGGGCATTGTGTGTGAGGGCATTGTGTGTGAGGGCATTGTGTGTGAGGGCATTGTGTGTGAGGGCATTGTGTGTGAGGGCATTGTGTGTGAGGGCATTGTGTGTGAGGGCATTGTGTGTGAGGGCATTGTGTGTGAGGGCATTGTGTGTGAGGGCATTGTGTGTGAGGGCATTGTGTGTGAGGGCATTGTGTGTGAGGGCATTGTGTGTGAGGGCATTGTGTGTGAGGGCATTGTGTGTGAGGGCATTGTGTGTGAGGGCATTGTGTGTGAGGGCATTGTGTGTGAGGGCATTGTGTGTGAGGGCATTGTGTGTGAGGGCATTGTGTGTGAGGGCATTGTGTGTGAGGGCATTGTGTGTGAGGGCATTGTGTGTGAGGGCATTGTGTGTGAGGGCATTGTGTATGTGGGCATTGTGTGTGAGGGCGTTGTGTGTGAGGGCATTGTGTGTGAGGGCGTTGTGTGTGAGGGCATTGTGTATGTGGGCATTGTGTGTGAGGGCATTGTGTGTGAGGGCATGGGTGTTACATATCGTGTGTCAGTGCGTGTGAGCACAACATTGCACTCCCTCTCTGCGGCCTGCGAGCCCGCTGTAACGATTTTCCCCACGACTTGCACTTTGCTTCTCCGCGTACTGGAGGATTGCGCACTACACTGGCATGGGCTGTACCTCGGCTGCTTGGGGGATCAATGGTCGGTGCTGATCGACTGAATGTCCCCGCCATAGACACTTTCAGCCATTAGTCCAGAGGTTCTCTCACAGATGCATGTGTCCCCTTCTTGGTTGGGGTGCTCCACTTTTCAATGTACAACAAGTAGGTACAAGGTTTCAATCAGCGGTGCCAGTGGCAGCTGCATTTGTTATATAACCTGTGGACGGCGAACCACTAAAGATCAATACCTGTGTGTTGCTGAGCTAGATGGTGCATGAAAAACAGCCACGCCCTCAAGCTGCGTCTGTGTTGATGTGTCGCAGTGAGTCACAGGGCCGTATAGCCTGATGCACTCCTTCGGCCTAACCATACGGCTTTCTGTTCTCCTGCTGGAGGGGAAAAGGGGAGGTAGACAATCGGCTGCTCGGGGGGGGGGGGGGGTTCCGGCAACAGCCCCACGGACATGGCCGAATTCAAACCCATCCACCGCACCCACGTGCGCGTGCACGCACGCAAGCACGCACATAAAGGTGCCCAAGGAAAACCATGAACATCCCCCACTAGCCCCTTCAACAACGTCCATCTGATCCACGTCAGCAACTGCCATCCTGCGGTGAATGCATGCACTGGACCCGCACAATGAGCGGCGGGCCGGCGAAACCACGATCAGGGGGCGGGGAAATCCCGGTAATTTGTATTGTGGGAGAGGGGCAGACAGAGACGTGTTGCCATGAGGAAAGTCCCCCATCAAATGTGCAGGAATTTTTCCGAACTATTGGAAGCTCAAACTTTTGAGGGCACGTGCGCCCAGAGCACGCCCCGCGCGCCCCGGCGTCCAAATCAATGTTTCAGTCATCTATCCCAATGCTTTACCGCCAAAAATTAATCCGTCCTCGAGCCCAGGAAGCCCAAGAACAAATGACACAACGTCGCCCATGGACCGCGTGTAATGCACAATACTGTGCGCTGGCAACTTATCGCGGTGCCTAAAATGGGAACAAACGAATAGAAGCCCCGTAAACAGCGCCCAGAGGATGTATCACCGTCATACTGAGATGGGGAACGTTGTGGGGACATCGGGGGAGAAACGTTGCCCGGCGCGCCCGGCACGTGCCCAGTGCGCCAACGTTCCCTCTTTCGCCGCAACCTCCGGGATTCAGCCCTTCACCGGAGCGGACCTGAGACCCGTGGGGTGGGGTACAAGGCACTGGAACCATTCACATCGATGATCGGAATGTAATCGATCGTCTTTTGCATTTGGCATGCGTTTGTACCGGGCGGGACATCCAGTTTTGCCCGCGGGCTCTTTGTTCTGTGGAGAATTTGCTTTTTGGGATGACCGTCGCCGGCTGGCGCTGATTTCGGGAGCACAGGTCGCCAGTGTGGCAATCCCTGTGCCTCACCCCCATGCGGCATGCCGCTACCCCATGCGCTCCTCGGGCCCCGGGCCGGCCAGGCCCTACATTCCCTCGAGGGTCCCGGCGGACCTTGAACTCCTTCAAATTCACACGCTGGTCGTCATTCGTGTCGAAGTCGTCGAACATCGCCACAAGTTCGCAGTACCGACGCAGGTACACCAACAAAAGGCGGAACTGGGGGCGCGTCAGCGACTCCTTGGGCACGTCAGGGGGGCGCACTTCGGCCCGGTTGCTCTTCAGTTTGGCGATGTGGGCGTAGGCGTTGTGCATGACGAACTCAATCCCCTTGTGCTCTTCTAACGGGAGGACGTTCTTCAGTCCCCGAATGGCCTGGGGGTGCAGACAAAGAGGATCACCGGTCCATGGCCGCGGGGTCGCGGTCCCAGACAGCGGTCAGGGGGTACTTGGGGGCCCGAGTCCTCTGCAGACCACGGCTTACCGTTACCGCCGAGGGGGGGGGGGATGGCAGCCTGGGCTCCTGCGCCTGACTGACCCACCCACCCACCCAAATCAGAAAATTTTCCTCGGAAAAAAATGACATTTATCACAGGGGCCCGAAAATGGAGGTCGATTTTCGGTGCAGAAACTTCTTTTTCGCCTCTGACCCCCCTGTGTGACATTCTGTTGGGTTGTTGCTCCTTTACGGGGCCCTGGACGGTCACCCGTTCTTCCCTTCGCATGTTGCGTCGGGTCGCTGCTTTCTGTTGGCCGCTGCGGCCGATGCTCTTGCTGGTGTCGTTTCCGCGTTCGCGGAGCCCAGTAGTTGGTGTGTTGGGGCTGTGCTGAATGTGGCATGGTGTGCCGTTTGCGCGTCAGCAGCGCCCAATAATTGGCGTATTGAGGATGTGCTGGTTGTTGCCGGGGTCGTTTAACTGTTTTTGCTGTCCACACACCTCTGTCCACAGGCCGTCCATAGCCTGCCTCGCTGTGTTTCTGTGAGGCCCAGGCGCCCTGTTCCTCCACGCGCTGTCCGGGCCGTCCACCATATGTCCTTTTCCACCTCACGGCTGGTCTGCCCCTGATGGGCTCCCGCTCCTGTTGCGCAAACAGCCCATCTGGGCTGCGGGAGACACCCCCCACCTGATGCCGGTTGAGCAGGGGTTGCCCTGGCACCCGGTAGCGACGGGGCTGGCTGGCCAAGCCATCCCCTTTATTATCGCTGCCTCCCATGCACACGCTCCACCATCCGCTCCATTCTGGTTCCCTGTTCCCACTGTTCTGGTTGCCTCTCCTGCCTTGCTGTGCCCCTCCTCCTTGTCTGTTGTGCCCGCCCTTGTCCCTCTTGGCGTGGCTCCCGCGTTCTGTGTGTCTGTGTTGCTCCTCCCCCTATCCGGTGGCGCTCCTGGGTGCCCATGTCGCGCACCCCATCCTGTCCCACCCGCCTGCCCCCCCGTACGAGGACTTCACATCTCGGTGCAACGTGGACTGTCCCGTGCGTGGTTGGCTGGTCACGGCCCTGTTGCCACCCCCGTAGCGGGCACCTCCCGGCGCACGGGGCGCAGCCCCTGCCCTTGTGGAGTACATGGGCACCTTGTACTGGGAGGGGGGGGGGGTGTTTGCTGATGGCTCGCTCGGCGTGCGCCGCATTTGGTGGTTGCTGCAGTGCTCACACCTCGTGGTTCCCTTGTGTCTTGTTGTGTGTCCTGTTGGGGCTCGTCTCACTGCCGTGTGTGGGGCGGCCTTGTGCCCAGTTGTTTTGCTGCTTCCCTTCCTCCCAGTTTTGGGCTCTTTCTTTTTCTGCTGGCATGCTCACTGCTTCTAGTGTGCGGCGCCGGGGGGGTAGCATGTCGCTCCCTGCATTCCATTGTGGCTGTCGGGTTGTCCCACTCGCAGTTGGGTGGTGCTAGGGGCACCGGGCACTTTTGAACATGTCTCCAAATCTACAAACTGCCCTGTCACTGGTGTTTGTTGGGGTTGTTCTGGGGTGAATGTGTTGCATTGTTGCTATTTTGCTTTCTGGGCTGCTAAGGGGCTCCCCGTTTGAGGACTTCACTCCGGGCTGTCCACGCCTCGGAGCTAGGGACTCGTGTGAGTCCACCCCCTAGTTGGTCGTGTGCAGTGACCACCTATGGTTTGGACGCTGTGTCTCATAAGCGTGCCCAAGGCCCCTGCACTAGGCCCTGGTGACAGATGTTAGCTACTCGCGGGCACTACAAGTTTTAGGTCGCTGCCCAATGGACAACCGCGTAGCCGGCTGCCAACACTCAGCAGGGGCGACCCCCTTACTTAGGTTTGGGTTGCCTTCTCCTCCCGGTGCGGTCGGGATGGTGATGGCTCCCGGGAGTGCATCAGGGAAGCATCCCTTCTATGTTGTGTGTAAGTGTGGCCTTGGTTGTTGCGTGTGTGGTGGGTGCCGTGTTGGCGTTGGGGTGTGGGGTCTTGGGCTCTTGGTGATGCTCCACGTGCGTGCCTTGTTTGTGGGCGGCGGTGGCTGTGTGTGGGTGGAGTGCCCGTGTGGTGGGTCTGGCCCCCACCCTGGGTGTTGGGTGTTTGGCTGGTGTCGGTGCTCGCGGCTAGTGGTGTGGCTGTCCGCCGCTGTTGTTGTAGTACACTACTTTGCTTTGCTATGTTGTACTTGTGTGCTGCGTGCTATCATGTGCTGGCGAGTTTCATTGTGTGCCTCTGCCGGCTTTGGCCTCCTGCGCTGCGTTGTGTGGTATGTTGCCTCCGCGTTGTGCGCTATGCTACCTCCGTGAGGCGAGGCGGCCGCGGCTACCCGGGCAGGGCCGCTCCCCCCGTGGGGGCCGATTTCGGGTAACCTCCGAAGCGCCTAGATAGGGCCGCCCAACCATTGGCGGGGCCGAGTCCGAGCCCCCGGGGCATGCCTTTGAGACTTGCGGGCGCGCCCTGTTTGTGGGCGGCGGTGGCTATGCGTGGGTGCAGTGCCCATGTGGTGGGTCTACACTGGGAGTTGGGTGTTGGGCTGGTGCTGGTGCTTGCGGCAGGTGGTGTGGCTGTCCGCCGCTATCGTTGTGGTACACTGCTTTGCTTTGTTCTGCTATAATGTGTGCTGCGTGCTTTCGTGTGCTAGCAAGTTTCGCGGTGTGTCTCTACCAGCTCTTGCGTGCTGCGCCGTGTTGTGTGTTGTGTTGCCCCCATGAGGTGTGGCGGCCGCGGCTACCCGGGTAGGGCCACTCTTCCCGTCGGGGCCCAGCCCGGGTAACCTCCGCAGTGCTTGGACAGGGCCGCCCACCCATTGGCGGGGCCGAATCCGAGCCTCCGGGGCCTGACTACGAGGTTTGTGCATTGATCTCCTTTGTGCGCCTCCGTCAGCTCTGTGTGCTTGGGCATCGTGTTGTCCTATGCAGTTCTAATTTGCGTTGCGCTGCACTGTGCTGCATTTTGTTGGATCCGTGTGCCTGGGCGTTGTGCGGAACCCCTTAACGCCTCCGGGAGGCTGCCGCGATTAACTGCGCTAGGCGATCCGTGGGCAGCAATCTGCCCGGTTGTGAGACCAAGATGTTCTCTCTTGGTAGGTCCCCGTCTATGTGCACAACTGGTTGCCACTCTCCATGTGTGTAGCACACCCCATGTGGGTGGCAGCTACACTGCGGGGTATACACACCAACGGCCACGATGTGTACCCGGACCACCGGCATCGTGAGTCCTGGGCATATGAGGTACCACACCTCACCCCTGGTCATGTTGGGCATCGGCGTGCGGGCCAGCTGCCACTCGCGGGCCCGCACTATACTTGTGTACTGTGCTTCCATGAAGTCCACAGTTGTGTATGCAAAGCGTTGTTGCATCGTCAACGTGTTTGGTTCCCCTGGCCTGCTGCCCTCCTGTCCGGGGTCGTGCGTCGCAGCTCCCCTATTGCAGTGGCGTACCTCCCGTTGTTGGTGCTTGTCCCCTCTTTGTATGTCGGCGTCGTGCCGTCTTTGGGCCTATGTGTCTAGCAGTCCGTCCTTTGCCTTCCCTATTTGTTTGAATAGTCCCTCAGCCTTCTCCTTGTGGTGCGCGTTTTTGTCTGGGTGTAGCTTGACACTGAGTTGCTTGTATGCCCGCTTTATTTCCTCTGTTGTGGCCCCAGGGTACCGCACTCCTAGCACCTGGTACCAGTTCCCTGGCAGTGTGTCTAGCATGTCCACGACCGGGTCCCGTCCTCTGGTGTGTGGGACCGTTGGTTGGTTGGCCCCCACCGGCTGAGGCTTGTGTTGGGGCTGTGGCTGGGGGGCCATGTTTGTTGGTGGCCTCTCCAATCGGATGACATTCGCTCTCTTTACGCGAATTTCCCGTCCTTGTGTGTGTTGTGGCCCCTTTGTTACGTGCACCTGCACTCTGAAGCCGTCCTCCCCCACCATCATGGCCTCACATGCGTTGAATTCCACCTACCGTAGCCCTTGCAGACGCACCGCTGATCCTGTCGCAAGGTGCCCTGCGCTACCCACCACCACTACCGCTGCGCCTGCTACCAATGCTAACATGGCCGCCTCCACGTGGGGGGCTGCCGTGTGGCCAGGTGGCGTCACCGGCGCGTTGTCATGCCTTTGTGCTCCTGCTCTCCTTGTTTGCAGGCTACTTGCTTGCTCATCACTGCCCCTTCTACTGCCATTACCTGGGGGCAAGCCGCTCAAGTGGTCGTGGATGACTGCCATTGTTTTGCCTCCCTTTTGGTGGTCCGGTTGCACTAGAACCCGGCCATTCTCCTCCCCTTGGACGACCCCTTCTGCTCCATTCAGTTCTGCCCTCCGCAACCCTGTGAGCCACACTTTTGTTCCTGGCTGCCACTTGTCCAAAGCCGCCACCTGCTACCGTTTCTGTTTGACTATTGCTGCCCTTCGTTGTCTAGTGGCTTCGTCGTGGCTCTTCTGCCACTTTTTGAACCTGTGTACAAGCACCTGTGGGAGGTTGCACTCACACGATGCCCCTGTGTTTTGATTGATGCACCTATTGTGCACTATGCCCCCACAGATACATTGTTTGGCGTTGCGCACGTACTTCCCGGCGGTCTTCACGTCTTCTCCACACACTAGGCACTCCACATGTCCGTTTCCCAACATTGCCCCCACTGACATAAAGTCCACCTTCCACATGCGGCATTGCACACACAACCACACTCCTAATTGTCCTCCATCTCCGCCCGGCGGCGCGCAATGCCTGTGGTTCCATGTGCCACACCCATAGCATGTGTATCGTGGTTTTGCCCCTGGTGCACTGCATACTTCTGCATCGCATCGCCTTGTGTTGCCGTCTTTTTGCATTGTCTCCGGTGTTTGCTTGGTTTGCTGTGTCCCTTGCCTGCGGTCGTCCTCCTGTGCTTCTGCCCATCCATCCTCTTTGATAATCTGCGCAAGCGTATGTCCCTCCACTGTCTGGCCTCTGGTGTCCTCCATCTTTTCCAGCGGATTGCGCTTCATCCCTTGGCCCGTCTGTCGCGTCTCTTGTGGGTGCATTTCGTTCCACACTCTCGCCAGAGCGTGGAATAGGCACATCCCATCTAGTAGCGTCTCGAAGATCGTCGTCATCTCCGGGAGCTCATCTTCTAACCCTTCTAACAACTTCTGCCATGTGCCCTGTCTCACCACTTTACGCCGGCCTAGTGCCTGGCGCAACTGCAATGCCACCACGTGCAGTAGGATATTCCAAAAATGGGGTGCTCCACTTCCTCTCTCACTCCACTGCAGCATCACTTTCTTGGTGGCCGTGGGCAACCCCGGCTCTCGCGCCTTGTACAATGGGCTTTTCTGTGCCATTTTGTCCCTTGTGTACACACCAATATGCGCCCCTTCCAATTGCGCAAAGATCACAATCTCGGGCCAACCTCCGTACGATTGTGGTCCCGTTCCTTGTCTCATTTGCTGGACATATCTGCAGACCACTTCGCTGTCTTCCCTTGACTGCTGCGGCTGGTGGCGGGGCAATGTCTACTCTGCGTGTGCTGGCGCCGTCCCTTCAAGGCCCAACCCAGCATGCGGCGTGTGTGTTCATCCCCTTGACTTGGCGTGCCCTCCACCACATGGACCAGCAACCCCTCCTTTGTAGTGTCTAAAATTCTATTGCCTTCGGCAGTGCACCTCGAAGAGAGGTTGACAGTCAGCCAAGCAGTCCCTGAGCCAGACCAGCAGTCAGCCAGACAGAAACACACAGTTTGGGTTTTTTGTCAGTGGCAGACACGGCCCCAAGCAGTGGGGACACGTGTTTCGTGGTATCCAGCAGTGGCCGAATGGTAATGCAGCGGGCCGTGGACTTTTTGGTCGGCGGTTCGAACCCAGGTCGGGCGAATATGCCGCCGCTCCCACCGGCGCAAAGAGTAGGCGGACCTGGGCTTGAACCAACGACCATCATTGCTGCTATCTGCTGTGTTACCATTCGACCAGCAGTTGTGTCTGAGCGATTTGCTTCCCCACTGCTTAGAGCCTTCTGAGCGACAACTTTTGACCCCCCTCCCCACCCCCCCCCCAAAAGTAATATCCAGTTTTAGGGGATGGAGGCCTCAGAATAAAAAAAATCCATTGGGGGATGGTCTTATTGGGCAAAATAATGATTTTACAAGGGGTTGGACATGAAATATCATGCCTTGGGGTATGCTATGCGAATGACCCCAAAAAAGGGGGGTATACGACGCCCGCGCCTGCGCTTGATCTAACAACCTCTCTTCGAGGTGACTTGCACCCGGCACCCATTCCACGTTGTGTCACTCATGCCCCATAGAAACCCCTGTGCGTTCCGTCCCGTGCGGGACACAACTCCTATCACCACGGTTCCTGCCACCACTCCCAACTCCTGCCACCCCGTGTGCAGGTGTTGGGGAACTCCCTGTTGGTCTGGGGTCTTCTGCGGCTGTTCACTCTGGGGGTTTTGTCTCCCCTGATGATCGACCTGGAGCTGGGCCCTACACAACCAAGCCCGGGTGACCGTGCCTGCAGTGGGTGTCTCTTTTGACCCCTGCCCTGTCTCTACACTTGCGGTGTGGCCCCGATCGCTGTCCTGCAGAGCGCTCTCAGTGTTTCTTTTATTGTCCTGCATGATTTCATGTTGTGGCTGTTGTGCTTGCTGATGGTGTTGATGTCGTGCCGGCAGCTGCTGTTGCGGCCTTTGTTGCCCCGCGAGCTCGCTCCCTTGGTCCTTCTAATGATTTTCGGTGCAGAAACTTCTTTTTCGCCTCTGACCCCCCCCTGGTCGCCACTAAGCCGTGGCCTGGTCCTCTGTCTCAGGGTCCCTCACCAACACGCCAGAGCACCTTTTGGGGTGTTGCCAACGCCGAACTGTGGGTTCCAACTCCGGCCTTGGGGTCTTTGGGAGTGTGCGGGGTGCCCCTCCCGGTGTGTTTTTGGCTGCGGGACTGCGGAGGAGACTCACTGTGACTGGCCGCATCTGGTCTCTGCAGCTGCAGACGCACGTTTGGGACACCGTTCCTATGGACCCAAATTGCAGTGGCTTCGGTTGGAGTGGAAGCCCCTGTGTGTCCACCGCAAATGGGCCGTCGGGGACGACGACCGCCACGGGACAAGAAATCCCAACATGGAGAGCGGGGCCATCTTCAACCGCCCGATGCAGTCTGTCTGCACACACGCCGCGCACCCTGCCTGTGGGAGTGGACATGTGCTTCAGCAGAAGCTGCCACACCTCCACCGTAGCGCAGATCGGACGGCACATGCTCCACCCCCTGCCTAATCAGAAAACCTCGCAGCAGCTTGACTAGGGATGCATTGGTGGCCCTCGTTGTGCCATGATTCGCTGCATGTTCCATTGACACCTCATTAGTAGGCGTCGCAGGACACCAAAGCGTACGAGACAAAAGTACTACGGCGGCATGCCTCAGACCCATCCACCAGCGAGACCCAAAATCGAGTCAGGCGGCGTGCGGTGGCTGTTGATTGTTGCATACGCCGTTTGCCCCAAAGTCAGAGCCTACAACCTCCCACACCTCCTGCGGCGAGATATAGTTGTTGTGGTTGGCGTCGATGTCATTGAACAATTTTGCCCTGAAGATCAGCAGTAAGAAGGACTTGAGACAAAAGCAGTCCACTGTGAAGAAGGTAATTCTTCAACGGCCAGCACGAAGAAACGGGAGAAGGGGGAAATGGGAGAACAATAAGACCCACAACCAGCAAAGAAACACGCCATGCAAAGCGTGGGGTGGCAGGGATTCAGGGCAAAACTTCACCTTAAAGTTGGTCCAGCATTTTTTGGTGGATGGGGGTGGGGGGCTACCACATCCTGGGGTCTACAGCACCCACGGGAAACCGATTGCATCAGCAGGGAATGTTCAGTCAGCCTCAATCATATGTACTCCTGTTCCTGTGATAGTATCACTGGTTGCAGGGGGTGCGCCCTTCCTGCTACCACCCCTACCTGGTTACTGTTGAAACTGTGAACTCTGCGAAAGGCGAATTTTTACGCATTTTGTCAAAAAATTTTGCGTTACAGGGCAAAATGTCAAAAAGGGGGGGGGGTTGCGATTTTTTTAAGGAGGCAGTGTTTTGTGACAAGAAGTTCACCAAGCCCAGCAAATATTGATTAAAATTTTTGCGATTGATTTTGTCAAAATGAAAACTTTGTGAAAGGGGCGTTCTTGAGGCCAATGGCATGTCCCCTCTGCTCCTAGATCTGAGACCCACACCCCACACCTTCCTTTTGGTTGTTGTGCACTTACAGTCACAATCCAAGTCACAAGCCAAAATCTCTTTTAATTTTCGAAATCAAAATTTCACTTGAGCAGTTCTATGACAGGCATGGTCATTACTCTAGTGGTTGATGTACTGCACTTGCAGACGAATAATGCTGACCCCACTTCTAACATTTTTACCAGCTGCCTTGGATTGGTCAACTTGATGGAAAAAGGATTTTTCTACAATCCAGTTGACAATGCCGTGCGCAAAGATGCGCACATTCAAGAACCCAATGGGGCGTCCGGGTGGCCGGTGCGGGTGGTATTGGCAGTACTGACCATTCCCAGCAAAATGTCGCGAAAGAAGTGTTGAACATCTTCCCGTTCAAGACGCTCAGCACACTGTGCAGTGGCAACTTCCGGGGGCAAAGAAGAAAAATAAGATTGCAAAGCCCCCCCCCCCTTGTATAAGCTACGCCAATGTACACAATTATTACGGTCCCTACGCCTACTGTAGCTTGGACAAGGGCGTGGCTTGCACGCAACACATACAACTGCCGACACGCACGTGTGCAGGCCACATGTGCTGAAATTGGCACCTCAGGACCTATGGGATGCATCAGACTAAAAAAGAAAAAAATCCCCGGTGCACCAGCAGGGGGCCACATGTGCTGAAATTGGCAAATGCGAAGACAAACCCATGTGTTCTGTGGTCACACTACATTTCGTACGTAATTAAATTACGTTCAAAATTATTACGGTCCCTACGCCTGCTGTAGCTTGAACAAGGGCGTAGCTTATAGAGGGGGGGGGGGGGGGTAAACGTCTGTCAAGCGAAAACAACCAACAGCAACCTGCAGGGAATGCACTAGCAGAAGAAATAATTTCTCTAAATTTGCGAAGAATTTACCTATTTTGCAAGGCAACACGAGAGAATTGCTTTCTTTTATTTTTTGCAAAAAGCACATTTTCAAGGCAAATAAATAATAGGCTTTTCTCCCAAAATTTCAGAATTTCAACGGTCTGGAGGGTTGTTGGGGGCTGCAGGGTTGTGGAGGCGTTGCAAAGTGCTATCAGGACTGTTATGCAGCGGCTGCTGAGTCATGTTCAAGGGGCAGTAGACAGTTATACAGAGCTCCATAAGGCAGCACAGGGTTGTTGCCAATTTGGAATAGCTGTGCAGGGCTGTGGAGGGTTGCGGAGGCAGCGGTTGCGGTCGAGGCTCGAGCATTGAAGCAGGCCATTGCCCAGGGTAGGCTTGTTTATGCCACGCATGGGCAAATACTGTGCTCCCTTGTGGGTGACCAACCAACAGATGGCTGAGGTGCACACAATGTGGATGTTGAGGAAAAAGGCAAAAAAGGCTGTTTCGAAGAAATATCGTTTGGTAGCCATGTCTCAGGACAACCTGCGGGCAATTTACTGGCAAGAGTGCTTTTGTGGCACAACAACAGGCCGTGGAGAGCATCCTTTGGGGGGCTTTGCCCCTGTGTTACGCCCCTTAGGCTCGAGCAAGGCCTGCCCCTGATGCTAAATCCGGTGGTACATGGTAGTAGTTGTACACTTTGGGTGTGCGCTGCAACGTGTGCACAGGGTTGGGGCCGGATTGCGAGGGGTGTGCCTTGCTGTGGGTCACATCTAACAATTCATCAACAGGTACATGTCAAGTACCATCTACAATATGTGATGGTCACTTCCTTCTTGGCCGCCTCCAATGCAGTCACTTGGCCAATAGGGGCTTGATGTTCTAGCCTACAATGGGCATTGGCCCATGTAGGATGTTACCCCTCAACGTTGCAGGGCATAACTTTCATAATGAATAGGCATAGCCGATGCTCGACTTGTGCTAGCAGCTTTTGAGCCTTCCAGATGACCTCTATTACCAAAGAAACATTGATGTGCTGCAAAAACTTGAGCTGAGGTTCCGACGTGCCCCTTGAGAGTACCAAAAACCATTGTCTATAACAGTGAGTGCTTGCAACAACCATGCTGGCATGTGTGTGGGTTGGGGGCCAACACAGCTGTGGGTGTAAAGAGTGGTCAACGGGCCATCAAAATATTCTCGGATGAAGGTAAATGTGCATGAAAGCAACTAGGAAAGTGCTCACATGCCCTGCCACACGTGTTGGAACTGTTCAGGCTGCATGCCACTAAACTGACATCCATATCCACAGAGGTCGTTGTTCCCTCTCACAAACCCACACAATTTGGCTCTGCTCTGAACGTTGTGGTCATTAGGTATAACAAGTGCAAAGCAATCGTGTACCTCAAAACTGCGGCACCACATGAATACATTTACGTCCTCTGTTTGTGCAAATACGCTACGTGTGCATGCACACACTCACTTTCCGCAAATCGTTTTGCTCTCCCTGTGGTCGCGGGAGGTGCGCGGGTGGGGGGCTTGCGACCGGGGGGGAGGTTGTTGTGCCCTTTCACCCGCGCTTCCTGTGTTTGGCGGGTCACACCCCCCTTGGCCCTTGGCGCCTCCTGTGTCTACTTTATTGTGTTGTGAGTGGTGGCGTGTGCTGCTGTGTTCGGGTGGGAACCGTAAGCGTCCACGTGCACCCCCTGTGGGGTATGCCTGGCCTCTGCCTGGGAGGGGAGGGGGTCTACGGGAGGTTGGAGAGGTCTGAAGGGGAACGCCCCGCTTCCTGGCGGAATGTACCCAAGGCGAAGGAAAGGGCCAAATTGTTGGATTCCTTGGGTGTGCCACTGTGCAGGACGTTGCATTGATGTGTGAAAGGGGGGGAAATACGGGTGACGCAAAGGGGTACTGGTGCGAAGGCGCTGTGCTGCCCATTGCGCGCCTGCAGTGGACTGCATTTTACATTCGTGCGGCCAGCAGCGCGCCTCACGGTCTAGCGGTAACATCTCCTCTGCTGCTGTCACAGACCTGCGCAGGGTGACCATGGGTCTGGAACAGGAATGATGTTGCATGGATGTGAATTGCAAAGCATCCTCCTCAATATGTGCCAAAAAGCACCGAAGAAAACTGTTTTGGTGCCACTGAAAACTATTCTGAAAACCGTGCTTTTCAGCTGACATAGAGTGGACGGGGAAGGGGAGGGAGGGGGTTTCGGAGAGGAGGGGTTCCGGGGGGAAAGCGCCCCCGCTCTCGGATACAGATGCATGTGCACGACCGGTACCGTAGGGCACAAAGCAGTGAGGCAAAGCAAAAGCCAAAGGAAAAAGGCTCTTCTGTGACATGTCATAGGCGCCCTTCACGGAAAAAAAGTGGACACACAGAAAGCCCCCCCCCCTTTGCCAGAAAAAAATTAAAGGACGTCCCGCCATTCGCAGAAATCGCAGCACCGGTTCGAGCACAGGGATGGGCAGCGGAAGGGGGGGGACCTCCTCGCAGTTTCCTCTTCGGTGCGGCCTGAAGGCAGTTTGGCGGCAACCTGGGACCACGACATACCCCCGGCTGCACGGGGCCCATGAGAACTCGCTGCAGAGTTGCGGATGCTCTTCTTCTTCTGGGAGGCATGACTCGCAGCATAATTCTGTGGCGTGTGGATCCAGCAGGATGCGAGGCCGTCGGGTAGAAGGCCCCAGATGTGGCACAAACGGGGAACACAGCAGTCTCTTCACTTGGCATCCATCGGAGGCTAATGACGGACATTCTCAGCCAACCGACAGTGGCTGTGGGCCAACCTTCGGCGTTGGAAGGCCAGCCAACGGCGATTGGTCTGGACGTCTTTTGCAGCCCAACCGGTCATGTAAAGTCCTGTCCACTAAAAAGAGCCCTTGGATCCGGGTATGGCTGTGGGCCTCAGCCTCTGGAATGTACGTTGACATCAGGTGCCTGATCAAGGCATGCCCGTTGCACTGGCTGCGGGGTCACCCCATCACCAGATCGCAGCAGGTAAAGAGGTGCATGCCTTGAGCTTGCAACCAAGGCGTGAGGTGTGCACTCTGTCCAACTCCCCCAAGGATGAATGGGGAAACGAAAAACAAGGCAAGAGGGCACTCCAAGAACTTTGAACAGATGGCACCAATCCATGGACCATCCATGAACTGTCAACATGTCATGCCCACTGCTGCTTTCCCAGCCTACCCCAGCAAAGCGGAAAGATGGGTTGAACCCACCCACTACTGCATTCGCCCGCGCAGCGACGGATGCTCATGCGGAATCCTTGTGCTTGCCGCCCTTGCAGTATACTACAGCAGGGGGAGGTAAAGGTATGTACTGCAGTACTGGAGGGTAAGTCTGTTGTGGTCGGGTTCAAACACAAGACTCCGTGCCTGAGCTGAGGCTAACCACTGGGCCAGGGTATTGGGACCGAGCTGGTGGATAAAATATCCTGCACACTACACACAATGCACCCGCTGCGGAATGGTGCAAATTGTGCAGTACAAACATAGCATTGTGCACCTGGTGGGCAATGCTGCACGACTGTTGTGCACCAATTGTGCACCCGCTACGCAATGGTGCATGACCAATGTGCACCACCAAATATGGCATTGTGCACCTGGTGCACAATGACTCATAACCACCTTGCACTGTGTACTATGCACACTCCGGATGGCACACTTTGCACTGTGCACCACACCGCCACCAACACACACACACACACACACACACACATCCGTATTGGTCTCCACACAAAGCATGCTGAACATTCAGGGCATTGTGGAACTTGTCATTTTGTACTTTTTGTACATGTTGTACTTTAGTCATTTTGGGTCCCCATATGCGCCATTTTCAACCACGGAGTCACACCTCATACGCTCGGCTTGGGCGGACCTTCTGGTCTCGAACATGACCTAACTCAGGACCTCCTCCGCGTCACTCAGTGGGTGGGCCGGGTTCGAACCCAGGACACCGTGCCTGCGAATCTTGTATACAACTGAGCTACAGGAATAAACCCCAGCGGTAAGTCGTTAATTGCCAGCAGATGGCAATTAACTGCCGGCGGCGGACCTGGACTTTCCTCGATGGCATTGCCTGGCTGGCACAATAACAACAACAACAACAACAACAACAACAACAACAACAACAACAACAACAACAACAACAACAACAACCTCAAGCCATCCCACAGGGTCGTCGGGCTTTTCCACCAACATCGTCATGATCGCCTTGTCGATAAAGGACCCAACCCCATTCTTGGACAGATACGTTCGGGCTTCAAGCTCAGAAATATTGGACATGTTAAAGGGCAAATGACACTGAGGCAACAGGGGAAATCTGTACCAAGACTGCACACAAACAGTAATGCCTGCACTGCCAGATCTACCCCACCCCATTCCCTTGTCCAAGCACAGCCGAAATCAGGGGAAACAATGGTCAGGTGGGTCGCTTTGCTCAGATAAAACCATGTTAGCGCGCGCGTGCGGGGGGGGGGGGGGGTGCCAAAAGGCTGAAAGAGTATGCCCGTTGGTACTTCCAAGTGTACGTACGTGTTCGCCTCCTCCACGTGTGGATAGGGTGGATTGGGTTGCGGGTGCAGAAGGCAGACAGTTGTCCCGCGACTCCCAAGTGCTGCTTCTGCCCCTTGGCGTCCAGCCCATGCCAGCGCTGGCACACAAAGTCTTTCCCACCTGAGCCTATGTCCCCTGGGGTTGTGATCCCTGCAAGTGGCGGTTAGGGAGGGGATTTACTGCGGATTGGGTTGGTGTGGGTGGATTGGATGGGTGTTGTCAGAGGGGGGGGGGGGGATGCAGGGCTCCTTTTAAAGGGGGTGGGGGGTCCAGCCCCCCCCCCCCCCCCCCAGTGGTGCCGAGGTTTTAGATGTGCTGAAGAAGCGTTTTGGGCACATAGAAAAACCACCCCGACCAACAATCGCGACACTGAATTGCACAACAGGGGTTCCAAGCCTTCCTCCACTTTGTGAACAAAGAGGCCATAACTGGAGTAAATGGACACACAGTACAACAGGCAAAAACACTGGACAAACACAGGTACAAAGCAAGCTACAACAGTCACCAACTGCGCCGAGGGGCGCAGAAGAAAAAATGGGCCCCAATATTTGAGGGGGGGGGGGGTCCTGAGGTGGTGGGGGTTGGTGTGGGAGCATCCCACCCCGCGCCATCCGCAGTGGTGCTGAGCTCTGGCGGGGGGGGGGGGGGGGCGTTCCAGTTTGTCGTGATGTTTGAATGTTGGAGCAATTCTGTGGCACAGAAATTCGTTCTGCTTGGGATGCACACATGAAATACATGCCACTGCCAATACACAGGCGTCCTTCACTCAAAATCATCACACAACGGCATTCATCGAACTCACTTCTTAGATTAGCTCAAGCCAATCTGCCAAACTCCCACACCTCCCACCAAAACCAGGTATGTGCCAAAACAAACAGAGTTGTATGTGATCCAACGCTTTGCATCGTCAGTACTGTATCTGCGAATCCAAATTGTCTCTGTTCCAATGGCGCACTTACATTCACGAATCACACTTCTCTCTCTTCAAACAACGGACTCGCAACCCGTGCATCTAGCTGTCGCTCTGGATGTAGAGGCCCACTCTAAAGTACCCATGAAAAATCCAAGTGTCAAAGAGTCTGAGGTCCAAAATATAACAACCATGGCTCCATATCACGCAGCCATTGTGGTGTGATTTCTTCGGGTGACGGTTGAGCAATCCTTTCAAATCTGGCTACATTAAGTTATGAAACCCTTGCAGGACCGCTGTTGCATGCGGCGTCGCACTGTTCTGCATTGGGTACAGTCAGAAGAGTTCAAGTTGGTGATGCATGGTGCCGAAAAGCCTTGGAGTGCACACCATACAATTTGAAGTTTGGAATGTCAGCAACATGCGACTGCTCTGAACATCCTTGATTGTGTTACCCACACCCAGTGGGACACATGATAACGCATACAAGCACATGCACTCTGGTTTGCCGCCCACGAGCAGCACTTGGAATAAATGATCAGTCATCCTCCACTTCCCCCTTTGGAGCCTATGGGCAGTCCATAAGCACCACTAGCTCTCCAAAAGTTATACATTTCCCTCAGGATTCCATCAAAGCAGGCTGCCTATGATTTCCTGGGGGCATTTCTGCACAGCACCAATTCGTTAGTTAGTTTCCCCGTGACTACCCTGAAAGCCACCCACCACTCAAAGCATGCGTGCACAGGGCAAAAACGGCCTTCAACCTTTGATCATTCCCAAACTCAGTTGTGGTGCAAAATGGCTTTCCACTATGGTAACAACACATAATAGTAATACTAATGTTTGTCACATGAGACAGCCATGCAACATATTGAAATAAATAAGTGGCTACTCGGAGCATCAACATCACAAGTATGCTCAAGCATGCAATTTGTACACAAATAAAGGTTGCGTGCAGAGCACTCCAGTGTCTCCATTTTACCAAAAACTTGGCAAAGATAGGTATGACCATCTTCCTCATCAACGTCAAGGGCTTGTATCTCCGTCCCAATGGAGTTTGGACTGTCCTCCCATGGGCCGTAAGGCTGGCACCGTTTTTGGCTCCGCACCATGAATTACTTGAAGTGCAGGTGAATACATGTATTGGCATGCAAATCCTCATGAGACCCAGCCAAATGTCATGCACAACCCTCCAAGACCAAAAGCGGGCGAACAAATGATGCTACAATGATGTCTCATGGACTATACCAACCCACCTTTATTCAAACAATGGCTGTGTGACCCCTGCTGTATTCGGGAAACCTGGTGAAAAACAGCCTATTTTTCACACAGCGCATGCACACTTCCAGGTGCGCGAACCCCTGTTGCCCTGGTTCCATTTGATGTGCACATATGGGCACACTGGTCACAGCGTGCGTGTCTGAGACTGAACCCTGTTGGCTCAACTTGGTGTCACCATCAAAGGCATGGAGAGCCACATCAATATGCCTCCTGGACCATTCACAAAATCTAGGCTGTTCAGGAATGAATTGTTTGCACTGCTTGCCCAAAGCCCCTGGGGGAAAAGCAATTTTGGCAGGTGAGGCAGCGACGGTTGTCCCTCTGCTCATAAATGCTGCTGCTGCCCCTTGGCGCCCATGCTTCACAGTCAGAAATCCCCATGACATTGAAGTTTGGAGATTGCTCAGCCCCAAGGGGGGGCGGGGGGCTGAAGGGGTCTACAAGGAGGGCGGTGCACATCGTTGTGCTGTTGGACATTCTGGTGTATAACCTTCGGATGGGGCACCTGCATCAAGGATCAGAGGCCTGCAAATGCCCCTGCAGCCCGATACTGCACACGGTTGTGATTCCATCTCCAGGGCGTTCGTGGACTGCAAAGCGACTCCCACACAAGAGCGCGCGCCCCAACTGCCGTCGGTTACGCACGCCAACCGCCGTCAGTTAACCTTCAAGCGCCATCCTGTGGCCTGGCCACAGCAGCACCAATCACATGGCCAACGGGCTCAGCCACAGCAACGTCCAACACCATCCCGAACCCCCGGAAGATCGCCATCTGAGCCTATGTGGCTGGGGTGGTGAGCCCTGCAAGAGCGGGTGGTCTCCCACAAGCGGGGGCTGTAGGAGAAAGGGAAAGAAAGTGACCTCTTCCGGACTGCCCTGCTTCCCATCCACCAGCCTTTCTAGCCCGATGGGTACCCCTGGGTCCAAGCTACGGACAAGTCCCAAATGAACACGGTCCCTACGCCTATTGTAGCTGACAGAAGGCCGTAGCTTGGGTGCAACACATGGAAATGGGAACCGCCGCGCTGGTGCAAGCAAAGGATCAGGATAATGCCCAGGGCCCCTGAAATGAACATTTGAGGGCAACATTGGGCAATTAAGAACAATGTCCCTCAACCCGCGAACGTGACATTTTGACCCCAAATCCTTGTCTCATGGGGTTGCAGCAAAAAATGGTGCCGAAATAAATTGGGTCCCAAATTAATACGGCTGTGGCTTGGACGCAGGGGAGGGCCTGCGTTGCCAGAACCGGTCAAAGACATAGCTCAGACGTGTGCGCGCAACGGGCGGTGCGGAGCGTTCCGGGTTCGAGGGGTCATGCGCGGTGACGGCCCTCGGGCTGCACAAGGCGCGTGCCGCTCCTGCTGCTGCCCGGACTGGCCGGAGCCGTCGCAGCCGCGGCCGACGCAACAGCCGGTGGGCACCGGACGACGGGCGGTTTGGTCGCAACACGTCACTCGGTACTTGGGCCCGCCGCGGGCGCCCCCGAACATGAGATCGGGGTCTCCGCATGCGGCGCGTCGTCAGGGGACGGGTGCGGGCTGCTGCGGCACTCGCCCGCGTCCGCGGCGGGCGGGCCCTGCGGGGGCGCTGCCTGCCGCAGGCACGCGGGCTCGTAGGCCCCCACGAACGCGGCACAGGCCTGCGGACCGCCCGCCTCCTGCCGGTCGCCGTCCAGACGGATGCAGGCGTCCAGAGGCAGACGGGAGGCGCAGCGGAAATGCTGCTGCTCGTGGTAGACCCAGAACAGAGCGGTGGCGCCGAGGAGCGGCAGGACCAGGGGGCCCACGACGCGGGCCTCTTTGGTGGCCAGGACGCCCGCCAGTGTGACTTGGGCCTGACGTGGGGATGGCGGGGGGGGGGGGGACCAGGGCCAGGGGCAGGGGAGTGGGCAGTGACAGAGGTTTGGGGCAAAGGGGGGGGGCGGGGCAGGGGCTGAGGCTGAGGTACGGGCAGGGCTGTGCTTGAAGGGGGCAAATGGGGGAGGATTGCGCGGGGGCGGGGGAGGGGGGGGGGGTTCCACACTGAGGGGACAACCCCATGGACGGTATGCAGGGTTGACCACTGATTCGTCACAAGGGCCTGCTTCGGTGATTTGTCATTGTTCGTCTTTGTTTGTCGTTGTTAGGAACAAGCGATTTGGCTGTCGCGCATCGCTGTTCGTCGTTATTTGTCATTGTTCATGTACGAATCGGTGGCAAACCCTGTCAGCATGACAGCCAGCACCCCAAATCCCTTTGTAAACAATACACTTGGACAAAGCTGCTCGGGATGATGAACTACATACCGCCCATGCTGACAGCACTGGGGTCAGGGAAGGTACCCAATCAGTTATTGACTATGCCAGGCCTGGTGACTCTCAGGAGCTGGAGCTGGAGCTGGCCTCTGCATCAGAGCTCATACCAGAGCACACCATCAGCACCACGTTCAGCAGAGGAACGATGCTCAGACTGCACATCGATGACATCAACGGCAACATGACCCTCAAGACGAGGCTTCCTTTTGTCTGCCCTCTCACTGCGCAGGGCACCCACCCGCCTCCTCTGCCTATACAAGTCAACCCCCCCGTCCAACATCATGGCCAGTGAAAGGCAAACCAGCATCAACAGGCGGTAGCAGGTTGACACTGCGCTTGAAATCTGTGTCATGGGTGCCAGAGAGGAATGGGGAAATCAAGCAACAGCCCCTGGGCACCCAAAAGAAGTCAGCGCTGACCCTGAATAAACCAACAATACCCTGAACTGAGTGTTGTGTGTGGGAGGGGGGGGGGGGGGGGCTTAGGGGAGGGGGGCAGCTGTTGGCGAAAAAAAGGTGTAATTCAGGCCTGGGCACGAGAGTGACAGGGGCAGTAGCAGGCAAAGGGACAGCGGCGAGGGCAGGAGTAGAGGCCGGGGAAGGGGCAGGGGCAGGAAGGTAGCGAGTGCAGAAGCAGGCGTGGACGGGGGGGAGGGGGGTCAGACCAAAATCATGCAGACGATAATGAAGCGAGCGACGCCGGCCCACAGTCGTCCGTCCGTATCGTTCTCTGGACTGCAGACGGTGAGGCTCTGGTGGCGGTACACGATGGAGTAGAAGCCAAACGCGGCCGCGACAACGCCGCATACCCACGGGGATATGACCGCGTACACGAACATGACCATGCAGATCAGAATGAGGTCGGCCTGGGGCCCAATGCAGGAGCACCACCCCACGCACACCCAAGGCAACCAGCAACCCCCAACCCCCCCAAAAAAAAAATAATCGGAGTCAACATTACAACAAATCGGGGCTTCAGGAGGGGTCTGCAGGGGGGCACCCCGTCCCTACCCTTTGTGGAATGCGCGGGCAAAGTGTAGTGTCTCGACATAGCAGACAGAGTTGTACACCTGTCGGCAGTTTAGGATGGTGTTGCACTTGGGCTTGGACAGAAAGTAGAACTGCGAACGCCTGCAGGCGAGACCCTTTGCAACCACAACCACGGAAGGCATCCATGGAGCTCAAAAAAGCCTGCGCACACACATTCATGCTGTGGACACTGCCTCATTGATGATATCCGAAAATCTAACAAAATGGGGGCACAAAATGGAGGCAAATTGCGGGATTCAGGACACGACTTTTTCTTTGGGGAGGGGGGGGGGATTCCACAAACACACCAAAAGCGGGGCGCATTTGGAAGAAGACCGCAGTATGAAAATGGTTGGGGAAATTTCAGTTTTTGGGGGGGGGATGGGGGACAGGGGCGTTTGCACCTACTTTTCTGACCCCATCCCCCTCAAAAGAGTCAGATGAGCCAACAGTGACTCCCACCACCAAGACTCATACCGGCACTCCACCCCTCCCGGGGAAGGTGCCATCCAGACGCGGCAGCAGTACCGCTGCCACAACGAGTACAACCAGAAACTCGACCTTCACATCGGCAAAGGAACAATAAAACAGTCCAAGAAGCAGCCTAGCCATGCGTGACACACCCGACATGCGGAGGGGGGCAGACCCCGGTGTCAGATGGGTACGGGGGGCATGCAACACCTCGTGGCGGGTACCTGTTGGGGAAATCCGCCCTTTGAACACACACAGAGGCTTGCCGGTGGTGGAGTTCCAAGATTTGCAGAATTTGGAGGACTTTGACAACAAGAAAAAGAGAAGACCACAACAACAGATGAAAGGTGAGGGAAAAAACAACATAAACCCGGTGACTGCACAGGCCAGAGCAGTACCGACCTGCGCGGCCGTACAGCAGGGACCAGCACCGCAGCTTTCAAACCCCAGCAACTATATCAAGCAGAGCAGCACGGACTTGTGCGGTAGCACAGTAGGGAATGTGCCCTGCACATGAACAAAACAAAAAGAAAAGCAATGTGGAGGCAGCATGGGCTATACCCAAGCATGTGCGGTCCCTCGGAAAAATTTCTTGTGCTGCGGCATGCTGAGGCATGCTGCGGCATGCTTCTACCTGCACATGTAGGTACTTGCGCTTCTGTGGGAAATTGAACTCACAAACAAGAGACAACATGCACAACACTGTTGGGCCGAATTAATCACTTTCACCATCCGGATCGTCTGTAGTGGGTTTGTTGACATACATCATAGCCAAATGGCGCAAAGTGTTGTTGCCCATATGCAAACGGTCCTTTGTCTGGATGTGGCCCATCAAACTGAACGTTCGCTCAACATGGCAAGCAGAGCGTGGTCGTCGGACAAAGAAAACAGCAATGCTGCTCAACGTAGGGAAATCGTCTTTTTTGGCTGCACTCAGGTTCAGCTGGTTCTGGCCGTGGGACGTTGACTATGATCGTGGGGTTTGGCTGTGTTGGTGCCTCCACACAAATGGGTGGGGGCTGTAGTGCAGCCTTGCGTGCATGTGTGCCAGGTTGACGTTCCCATTCCCCAGCAGAATTTTCCCATCTGATTGGGAAAGTGGTGTGCTTGGTGTTGACTGTTGACTGGATGTTGTTGGTACAGATGACTGACTCATGACAAGACAAATAAAAACAAACTGGGGAGACATGGGGCAGGCAGAATGTCTCCCGTGCAAACAGAGCAGGAGCAGGCAGACAGACACATGAACTCAAAAAATTGGATGCTACGGCATGATGCGGCTGCACATGCTTGGCTATACCGCTGGATATGCCAGCCCTCCCCTGCAAGTCAAGCACGCATGCAGGAAACCACCGCGGCCCAGGGGCCTGTATGGGATCTAACCAAGGGGCCCACGGCTACAAACACCACCGAACGCCATCTAAGATGCATGCTTGTACAATGAGTGGGGGGCAGTAACAACACTGCTCTGCCCCAGGCGTGTCCTATGACACAATGGGCCCCAACCAGCCCTAACTCGGAGGTAGTGGAAGATGGACTTAGGACCTGCAAACGACACAGCACCCGTGGCCTATTGACCACAAGTCAGAGCTCCTCTGCCACCCCCCTCAAAAGGGCTCTAGTGACCAAGGCCACTACCAGCGCACCAACGAGGTATATGAGTCACAACCATCCCCATGACTGCACTTGGTTCCACAATCAGGCAGGTTTCCTAGACTACATGTAGCAGGGCACGCGCAGGTGCCGCTAGAAAAGCGTTCTATGCGGCATAATTGGGCACACTTTTGTTTTGCCAAATTTTGCCATTCCAGATTCTATTACCTTCAGCAAGGCACCTTGAACAGAGACAAAGTAAATCATGGAAAAGTCGTAAACTCCTGGCCGACACAATTTTGTCCACTACAGTGCAAAAAAAAAAAGGCACTGAGAACGCTTTGTGCGCGCCGCAGGCGCACCACCACAGGCGCCGCAGGGTTTGAGAAACCTGTTTTATTGCAAACTGTTCCGGAAACAAACCAGATAACTGAGAAACAGCACACGTTGCTCCGCCTAGAGAGTAGATGGATCAGACACAATGCTCAATGCGGGTGGCGGCGGCCTGCGCCAGGGGCCCCTTGTCCGAGGGCTGACAATGGCATTTAATAAGTGTCCCCCGCTACTGGGGAGAAATCAATGGCTCCCAATGCTCAGCACGGGGACAAAATCAGAAATGTCCCGCATGTGGGCATAGTGGCTACCTAACCCCTGCCCCCGGGTTGACACCCCGTAACATGACCCGTGCCTTCTCGAGGTCCCCATGGTAGGGAGAGATCAATATGGCTACATAAAAGGGCCATACTATATGGTAAAACCGGGCCCCAAGCCCCGCCGGGAGCACAACAAGGTGGAATCTAAAAAGCTCCACAAATTAGGCAGGTTTCCCAAACTGCGCGCCGCAGGAAAAGGATTCTCACTGTTGCAGGCCAATAAGCACCCCGAGGATCTTGGAAAGGTGAAGATAGCACCCGGGACCCCCGTCGTTCACTAGGGGGTCTGCAAAAGTGGAACGGGACCCGTGTCCACATCCACACACAATGGCAGCTACAGGCCAACCAAGTTTTGACCCTTCCCGTCACCCCGCCCCCCACCTGCCCCTCCAAAAAAGCGGCACCCAGGCACGGGAGGACCGAGGGGTCAAAATCGAAAAATTCGTTGGGGGAAATCTTCATCTCCCAAAATGATTGTTTTACAAGGGGGTTCAACATCTGATATCATACATTGAGGTATGATACATGAATACCTCCCAAAAACAGGGGAGCCGGCAGGCAAACGCTTTTGGGGGGAGGGGGCCCTCCCATCTCATGATTTACACCCCCCCCCTTTCAGACCACCACCCCCCAAAAGAGGGGTGATGGGGTGGGGATGGGATGGGGGCCAAAAAAAATTGAAGGAAAGTGTATTTTGATGGCCAAGTCGAAAGGAAAATTTTTGTTGTTAATGAAAATCCCAATACCTGGGGTTGCTGGATGGATGTTGTTCATCCTTGGCAGTTCCTCGGGTGATGCTTCCGATCCAATGCGTTTTTTTTTGTGTTTGGGCCTCCTTTGTGTGGGGTGGGGGGGGGGGGGATTATGGTTCATTCATTTTGGTGCCACTGAAAAAGACCTGGGGTATTTTGGACTATGGGATTGCAGTCCATTCCTACACAGGAATGCAAATGTGGATGAGTTGGACTATGGGATTGCAGTCCATTCCTACACAGGAATGCAAATGTGGATGAGTTGGACTATGGGATTGCAGTCCATAGCACAGACAAAAAGACACAGTGTAAAAGTAAAGCAAGGGAGGCAACAAAGAAGGGAGGGACCATGCAGCGTGCTCAACTCAGAGTCAGGCTGTGTTCAACCAACAGCACCACTCCATTGCAACCTCACAGCAGGCTCTTTCAACTGACAGCACCACTTCTTTGCAGCCTCCCTGTCTCATGGCAAGCCCCCACCCAGTTCATGCCAAGTAACCACCTGGCCCATCCCATCTCATGGCAAAACCCCGCCCCCGTTGACACAAGTCAGCCACTTGGCCCTCCCATCTCATGGCTTACAGCCCTCCCCTTTCAGACCCCCCCCCCAAAGAGCTAGATGAGATGGGAGCCCCCCCCCCCATAACCAAATGGCGGATGCGACGGGTACGTGGCTCTCGCACCCGCACTTGATCTAACACCCCTCTTCGGAGTGATCTCGCCTGTTCCTGATTTTCCCCTCCCCTGTAGCACCAACCTGGGCGCCGCAGGGGGAATCTGGGGCACTGCTGTGGACCGCCAGGCCGAGAAGGACCGGGTTGCTGTCGGCTTCACGATCAAGACGACGCTGTGCATGTCAACGGTATGGACCAGATGGGGCTTTCGACGGTGTAAACCCGGCCTGTGTTGACGGACCACACGACCTTATTGATTGACTGAGCCAATCCCGTGTCAACGTGGCTCTGGCTGGGGCGGGGGCAGGGGAAAGCACACGGGCCGGGGCACCCCACATCCATCCACAACCGTGTGTTCACTGACTTGGACCCGACTCTACGGCCCACCCTCCAAGCAGGCCTCTCATCTTCTGTGCACACAAAGGCAGGGGCATGGCAGGCGAGGTGCTGAGGTGACGTGAGGTCATCTGCCTTCTACCCGTCCCCCTGTCCCCTGTGCCACTGCGCTTCACTACGGTCATTTGTGATGCTCTACAACAGCTGTTGTAGCGCATATTGTCAAAGTCTTCAGGTTAGTTTAGGTTGTTCGTCGCAGATTTTCAGGCATGTCCTCCAGACGCCACAAAGCTGCCATCGTGACCTCCTAGAACCGATCGGCATGCACCACTGATCACAAGCCGGCAGTCACATCAACACCACTGCAGTCCCTACCCTTGCACCTGAAACCCTCCCCCAGAACGGCCCCAAAGTCCTGACGAACAACGGGATGAGCAGGACCTGCATCACTTCTTGTGGCAGTTTCGTTAAGATGGTGAAAGGTTTCAGGCCGCTGTTGCATTGCTCGGGGAGGGAGCGGGAGCTGGGACGCATCTGCAAAGCGGGGGTGGGGATGGGACAGCGAGGCACAGGTGAAATGGAAAGAGAGGGGGTGAAGCCTAATTGAGGTAAGCTCAGCGAAGGCGTAGGCAGCACCGTCGGTAGACTGACCCCGTTCAACACAGCCAACTCCCAAGAGCTACGGCATTGCACCCACTCAAAGGCACATACTTTGCAAACGGAGTGGGAAGGAGGGATGATGCCGTGGAGTTTAGTGGACACCGGCCTCCCACCCTGCCATGGAACAGGATTGGGATGCTGGTGTGTTGCATTGCCCTGGCTGTTCCCTTCAATCATGGGAACCGGCTTTGTGCATCGGGCTGATACTACTACGCCATCTGTATTCTGACAATCACGGTATTTGAAATGACAAAGGGTTGCAGGCAAAGGCAAGCAGATCGGCTGAATGAAAAGCTTTGACTGCACTGGGCTGGGTTGACCACCCGTTGGCCCCCAACTCTCCCCATGATGCCACGTTCCTCCCCCAAGTCACAGTCCTCAATGAATCATGCACTCAAGAATCCATGATTCTTGAGATGCTCAGGTAACTCAATGCGGAAACCCATTGTGGAGAACTCCTTTGCCACCGTTTGTGGCAACAGAGAGAGACCGTTGTCCCATTCCAGTGGATTGTAGAGAGCACAGGCTGTGTTTCAGTTCAGTTCTGGACCCCGCCATCTGCAGCGTCAGCAGTGGGGGGGGGGGGGTTAGTGTTTGCTTAGCATTCTTGAATTCCCTGCCAAATGACCTCACAGAGGTTGTTGGAGCAAAACCAGGCAAGCCTGCTTCCCGGGAAATGCCAAATATCCCCTGTTTTGGGGGCGCCTTCCACTAATCCCTTGTAAAAATCCTTGTTTGGTCCAATACAAGCATCTCTAATGGGTTTTTGGCTGGGCCCCCCAAGGCCCCCCACCATCCCAACAGGCCAACTTGGCTGGCCTATTGCAGCCACTAGTGCAGCTGTTGATCTACACCGAGGTCCCATTCAACCTGCTTTTCCACATGAACCCCTCGTCCCGGGTCCTATCTCTGGGTACCCCAAGCCAGCCCCTGCAGGTGAAGACGTGGCCACGTCCAGACCGTTTTCGAAACCGGGCATGGGCTCACGGCCCCTGGGGTTGTGGGCCAGGCTTAGGTCATCATTTGGTGAAGTACATGCAAACCCATGGGGGGCCATGCAGTACGAATTAGGGCCCACATATTTGGGTCCAGGTGCCCTGTAAAGGAGCAAAAGTAATAAATCTACCGCCCTCTGAAAACAACCGAAATGGCTGAACAAAATAAATCTATTGTTTTTTAGGCCTATGAGTCCGTCCATTTGTATGGATTCAGGCAAAACATATTTCAGTCTGTTGTCATGAGCCATGCTCTGCAAGGTGGGCTTGCTTGCTGAACCCCTCGTCCCGGGTCCTATCTCTGGGTACCCCAAGCCAGCCCCTGCAGGTGAAGACGTGGCCACGTCCAGACCGTTTTCGAAACCGGGCATGGGCTCACGGCCCCTGGGGTTGTGGGCCAGGCTTAGGTCATCATTTGGTGAAGTACATGCAAACCCATGGGGGGCCATGCAGTACGAATTAGGGCCCACATATTTGGGTCCAGGTGCCCTGTAAAGGAGCAAAAGTAATAAATCTACCGCCCTCTGAAAACAACCGAAATGGCTGAACAAAATAAATCTATTGTTTTTTAGGCCTATGAGTCCGTCCATTTGTATGGATTCAGGCAAAACATATTTCAGTCTGTTGTCATGAGCCATGCTCTGCAAGGTGGGCTTGCTGGAGGCACTGGAAGTCTGAGCATTTTGAGTACACAAATACTGGTACACACAAGTGGGGGCGGGGGGTTAAAAACAAAATAGGGCATTCCAGCATATGCACAAATACAACCGTGAAAGCAGTGCAAGTCATAGACCTTCTGGCGAAAAGGACCTCCCCATGATGGGGGCCTAGATGGGGTGACAGGCCAGTTTGTCCATGAAGGTAGCAACACACTGCAGAGTGCGCCAAGAGCTGTGCAGTAGACACACTCCCAAACCCAACCCATCCCGACCCAACTGACCACTGTCGACTTGCTGATGTGAAGCCCACCACCACTTTGCCAGTGCATTGCTTTGCTACCCCCCCTCCCCCAACACACCTTCGCAAGTCGTCATTGCCAACCATGGCGGCTACTTCCATGCGGGGCCACACTCCGATTCTCAAGATGAGCTCCCCGCATTGGACTCGAAGGTACATGCTAACACCGATAAATATTGGGCACGCGCGCACACACTCACTCACACACTCACGCACACGCACGCGCGAGTTCATGGTCCTGGCCAAGGGCTATACTGAGATCCAGGACAGGTTGCACAACCGCTCCCACCCCCGCCGGGGCCGCCAAACAGACAAACACGGGGGCTCGCGACCATCCCCCAGTACACGCCTGTGCAAGGCGCTAGTCAGCATGGCCTTGCGACACAACGAGTGGGCTAGTTGCTTCACAAGCGTGACATGCCATTGTCAAGGACCCCTACGTTGCATGAGGAGGCCCGACATTGTGCATTTTATGGAGGGAGGTTGTACCCAGGGCCACACGCCTGTCCCCAGGCACTAAGCCAGAGGATTCTCGCCAGCCAGCCTCCAAACTCATCATTCCACCCGTAGGCTCCACTCTTCGCCCGAGGAGCTGCAGGAGTGAGACCTCCTCGGGCAGACCTCCCCACTGTCCAGTGTATAGGCCCCATCACGTCTGTACGGTGGGGCTCCGCTCACGATGTTCAACCGCTTCCTTGGTTAACAAGCCAACGACAGTCCATGTCTGAATCGTTCAAATTCTATAGACGATCAGACCGTGACACTGAAATCAGGATGCCGTTCCAAGATTGTTCTTGCAAGGTCGAACTAAACCGTCGATGTCACGAACTCGTTCCCTCCAAGGCCTTGGTGAGCTGAAGCCCCCGGGGGGGGGGGGGGGGGTTGGGTCAAGGCCTCACCTGGTCGCCAACCCACGGTCCGCACCGCCTTCCCTACAGGACCCGACTGGGCGGCCGCACCTGGGTGTCCGGTCACAAGGCCTACCGGACTGTTGACTGCCCCCAGACCCCGCGGTGGCGCTCGCTAGCGGGAGATGCCGCCGCGCCTGCGTGTATGTGCCCTTGTGTGTCTGGGGGGGGGGGGCTGTGGCACACCTCCTTGCTCCATTGTTGTTCGGTGTTGGCGCACATGGCGCAGCGTAGTTTGCGCTTGGTGCTCCGGGCCCCGGCAGGGAGGCTAGAGAGCCTGACACTGAGCCCGCCGGGGGAGATGTGGGCCAAGGCTCGCAATCTCCACGTCACAAGGAAAAGCTACCCAACCGCTCCACGGCTGCCCGTTGGCACAGGAAGGCGGTGGTACGTGGCACAACTGGGGTCAGACCCGCACTCCTTGACTGCCTTCGGCACAGGTGCTGCTGCCACGTGGGCTGGGTCTGGCTCCCCACGGCCGAGGGCGTACCCCGGGCAAGTGGAGGGGCCCCAGGGCGCAGAGAGTGCTTCCCTGCCCTGGGTGCCACCGGTGCTCGCTGCACAGGCTGCAGCGCTACAGCCCGCGTAGACTAGGGGGCCCAGAGGGCACCACACCCAAATGGCCTCTCCATTGGGGGGGGGGGGGGGGCAGGGGTCGGCTGGCGGCCGACCGGCCTCCAGGGGTCACCCACAACTGCACTAGAGTGCAAGGGGTTGTGCTGGCGCAGGTGGATGTGTTGAGGCTGGAGGGGCGCGCACACCTGGAGGTTCCCTAGGCATGTCGCCTGAGGGATACTCACAGCAGTCTAGCTGTGAGCCCTTCACAGCCACCCAAGCCCAGAGGGCACGGACTCCATTTCCCCCCCTGGGGGGCGGGGGGGGCTGGGCAGGGGAAGGGGGGCAGCCTCGTCCTATGGGGGGGGGAGTCTACCTGTTTGCTCATTTGCTCGTTGTCCCCACTTGTTTGGGAAAGGAGGACCACCTGCTGGGTTACCATGCGGGTCCCAGATCCCAAAGTTCTCGAGCTCCAGCGCCCTCCCCCCTTCCGTGAGGGGAGGGATCTCGATCACGATGTGCCAGCCTGCAGCAAGGGTGCAAAGGGCGTGCCGGGGGCCAAAGGGGGGGGGCGGGTTGCGTCGGGTCAGTCACCCATTCGGTCCCAGTCACCCATTCGGTCCCGCTTCTGTTGGGGGGGGTGGGGGTGCAGCAAAAGGTCTGCTGCCCTATTTCCTGGTCCCCAACAGGGAACCAGCCCACGGCCTGCACCCTTGCTTTGTGGTGGCTGAAATTTGGGCCGACAGCTCAGGGGGGGGGGGGGGGTCGGAGGCGGTCCTGCTGCGAACCACCTGCCAGCTATCTTTCAACAACTCTCCGGGGGGGGGGGGGGTATTGGGGGTTGGGCTGGGGGGGGGGGGGGCAAGGGGGTTGCGCACGACCCACTACCACCGCATGCATGCTTCAGGGCTATAGGGGTATGGAGGTACGTAGGCGATAGTAGCACTTTCTCGGTCGTGCTGTGAAGAAAGTCTTGAGGGAGGGCAAAAGGCAAAACCCCACATGGTCCTGCACGTCACACCACCGGGACCACCATCTTTCAAAAACCCCCCGGGGGGGGGGGGGGGTCGCATACACGGATCAGGCACGCCCCCCCCCCCCCGGGAGCTTAGCCTGGCAAAGCTGCCCCGCCAAGTGCTACAGGACAGGGGATTGCACGCACCCGCAGTGGAGAGTACCACACGGCATCACAGAGCTGGGACAGGGAGCGGGGGACCTTTGAGCCAACAGACGTCAGACAGGCCAAAGTCACTTCCCAAACGCGGAGAAGGTCCAGGGTCACAAAGACAAAGGCCTTGAGGAGCACGTAGCCGATGAAGAAGCCGGCCTGGGCCGGGAGGTTGGTGGACAGGATGCTCTGCACCGTGGGCCACGGGGAGATGGTCAGCTGGCGCAGGCTCTGAAACAAACTTCCGGAGATTGCAGAGACCAAGAAGGTCTGGAGGATCATGAACAGGGTGAGTTTGACGAAGACGGACGTGATCAGAGCGGCGTAGGAGACCAGCCCCTCCATCTTGGCCAAGAGGGTCAAGATGGGGGGCAGCAATAATACAAAGAGCGCCAGAATGAGGGGGCCGATGAAGGCCAGAAGTGCGTTGGGAGTGCTCTCGAGGAACGGAAGCGCCCTCTTCAAATTTGCCTGAGGTGAACAGCCACAGTCATCCCAACGCCTGCAAGAGCACATGCTGCTGGCACTGAACTCTCCAAAACTAACTTTTTGGATTTTTCTTTCCAAATTCCAAAATTCCAAAAAATCCAAACTGAATTCCAAAAACTAAAAAGTGACGAGCACGTACAAAGTCGTACGGCTGTCGCATGGCAGCCACAATTCCGATGAAACCCGTTTACATGGCTCAACGTGCCTCCAGCTCGACTTCTCAGCAGCCATTCCTTCAAAGCGGACTGGGGAGACAGCTCTGGTGCGAGGCCCAATGAGGCTTGTCCTCGGCAGCTTGCAGGGGATGGGGGCAGACGGAGGCTGCAAGGCAGGAAGGCCCACAGGCAGAGGCCAAGCGCGAGGGTCCAGGGGGAGGAGGGCGGACAGGGAGGGTACAACAGGCGCACACCGCTTCAGTCACGCCCGCCACGAACGTCATCGGGACGGTCCAGAACAGACACAGCGCCAGGGTCAAGCACAGGCTCAGGACGCGCCCGCTCTGCCGGCGCCAGTGCTTCATCCCGATGTTGGCCCAGTACACGCCCTCGGGCCGCGGCGCCGGCTCCACCAGCAGCTCAAAGGGCCGGCCGGTGATCAGACTCTGCGTCGCAACGCTGCAGTCGCGGAGTGTACTGAAGGACACGAAGGCGCAGGACCGGATGGCGGACGCCGGGGCCCAGCCTCCGACGATCGGGACCTCTCGAGCGAAGCTGGTGGCCCTCTGCAGCGGCCCCGAGGCCTTGGACGCCGGGCCTGCGACCGCCTGCGCTCTGAGGTCCGCCACACATGCGGCGACGCGCTCGTCCAGGTCGTGCAGCTCCGCGGTGTAAAGCCGGATCGCCTGCGGCGTCTCGGTCCGGCAGCACCGCTGCGATGCCGGGCCGGTGCGCTGTCGCTGGAGCGCGCCGTTGAGCTTCGAGGCCACGGCGCTGCGGCGGTTCAGGGCCCGCTCCAAGGGCGTAGTGTCCACCACCAGCCGCACATCTGCAAGAGGTCTCTTGGGAGAAAAGAAAATTGGGGGGCGGGGAATTGGAGTGGAGTGGAGTGGAGTGGAGTGGGGTGGAGTGGGGTGAAGTGGAGTGGAGTGGAGTGGGGTGGAGTGGGTTGAAGTGGAATGGAGTGGAGTGGAGTGGGGTGGAGTGGCATGGGGTAGGGTAGGGTGGGGTGGGGTGGGAGGGGTGGGAGGAGGAGGAGGAGGAGGAGGAGGAGGAGGAGGAGGAGGAGGAGGAGCGCCTGCCGCGGTCCCATGGACGATGGGCCTGAGCATCGTCCCCCGGGGGTCCCATGCAGACCCGCCAGGGGAGTCCTCCGTCTTACCTCCGCAAGAGCAAGACGGATCTCGCCGCACACCTAAGGACGCTCCTCCCAGCAGGCCGGCCGGGTCCCAGCGCTGGTGTACGACAACGCCACGGTCCGATCTGCCTCCGGGTCCCTGTCACCAACCGTCCGAAGGCCCTACATCCACCCGAGTCAGCGCCCCAGAGTCGTCCAGCACGTGAAGGCGTGGGTCTCCCCAGGGCATCACCCCCGACTTAGAATGTCACCAGACAAGGAACGCAGTCTGGCTCGACTAAGCGCTGTGCCGGAACGATTCGGACACGCGAGGCCGAGGACGTGATCACAGGGCCACGGGGAGGGGCAACCTAGAGCCACCTGCACGTCCTTGTAGACTGTGCGGGTGCCCTGGGAAGCCGCATTAAGGATGGCCAAGAAGGCCGAATGCAGTGCGGCACACCAAGAGGGGATCTCATCTCCACAGAGGCCAGCCTCCAGGCTCCGTCCTTCGCCACCGTAATGGATGGCCCAGAGGCGGCGCCGGTCTCGGAAATGGGGGGCAAGCCCGTGCCGGCTAAGACTGTCATGTACCCCCCAATCAATCTCTTCTCGCGTGTGCGTCGGGATCCGGTTGTGCAGGGGGTGTACAAAAAGGACTCGGTATGGGCTCCGCCTTCGACGGGTGGTCATGGTGGATTTCACGTTGGGGGCCAGGAGGTGGTCTCCCGACAACCATAGGCTAAGGATGATGTCCCAGGCCGGCCACGTGGTAGCCCGAGGCGTCGGGGACCAGTTGGCAACGTGGTACCACTCTGGCGGAGGGTCGATAACGAGGAACTTGTCCACAGGGCCTCCCTTCTGGGGGGAGTAGTTGCCAGCGAGGGGCAGGACGGGCACCGCGTGCCGCTTGTGTAGGAGGATGGTGGTGAGCACGACGTCGCAGAGGAGGCGACGTAGGTTGGGTGGTCGCAGCCCCCTGTGCTGGAGGGCATCCCGGTGCGGTGAGGAGATAGCACCAAGGCGCCTGACGGTATAGGTAGGGAGAGTGTTGTGGGCCGGGGAGCCGTCAACGGCCAGCAGGAAGGGCTCGTTGCCCCGGAGGATGATGACCCCCCAGACCATGGACGCACAGTGGCGCCAGGCATGACACCGTTGGGAGAGTTGGGCTGCAATCCACCGATGGTAGTGGGCGCGGAGCAGAGAGTCAAGCGGGCGGGACAGGACGTGGTCACCAGGGGCGGGATGGAGACAGAAGGGGCAAGGCGTGTCACGGGGGGGGAACAGGGAAAGGCGAAGGCCAGTGGTAGCCAGGTGGTTGCCCCATGAGAGGACGCCATGACTGACGGCGGTGGCGTATTCGGCGAGGGCGGGGTCACGTTGCGGTGGAGGGGCTGCCAGGGTGTCGGTGGGCGGGGCCTTCTCCCGGGGGGAGTAGAGGTTGCGGAACACGATGTGCCGGAGGCGGGCAGCCGATATTGGGGAGTGCCCGGGGCTCCACCTGGTGATCAAGGCGGCGGTGAGGGTGTCCGGGTCCTTGGAGACATACTCGAGTAGGGGGCCACCTTGCGCAAGCGCCAGGGGGACGTGCTCGATAATCTTCACCTCTGATGGGCCCGTGGTGACCGTGACGGTAGCCGTAAGTAGGAGCCCGCTGGGTGTCCAAGCTCCTGTCACGGCGGTAATAGCTTGGATGGTACCACCCACTGCTATCCAGCGCCGGGCATCACACAAGTTGGATAGGGCGGGGTCGGGGGCCCGTACGGCCGCGTCCGCCGCCTCCAACGCGTCGTCCTTCAGCATCACATGTGCGTCCAGGCTCCGCAGCAACCGGTCAGTGTCGTTAGACTGGGCAATTTCCATCAGGAACATGGGGAATGGCCCCCGGCGGAGGGCTCCGCCCCGAGTGGCTTCGGGAGTTGGGGAGGGAGAGTCTTGGGACGGTGAGGAGTGCTCGGACATGGTACACTGCAGCGAGAAAGGAGCGGGTGGCCTGTGGCCGCGAGACACAGAGGAAGGGATGTGGTAGAGGGGTTACGGGAGCAGCGCAGGATGGCACTGGTGGTAGCCAGTGAACCGGGCGCCAAAGAAAAGCATAGTGTGCCACGAGTGTGGCCATGGTGCAAAGAGACAAAATCCATGGCGCGAGAGCGCAGAGCAACACGGGGCCGCCTGAGGGAGCGCATCAGCGGGTTGGAGTCCCAGGACCCCCGAGGACGGGGGTGCAAGGGGAGCTCCGCGCCAATGCGCGGGGCTGCGACCCACAGGGCGTTCAGGCGAGCGGGGCTCACCGGTGGAGCGTCGCGGGAAACGGCTCACGATACCCCTGCACAAGGTGTCACGCAGAGTGGCGGATACGTCGAATGCAGTCCCCGTTGTAACTCTCCGCGTAGCGGCCTGGAAGATTGCCACGGCGAGGTGGACGCCTGGCCAGAGCTGGTAGCAGGACAACGCGCCCACTGTGGATAGGAGGGGGCTGCGCAAGGGGGAGGGACGCACCTGGGGTGCGGCACTCGGCCCTTGGAGAAGCGGCTACGAGGAGAGAGAGTGCACCGCACGGTGGAGTAGAGCTGGAACAAGGGCCACGATGGCAGGAGAGGAGTCACGCGGTGGCACGGCAAACATGACGTATCACGACTGATTTCAGAGGTGGCAGTGCGTGCCCCGGACACCCCGGGGGTAGCCGCGGACTTCCCGGGGGCAGCCCCGGACCCCCCAGGGCTAGCCCCGGACTCACCAGGGCTGGCCCCGGACAGCCCGGGGCTAACCCCATACACCCCGGGGCTAACCCCGGACACCCCGGGGGTAGCCGGCTGCACCAGCTGCACAGCGCCCAGCCTGTGGCCGGGCAGCGGCCTTTTTGCCTGGCCCCTGTTGCCACACCTTCTCGGAGCCTGGGGCGAGGAGTCCCGACAGCACCATTCTCCATCCCACAGGACCCAGCTGAATCATGTCAGATGTCCTCACACACTGCAAATGCACCCCCCGGTGCCCAAGCCCTTGCATTGTGTCCGGCTAAGCCTCACAATGGTTCGCAGCAGCGCCATCAGTACCCCTCCCCCCCCGTGTCCAGCGAACAATCAAGTCCTCAAAAAATACGGAACAAGAGTGTTCATTGGACACGCCGTTCCGTACCTGTGCACCGCATCTGATACCCCCCCACCCCCCCTTCGTGACACTCACATGCACACCCACCTGCGCCAAGGCCTCAAAATACGCCCGCACGGCCCCCACGGACTGCAGGTGCAGCGGCAGCTCGCTGACCAGGGCCGTGTAGTTCTGCACCGCAAAGCGGCTCAGGACCAACTGCCGCTGCGCCGTGTACCACCGGAACTCGCGGTGCAGCAGCCACAGGGCCGCGCCGAAGAGGCAGTACGCCGCCGCCAGCGCGGCCCAGAGGCGGGGGTCGGCGGCCGGGAGGTGCCCGAGGGTCCACCGCTGGAACTCGTCGTTGACCCGGGGGTTCGGGTCCGGCACCGTGCGGTAGAGCGGCAGCAGGTACGCCGCGTTGACGCACCCAACCAACGCCACTTTGCACCCGAACTCCGCCCATCGCACGAGAGTCAGGCAGTCCAGTCCTGCGGGAGGAGGGCAGGGGTGGGCGGGCTTTCGTCTCCGGAGCGGGGGGGGGGGGGGGGCTGGGGTCGATACCGCCCTCTGGCTAGACCCCCCCCAAAAAAAGCCCAATTGACGGGAGCCCCAAAAATCCTACCGCGACTGACCCCCGGGCCCCGGAGGTGACCCGGACCCCAAATTCGGCAAAAAACGAAAATGGTATTTTTGGAATCAGCGCGTCAAGGGGGTTCAGAAAAGACATCATTTGCCACGTATTTGGTGAAAAAATTGACCATTTTCAATGCTCAAAAAAATTTCGGCGCCTTCGGCACCACGGTTCATAATAACTTATCAATCGTCCTGTCAATTGAGGCCTTTTTTCCGAGCCCCCCCCCCCCCAATTTTGGGGGGGCTCTACCGACACCCCCCCGCCCCGAGGTGAAAACCCGACTTCCCATGCGCACATACGCGTATTGAAGACGTATTTGTGCGTGTACACGTGTACACGTATACAAAAGCCATGTTGAGAGAAGGGGTCCGCAATGCAACCCTCCACCCGAGCTTTGGAAAATCATTCCACCCCCCAAAAGCCCTCCAGTGCCCCAAAAAGATGGAACAAAATGCCACGATGCCCATTGACGTCTGCCAACCTCAGCTCCAACCAACATCCGAACCCCAACCAATATCCCAACCCCCAGGAGAGCCGCAACCCCAACCCCAACTGCAACCCCAACCCCAATCCCGGTCCCGCCCGCCTGCCCGCCTGCCTGCCTGCCTGCACCCGTGCCTGCGTGCCTGCACCCGTGCCTGCGTGCCTGCATCCCTGCTAGGCATGCCACTGCAGGGGGGAGGGGGGGTTGCCAGGGGACGATGTCGACGGGGATAACTTCGGAAGGGGAAATTTTCGCCACCTCCAGGAATCCCGAAGCTTGCTGTGATTTCCTGGTGGGCTCTGAATGGTTCCTGTTATTTCCTGGTGCATATGTCCAAACTGACAGTACTCACTTGCATCTGAATTCGCAGCGAAGTTGTTTGACACGCCGCGAAAATTTCGCCGTGGGGGGAAATTTTCGCCACTTTTCTCAACGACGAAAATTCCCCTTGCCCCCCCCCACCCCCCCCCCACCCCGTTAAGGTCCGGCTAGGGAACGGAATTTGTCAGCAGCCCGCTTCTGTCGGGACCGCAACTCACGAGGGTCCGCAGCAGTTCCCAATGACGTCTGCCTGGCAGAGAGTTGTGGCACGTCTGGTCTCTTCCTCACCCCCGCTCCCCGTGTTCCATCGTGTGTGTCACTCCCTCCCTCGCTCTGCTGTTCCTGCTTGCGGAACACAACCTGCATGCTGGACCAGCTCAGCGTCGGTGACTCGGAAGGCAGCGCACATCCAGCCCCACAAAGAATGAGTCGCCGACTGCAGGCTCGTGCTGTAGGGAGTCTGGAGGCCAACAAAGTTCCGCGTGTAGAACAGCCTCGGATGATGCGGTCGAAGCAGGCAGAATGTCGCGAATAGCAGAACAGCGATGCCGCCATAAATGTAGACGTACTGCAGCACCTCGGCAGAGGAGCTCGCGCGTGGATATGTGGGCAGCGGAGAGGACTGGGGTAATGGGCTGGGAACAGAAAGCGGCATGAGCCCCAGCAAAGCAACTACAAAACGGAGTGAGACGTGCAAACAGCCACAAATTAGCCCACCCCTCCCCTTGCACAACCATGGGCCAGGTTCAGTAAAAGTGCGGAAGCATGGGGTCGCCATGTTTGGACAAGCCCGTGCCCACATTGAGTCAACAATGTCCCAGTTAGAGAGACTTCAACAAGAAGGGGTCCCGATTGCATTTCCTGATGGGTCGTCAAAGCGGGTGAGAGGGTGGGACCAAGCGGGCTATGGGGTTTTTTATGGGGAGGGGGATGCGCGGAATTACGCGGCCTCAGTGCCACAGGCAGAGCTGCAGATGAACAATAGGGGGGAGCTGAGGGCTGTGCTACATGTTCTGCATGCACTGCCTCCGGGGGAGAGGACGTCGATAGTGATGGATAGTGAGCATGTGTTTAAAGGGCTTACTGAACATCTATTGCGATGGGAGAGGGCAGGTTGGGTAGTGGCACATGCAGATCTTTGGAGGCTGGTACTTGGCCTCCTGAGACATCACCACCGCCGAGTGTCTTTTCACTGGGTCCCGTCCCATGTGGGCTTGGAGAGGACCGGCGGAGCGGGCAGGGAGGCGGAGAGAGGGCACGTCCAGCACCCATATAACGAGGCACCGAGTGTCGAGAGTATAGTATAGAATTCCTAGGTACAATTGATCGTTTGTTATGTGGCTGTTGCACAATTTAGAGTTCGTTTTTGTTGTTGAACAACCGAAAGCAGACCAGGCCATAGCATTCAGAACATTGCTTGCACTCCGGCCGCTGGTACTTGGCCCCAGTTTCTACAAAGCCTCCTACCAAAAAGGCCAAGCCACCACCTAAGGGTGCTGCCCAACCCATTCCTGTACATAGTGGCGAACATGTTCAAGAATTCAAAGTGAAGTGGACCAGGACCAAGAAGTTTCACACAGAGCCTGGGACTGAATCACAGCACATTCACAGCCAAATTTGTGGAAATCTGTGTTCAGTGCTTGTGACAGTGCCGTCCCCCGGAGGCAACCGTTCCCCCGGGGGTAGTGGACCCTGTGTCCCAGGTTGACGTTGTAGCCTCCTGGGTGGGCAAGCTGGAGGTTTGGCTTTCACACCAGAATCCCACTGTCCCGCGAGCCGATGTGCAGCTGCTGCATTCCAATCTTAAGGTGTGGCTGGAGCAAAGAATACTTGGTAACTGGTGGCATAGTCCGCGTGGTCCGAGGTCAGTGCTGACATTGCCCCACCCAGAAGCTCCAGGAGATAAAGAAAACGAAATATGCCTCCCATTGAACGCATGTTGCAGACATAACGCAAACCTACCCCTCAAAACACAACAATAACAACAAGGCAGTATTTCCAGTTGCACAATTTAGGTACCTTACCCCTGCTTGAAATCTCTCCCCCAATGCCATGATGGTCATGACGTGATGGTTCCCCATTGGGTTGGGGGGGGGGGGGGTTGCGCCACACAATGATAGCACTAACACTGCTGCAGATCCAGTATAACCTAAAAAAAAATTTTCTTCAGCTCCTTTGGCGCCTATTATGTCCTATGCTTTTTGGGCCAAGTGACGGTCCCCCTCCCCCAAGGGGGGGGGGGAGGTTGCAAAGGGCTGGGGGATATCAAGGGGGGCGTACGGTACCACTGAGTCATTCTGATTGACCGGGACCGAATAGAACCCCTTGGCAGACATGAGTTTTTTTTTATCAAATCGGCCGGTTCAGAAAGTGCCAGGGCCCGTAGGCCAGAGTGCAGAGTCTCTTGCTAAATACAGATTTCGGCAGTGCCAGGGTAAGCACGCGGGTCTCAGCTCCGGACTGGACCCCCGTGGGTTCCCTAAGTTGGGGTCAACTGTTTCTGTTACGCTGGCGTGTGATGTGTTGCCGTGTTGTGTTCGTCTGGGTCCATGAGTGGTAACTCCCATTCTGTTGGGTCCCAGTGTGGTTTGTGCCGTTTGGGTAATGGGAGTAGTGGGATTTCCCACAATGTGGGGTCCCACTCTTCCCTTGGTCGCTTGCGCGTGAAGTATAGTTGTCGGCGTATGGGCAGTGTTTCTGTTGTGTATAGTTCCTGTTTTGTCCTGTATGCCTTTTGTTCTAGGAGTAGGCGCTGGTGCCAGAGTTTCAGCGGTCGGTAAAACCACTGTAAGTGTCGATGGTGTGTTTCTTGTAGTTGGTGGTAGTACTGTATGTGTATCGTATAGCGTCGTGTGAGGCGTAAGTAGTTGAACCCGTCCTCGTATAGCTGGCGGGCTGTTTGACCCCTTGGCAGACATGAGTCGGACACTGTGCTAACCAGTCACCCCCGCTCAACAGGTACTACTAGCTCGGCAACCAAAACAGTGCATAGTCGAATGCGCTCTTGTGCTATGCTCTTTTGATACAATCATTGGCGCCGTCCCCTGTCACTGCTCCCTTCTCCGACATTTAGGCTGTTTTCGCCGTGGTTGCAAAAGTGGTGACAGAAAAGCCTCATACTCGTCCTCAGACGACGACCCTCCCGACTCGGACAAGCAAGAGTCTGTGTCTGACACAGTCAACATGGAGAAGCCTCGGGGCAGGTCAGAATGTACCTCAGTGGCTAGCCAGGACTCTTCAGTGGGCAGTGGCATGGGCTCTCTCTCACGGCGTTCCGCCAACTCGGGTCCTCTAGGGCTTTGATGGGTGGTCTATACCACATTCATGTCCTCTAGGCCCTTTATGGTTGTTCTACATCATACTCATGTCCTCTAGGCCCTTGATGGCTATTCTATATCATGACACTGTCCTCTAGGCCCTTGATGGCTGTTCTACAGGTCAGAATGTACCTCAGTGGCTAGCCAAGACTCTTCAGTGGGCAGTGGCATGGGCTCTCTCTCTCACGGCGTTCCGCCAACTCAGGTCCTCTAGGCCCTTGATGGCTGTTCTACATCATACGCGTGTCCTCTAGACCATTGATGGTTGTTCTATGTCATGCTCGTGTCCTCTGGGCCCTTGATGGCTCTTCTATATCATACTCGTGTCCTCTAGGCCCTTGATGGCTATTCTATATCATGACACTGTCCTCTAGGCCCTTGGTGGCTGCTCTACATCACACTCGTGTCCTCTAGGCCCTTGATAACTGTTCTATATCACACTCGTGTCCACTAGGCCCTTGATGGTTGTTCTATATCATACTCTCCTCCTCTAGGTCCTTGATGTCTCTTGTGTATCACGCTCGTGTCCTCTTGGTCTTTGATGGCCGTTTTGTATCATACGCGTGTCCTCTAGGCCCTCAGTGGCACTTCTACATCATAGTCGTGTCCTCTAGGCCCTAGATGGCTTTTTTGTATCATACTTGTGTCCTCTAGGCCCTTGATGCTTGTTCTACATCACACTCGTGTCCTCTAGGCCCTTGATGATTGTTTTGTATCACACTCGTGTGCTCACGGCCCTTGATGGTTGTTCTATATCATACACATGTCCACTAGGCCCTTGATGGTTCTTCTATATCATACTCATGTCCTCTGGGCCCTTGATGGCTCTTCTATATCATACTCTTGTCCTCTAGGCCCTAGATGGCTCTTTGGTATCATACTCGTGTCCTCTAGTCCCTTGATGGCGCTTCTATATCATATTCATGTCCTCTAGGCCCTTGATGGCTATTCCCTGCCATATTTGTGTCCTCTTGGCCCTTGGTGGCTGTTCTACATCATACTCGTGTCCTCTAGGCCCTAGATGGCTTTTTTCTATCATACTCGTGTCCTCTAGTCCCTTGACGGCTCTTCTATATGATATTCATGTCCTCTAGGCCCTTGATAACTGTTCTATATCATACTTGTGTCCTCTACGCCCTTGATGGCTGTTCTACATCATACTCGTGTCCTCTAGGCCCTTGATGGTTTTTCTTTATCATACTCGTGTCCTCTAGTGCCTTGATGGTTCTTCCATACCATATCCATGTCCTCTGGGCCCTTAATGGCTGTTCTGTATCATACTTGCGTCCTCTAGGCCCTTGATGGCTGTTCTCTATCACATTCCTGTCCTCTAGTCCCTTGATGGCTATTCTATATCACATTTGTGTCCACTAGCCCGTTGATGGTTGTTCTATGTCATACTCGTGTCCTCTAGGCCCTTCATGGCCTTCCTGTATCATACTCGTGTCTTGTAGGCCCTTCATGGCCTTCCTATATTATACTTGTGTCCTATTAGCCCTGGATGGTTGTTCAATGTCATACTCATGTCCTCTAGGCCCTTAGTGGTCATTCTATACCATACTCCTTTCCCTAGGCCCTTGATGTTTGTTGTGCAACCGCTCTTGTCCACTTGGCCTTTCATGGCCGTTTTGTATCATACGCGTGTCCTCTAGGCCCTTGATGGCTCTTCTGCATCATACTCATGTCCTCTGGCCGTTGGTGGCTCTTCGATATCATACTCGTGTCCTATGGGTCATTGATGGCCTATAGGCCTGTATGCCCTTGACAGCCCTTCTATATCATACTCCTGTACTCTAGGCCCTTGATTGTTGTTCCCTATCATACTCGTGTCCTTTGAGCACTTGATGGGCGTTATATATCATACTTGTGTCCTCTAGTCCCTTAATGGCTCTTCTCAATCATACTTGTGACCTCTAGTCCCTTAATGGCTCTTCTAAATCATACTTGTGACCTCTAGGCCCTTGATGCCTTTTCTATATTATACTCGTGATGTTTAGGCCGTTGATGGCACTTATATATCATACTAGTGTCCTCTAGTGCCTTGATGGTTGTTCCATATCAAACTCGTGTCCTCTAGGCCCTTGATGGCTTTTCGATATCATGCTTGTGTCCTTTAGGCCCTTGATGACTGTTCTATATCATACTCATGTCCTCTAGGCCCTTAATGGTTGTTCGATATCATACTCGTGTCCTCGAGGCCCTCGATGGCTCTTCCATATCATACTCGTGTCCTCTAGGCCCTTGATGGCTGTTCTACATCAAACTCATGTTCTCTAGGCCCTTGATGGACCCTCCATATCAAACTTGTGTCGTCTAGGCCCTTGATGGCTCTTGTGTATCACATTCATGTCCTCTAGGCCCTTGATGGTTGTTCTATATCATACTCATGTCCTCTAGACCCTTGATGGTTCTTCCATATCAAACTTGTGTCCTCTGGGCCCTCGATGGCTCTTGTGTATCATATTTGTGTCCTTTAGGCCCTTGATGGTTGTTCTATATCATGCTCATGTCGTCTAGGCCCTTGATGGCTGTTCTACAACATGCTCATGTCCTCGAGGACACTGGTGAGTGATCTATGCCATACTTGTGTCCTCTAGGCCCTTCATGGTTGTTCCATATCATACTCGAGTCCTCTAGACCCTTGATGGTTGTTCTATATCATACCCATGCCCTCTAGGCCCTTGATGGCTGTTCTACAACATACTCATGTCCTCGAGGACACTGGTGAGTGATCTATGCCATACTTGTGTCCTCTAGGCCCTTCATGGTTGTTCCATATCATACTCGAGTCCTCTAGACCCTTGATGGTTGTTCTATATCATACTCATGCCCTCTAGGCCCTGGATGGCTCTTCTATGGCATATTCATGCCTCCATAGCTACCCCTTTGATTGAAATGTTGAAAAATTTGCCTAAGCATAAGAATGGGAAGAAGATAGGCCTAACGTGGAGTGCTTCGGCTAACGAGGCCTTTTTGAAGCTCAAGCGTGCTATCACGGATATTGTTCCCCTCCAACTAGCCGATTGGGATAAGTACTTTGTCCTCACCCCGGACGCTAGTAATTGGGCGGTGGGGGCGGCCCTACAACAGGAAGGTCCCGATGCCTGTGGGCCCTTAATGGCTGTTCTATATCATACTCATGTTGTCTAGGCCCTTGATGGTTGTTCTATAGCATACTCGTGTCCTCGAGGACATTGGTGAGTCATCTATATCATGCTCGTGTCCTCTAGGGCCCTCATGGCTATTCTACATCATACTCGTGTCTTCTAGGCCCTTGATGGCTCTTCTATGGCGGTCCCACCTAGATCAATAATATTATGGCGCCCGTTTGTCGGGCTGCATGCGACTACTACAACCGTGTGTGGGCCGCAAAGCATGGCACTCCTTCAGCCTAACCCTCGACGGTGACGGTATAGATTACTGGTTTCAAACATTCAAAGGCAGTTGAAAGCAAGGAGCAGAGTGGGCACAGACACACGGCTGTCTGTAGAGCCAAGTCGTAGCTGCTAGGTCCTTGGTGGCTTGATTGTTCTTTTTCATACTTGTGTCCTCTACACCTTTGATGGTTGATCTATATCATACTCGTGTCCTCTAGGCCCCTGATGGTTGATCTACATCATACTCATGTCCTCTAGGCCGTTGATGGTTGATCTACATCAGACTTGTGTCCTCTAGGCCCTTGATGGCTCCTCTCTATCATACTTGTGTTCTCTAGGCCCTTGATGGATGTTCTATGGGGGCGCCCTTGCAATGCGCGCGCTTTGCGCGCTACTTTTTAGAACAGGTTCCCCCTAAAGAGTCCCCAGTGGACACAAGTATGATACAGAACAACCGTCAAAGACCAAGAGGACACGAGTGTGATACACAAGAGATATCAACGGCCAAAAGGACAAGAGTATGGTATAGAGCAGCCGTTGAGGGCCTGGTGGACACGAGTATGATATGGAACAGCCCTTAAGGCGCTAGAGGACATGAGTATGGTATAGAACAACCATCAAGGGCCTAGTGGACACGAGTATGATATAGAGCAACCAAGCACACCCCTTCCAAACGCCCTTATATCACCCCTGCCTCAGGAGCATGTCCCACTGTCGACCCTGGGAGACCTCCTTCAGTGGGGGTAGGAGGTGGTCCATCTTCCACGAATGGGGGTGGGACGATGGACCCGGGGGCGCTTGGTATGGCCGTTCGGCATAGCCCCGCTGCCGACTGTCTCGGGATGATGGCATGGTACGTCTTGGCTAGCATGAAGGATCCTTGGCGTTGATCAAGCCCGTCAGGTCACCTTCGATTATAGTGCTTGGACGTGATACAGCACTGGGAGAGGATGCTGGATTGTCTCTCGGCCTTCATCATGATCCTGACATCCGACATCAGCCATGCCTGCTCGGGGTCCCCATGATGGAGGGAAAACAACATGGATATACATCACCTCTGCCTTCTTGAGGTCCCATGGTGGGGAGAAATCAACCTAGGAAAGAGTGGATGTGGTGGAAATGAGCAAAAAAGTGTGAAAAATGGTGGAAATGGGTGAAACTAGGTGAAAATCCAAAAATGCCATATTCCCAATGTGGAAGAAGTATCAAAACCTACTATCAAACAACAATGATGCCCCCCAAGTATCACGAAGTATGGGTCTGTAGTACGGCCACGCGCCCAAATAGTTGCATTACGCTTGCACTGTGTGCGCACTACGCTAAGTGCGCCACCTATATCATACCCGTGTCCTCTTGGCAAAATGGGCCGTCCCAGCGCTCCCAAAATGACGAAAATCAGCCATCTCCGCGCCCCCGAAGCTGACTAAAATCGGCTGTTTCGGCGCCCCCAAACTAGCCGAAATTGGTTGTCTCGGCACCCCCCTAAATGAGGAAAATCGGCCGGCCATCCCGGCGCCCCCAAACTGACCAAAATCGGCCGTCTCGGGGCCCCCAAACTCACCAAGATTGGCCGTCTCGGGGCCCCCGGCCTGGCCAAAATTGGTCGTCTCGGCGCACCCAAATTGAACAAAATCAGCTGTCTCGGCGCCCCCAAACTGACCAAAATCTTGCTTTCTCGGCACCCCCAACGTGACCAAAATCGGCCGTCTCGGCGCCCCCAAACTAACCAAAATTGGCTGTACACTGCCCAAAATTGGCCGCCTGCGCGCCCCCAAAATGACCAAAATCAGCTGTCTGGGCGCCACCAAGCTAACCAAAATCGGCCATTTTGGTGGAGCCAAACGGACGAAATAGAAATTGGGACGGCGGTGATACAGTGTCACCAAGACCAGATGTACCGGTGGTAGTCTGGACGGGTGCGGTTGCTTCCTCTCCACGAACACGCGGGAACCCACACAATCACGGACCCGAAAACGGAACCAAGGAAGCAACGCGGTGCTACATGGTTAGGGCAGCCCTCGACACGCAGGCAGTCCGTTTTCAACAGGCAGCGAGCTCCACGAAGCGGCACGCGGGCGGGTCCCCGACGCAACACCGACGAAGGGGGCGGGTGGGCGGGGAACGACAAAAAAACTGCCTAAGTAGGGAGGTGCAAACAAAAGTTGAGACGGGGCTCAACTAGTATTTGCAAAAGCGTAGCACAAGAATACTGCAACACAACTTGGGAATTCATTCTCCGCATGGGCTTGCACTCCCGCCCCGGGATGCAAGATCCAACTCACAAAATCCCCGTCCTCTCACCGCATGCTTGGACCCAGCCCTGCAGCCACCCTCACCCCAAGCTGCCACGCTGAATTCACGCCCCTCCCCCCAACCACCTTCGCCCGAACCACAATGAGGGCCCGCCAAAAACCTGCAACTCACACGGGGTAAGAATTGAGATAAAGATACAGCAAAACAAGACGAAAGATCACCTTTCATCGGCAAAGCTTGCAGTAACCCGGGCAGAAAAAGGAGCAGACTGCCAACTCCAAGCAGCAAAACGGCCATAGGCGCCACTTGCCTGAAACAACTGCCGGCCTGCACAGCCAAACGGCCAAAGGCCAGAGCGCTGCCAAAGCCAAACAGGCACCGGGCACCTACTAATCAAACGAGCGTAGTGCGGAACAATGGGGCGCACACAGAAGAGAACCCAGGGCGCCTCACCGGTACACTGACGACAGCCCAACACGGCGAGCACGGATCACAAATGCGTGTGGACCACGTCCAGGCGCTCCATCCAGCGCCATGTTCCATCCCCCCCATCCCGCTCCGACATTGAACCCCTGCGAGCCATCCTTGTAGAATTCCGGCACCACAGAATCCCACAGGTCTTGGGGGAGGGGGAAATCTCCTATAGGCCCCAAACCCTTATCCGGGATGGCATCATCCACTTCCCCCACCTCCCGCACGACCGGGGAGGTAGAGACGTGCAAGCAGGAGCGCCACGTGTTAGGGGACATTTCCCCCAACGCCTCCAAGAACTTAGGCAGGGCGTGGAGCATGCGGTAATCCTCCGCCGTATGGAGGACGCGATTCAGCCACAGGTCAGCGCGCTTCGCCACCAGCCACAGGCTGCATCTCTGTGCGGCGGCAATCTAGTGGAAGTGGGGCATAGGGGCTTGCATGAACTCCAGATGGAGGGGAGCCATCTCCCACACCCTGTCCCCCCTATTTGGGCCGTCGATTCTGGGTCCGGGCCTCTGCCACCCACCCACCCCCGCTCGCCATTCCTCGGACGTGAGGCGTTCTACAGCAGCCAGGTAGGTGTCCTCCATCGGGCTTTGCGCCGCCTGCGGCCTTCAAGACTGGCCGGCCGTGGCGCAACGCCTTTTAGCAGGTGGGATACCTGCCGGTGCGGCCACTCGACGGCGGCCAGCCGCATCCTGTGAGGGGGAGGCGGTTCGCAAGGGCGGCGCACTACCCACTTCCACCGAAGGGCCACACGGGCCCTTGTATACGTGGAAGACACGGCCCACCATTCCGACTCTGCTATCCCGACTTGTGGTGCTGCGGACCGGCCCACGGGCCGCCATGGACTTTCACCCAGACCGTACTCATCCTGTGAATCGGGAGGATCTGCCGCTGGGGCGCGCCGGGCTGGGGCCTCATGTTCCCACTGCGAAGCCGCCACGGGGTGCGACGCAAGATGCTCCACTGTCGACGTCGGTGTCCACATCGGAATCGATAACGATGGGCCCATCCGCGCAACCCGCCTCGGGGGCTGCCCCACTAGCTTCCCCCCCCCGCCGCCAGCCAGCAAGACGCCACTGCACAGCAGCCTCAGCGGCCACGGCGCCAGGCGCATCCCCGGGGGCCGGGTAGGGGGGCAACTGAGGGGCCACCCCTTCAGTGTCCGTAGGAACCAAGTCGTCCACTGGGACAGGGCGCTCCACGGGCTCACTGGCGACTGAGGTGGTATCGGACTGTTCTCGTTCAGATCCAGGTGACAGTCCCAATCCTGGGATGCCGCTTGCTGTCGGGGTCCCCGGCTGGGGTCCTCCGCCTCGGGCAGGGCGGGGGGCTTGGCATTTCCTTCGCGTCGGTGTGTCAGCCACCGTGGCCATCTCGGGATACATAGCTCTGACCTAGATGGAGGCGAGGCCGACTCACGAGGACTCCTTGCTGGGACCCTGGACCCGATCCTGGGTCGGGAGGATGGTGGGGGCGATGACCGCTGGATCAGTCGTCCAACGGGTTGCATACTGCAGTGCCACCGCAGTAGACTGCCACCGGCCCCACCATTTGGAATAAGCCAGGTCCGGCTTGCGGCCCAAGCACGCCCCCGCACCGCCCTAGCGGAGGGCGTGCCACCTAGCCCTGGCGTACGCCGTGCCCCCCAGGCACTTGGTCATGCCCAACTCCAGGCCCGATTCACCTGCTTGCCAGACCGGGATATCATCCTGCTTGCCAGCCGCCACCACGAAGCCATAGGCCCACTTGCATACTTGGTCCGCGTATCTGGATAGAGGCCTCGTGGTGTACCCCTCTTCCATAGTTTTGCTGTTCCAAAACTGGATAGACCCCGGAAGTGCGATGTCTACCACTCTAACAGCGGCCATCTCCCCAACACGCAGAAAGCATACCCATGCAAGGGTGGCGAGAGCCCCGAGCAGCGGCCCGTACCAAGACTTGGAGGCGTTCTCAACCAGGATGACCAAGCCGGCCGGTGGGAGGTACGGTTGCGGTCCTGCTGAGGCCGCCCCTGCGGCGATCCTCTTGTGGAGGGCGGTGGCGGCCGGTGGAATCCACTGCAGATCCTCAACGGCGCGGATGGCCGACGAGAAACTGCTGATTGAGGATACGGTCGCTCCCATGCAGGCCCGCTCCGCGAGGATGCCTGCCACTGCGTCAGCGACAGTAGGCGGGCTCGTTTGCGCCGCGTAGGCTGCCAGCGCACGAAGCCGGGACCCATATTGAGCATTGTTACGGGGGCGCCACGACAAGATGGCGCTTTCATCCGGCGTGCTGGGTTCATCAACACTTGACGCTCGGGCGCAGCGGCTGGAGAGGCCTGCGAGCAGGGTGGCCGTGTCGCCGACGAGCCCCCCGGGGTGCCTCCTGTCCGGGGGGGGGGGGGGGGTCCTGTGGTCAGGACCAGTGGGGACACTGGAAGTGCCAGTGGCGCCCCATGCCGTCTGGTACTGGTTGACGCATTCCCAGGTACGCCACGCTGGCTGCTCGCCCAGGTCCATCATGTCGTTTGCGACTTGGCCCTTGAACTGCACGGGCCTCGGGACTTCGCCGAATCCCCTAGCCATCAGCCTGACATAGGCCTTCAAGTTAGACAGGATCAGTCTCATCCACTGTGTCAACTGGGGCTGTTCTAGGGCCTTGTTCAACTCCGGCACTGATAGGGGAGGGAGCGCCGGACCTTCCTTGACGGATGCCTTGGCCAGCTGCTCGCGTAGCTGCTGGATTTCCCTAGCCTGCTCGGCGATCCTTTCTTCTGCTGAAGCGTGTTGATGTTGGGGGTCAGGAAGTGGTTGCGAATCATGCCCGTCCATGGCACTCATTGAAAACAAAAAGACAAAAAAACTGCCTAAGTAGGGAGGTGCAAACAAAAGTTGAGACGGGGCTCAACTACTGTTTCGGCGGAGCCAAACGGACCAAAATCGGCCGTCTCAACGCCCCCAAACTGACCAAAATCGGCCGTCTCAACGCCCCCAAATTGACCAAAATCGGCCGTCTCAGCGCCCCAGACTAACCAAAATCGGCCATCTCGGCGCCCCCAAACTGACCAAAATTGGCCGTCTTTGCGCCCCCAAATTGACCAAAAGGTGGCTCGTGGAGCGCAAGGGGGGGGGGGGGGGCAATGGGGCGGGCCGGGCGGGGCGGCGGAGCGGGACGGGTGGGTGGGGCGGGTGGGGCGTGCAAGTGGCGCGTGGAGGGGGGGGGGGGCAATGGGTGGGGGCGGGGCAGGGCACAGCGGGGCGGGGGCACGGCAGGGCACAGCGGGGCAGGGCACAGCGGGGCAGGGCACAGCGGGGCGGGGCACGGCGGGGCGGGGCGGGTGGAGCGGATGAGGCGGGGCGGGGCAGGGCAGGGCGGGGCGGGGCGGGGCGGGGCGGGGCAGGCGAGGCGGGGCGGGGCAGGGCGGGGCGCGCGGGCGAGGTGGGGTGGGGCGGGGCGGGGCAGGCGGGTGGGGCAGGGCGGGTTGGGGTTGATGGGGCGGCAAGGGCGTGCAGGTGGCGCGTGGAACGGGCCGGGGGGGGGGGCGGGGGGAGCAGGGTAGGGCAGGGCCTGCGGGGGGCGCGTGGGGCGAGCTGGGGTGGGCCCAGGCTCGTGGAGTGGGGCAAGGCGCGGTGGGGGCAGGGCGGGGCAGGGCAGGGCGGGCGGGTGGGGCGGGGCGGGGCGGGGCAGGGCGCGGTGCGGCGGGGGTGAGGCGCAGGTGAGGAGGGGCGGGGCGCGGCGGGGCGGGGCGGGCTGTGGCAGGCGGGGCGAGGCAAGGCGGGGTGGGGCGGGGCGTGCAGGTGGCGCGTGGGGAGAGCCGGGGCGGGCCCAGGCTGGTGGGGCGGGGCAGGGCGCGGTGGGGGCGGGGCAGGGCGAGCGGGTGGGGCGGGGCGCGGGGCGGCGGGGGGAAGGCGCGGTCGAGGAGGGGGGGGGCGGGCCGTGGCAGGCGGGGCGGGGCAGGGCGGGCAGGTGGGGCGGGGCGGGGCGGGGCGGGGCGCGGTGCGGCGGGGGGGAGGCGCGGTCGAGGAGGGGCGGGGCAGGGCGGGCCGTGGCAGGCGGGGCGGGGCAGGGCGGGGCGCGGCGGGGTGGGGCGGGGTGGGGCAGGGTGGGGAGGGGCGGGGCGGGGCAGGGTGGGGCAGGGCGGGGCGGGTGGGGTGGGTGGGGCGGGTCGGGCACGCAGGTGGCGCCTGGAGCGGGGTGGGGGGTGGGCGGGACGGTGGGGCGGGCTGGAGGCGGGGCGGGGCGGGGCAGGTGGAGCGGGCGGGGCGGGGCGGGGCGGGGCAGGCAGGGAGGGGGGGGGGAGGGGGGGGGGGTGGCGCATGCATGTGGTGCGTGGAGCGGGGGGGGGGGGGCTGGTGGGGCGGGGGGGGGCGGGACGCGACAGGGTGGGGGAGGGGTGGGTGGGGCAGGTGGGGCGTGCAGGTGGCACGTGGAGCGGGGGGGGGGGGGGGGCGGGGCAGGGACGGGGCGGGGGCGGGGCGCGGCAGGCGGGGGGGGCTGGCGGGGCGGCTGGCGCAGGTGAGGCGGGCAGACATGGTGGGGCGGGCGGATGAGGTGACGCCGGCAGGCCGGGAGGGGAGGGTTGGGCAGGCGGGGCGGGTGAGGCGGGTGGGGTGGGTGGGGCGGGCGGGGCGGGCAGATGGGGTGAGGCCGGTGGGGCGGGCGGGGCCGACAGGGCGGGATTTTCAGTTCAATTCTCTTTCGTCCTGCTCTTTTGGCAAAACTGCCCCAAGAACAGAAATCAACAATTCACCACTCGGGCTCTGCCCCGTGCACCTCCTTTTGACTCACATGGCCCCTGGGGAGGAGCAGATCAAACAGCAAGCAGAAAAATGACATGCCCAAAATAGAGTTGGTTTGGTGTCTTCCACAGTCACACATAGCTAATAGCGAGCGAGGCATCCCAAACGCACCAAAGCAATGCAAAGATCGATGAGGCATCAGTGAGGGTTACAGGAATGTAACATGCTCATGCCCTTCATACCCACCCTCCCCCTTGCACAAGAATGGCCCTGGGCCCGTAAAAGGACAGTGATACCTTGTCTTCCCACACACAAAAAGCTCACACTCTTATACCTTTGCATTCTGGACCACAAAACTGAGAGTGACGCATGGTTGTGCATGCTTGCGCAAGCGGGGGGAAGAGGTGATGAGAATCAGAAAAATGACGAAGATCTATTCAATTGTAAAACTGCGGGGAATAATTGTCCTGCATTTGCAATGCGTGACACTGCGTGTGTCCTGCAAGCTACTTGTGAAGGGAAATCCCTTGCCTTGAAACAACATGTTGACCATCAGTTGCAATCGTTATGGTTGAAGGTCCCTACACGTTCCTTCTACCGGCAACTCCCTGAATGGCACCCGATTATAAACTTCTTTGTGGTTGTCGTCGGCCAACCTAGATACAGGTACTTGGAGTTGCAGGATGTCAATGTTTGCACTGCATCAGCACTGCACTTCACAGCTGCGGACTGCGCTGCGATGTCACGCATTGCGCTTGTGGCGCTCCCATCAGTATACAGTCTGCAGAACGGGGCCACCAAGATAACAGCTACAAACACATCCCAATATTGTTTATTTAGGGGCTATCTTCCTGCTCGTCTGCAGTGTACTACCATCCAAGGCCTCGACGCAGAACTCTAGCGGATGCCCAACCGGCGATGGCTGCAGCACAATGCAACTTCCCCTGCTGGTGCTCTCTCCAATACCACAAACCAAAACGACCGCTCGTGCTGCCATTGCAAGCAGCACAGGCTCCTTGCCATTGGACAAATCGATGACATTTGGGACAGAGGTGGTTCCAAATGTGTTCCCAAAAAAAGTCTCGGGATTTACCACCAAGTCAAACCACCATACAAAACACGACACCGGAAAAAGATTCCAGCAACAGAAGGGATAACAGACAACTGTATTCTCATCGAGCATTGGTGTTTCACCCCTTTTGGGGGGGGTATGGGGATGTATTTACATGCACTTCGCCGTTAGAGCATGGGGCTCAAAACAGTGACGCACAGGTTTGCTCGAAGGTTGCCCTGTGTGTGCCTAATGCCCCCGCGAGGGGTATGTTTTTTTGGGGGGGGGGGTTCAGACTAAGATGAGCTGGCGCAACCTGGTCACTTCACAGCACTCGAGGTGACCCCTCGGGATCGAGGTTCAGAGCTGTCCAGTGCTACGATGATCCCACAATGGCTGTGGTAGCGGATCTGACACAGGGTGAGGATTAGCTGAGTCTGAAGCCAGGTTATGCAGTGGGAGACTGCCACCACGAGGGGGTATGTTGTCTGCTTGTGGCGGCGCTGTAGTTGCAGGGGAGCCTCTGAAGGGGTGTCTGTGCGGTAAAGCCGATCTTGGACGTGATGGCAAAAGGGATCCAGATCAGAGGAGGGGTGTGGGTGGTTGGGTCCTGCCCCCTCACCCACCCACCCACCCACCCACTGGTCCTGAGTTTTGGTCGGCGCCAAAGAAAATTCGGCCCTAAATGGACCTGCACCGAAGGCGCTGGAGAACATTTTTCGTCAGCCGAAAGGCCCAGCAAAAAATTCCCCCAATCACTAAAAGGGGGGGGGGGTCCAAAGCGCGGGTGGGATGCGTGGTCTAGGACCCCACCTCCACCCCCAACCCCCCACCGATGCTGAGTTGTTAAGTGAAGCTCTGATCCTGATTCGGAGTCGGATTTCGAACACATGCAAAAGAAACGGGAAAATGGATTCAGGCGCGCCAAAATGACTTGCGGAAGGAGGTATGCATGCGTGTAGTGCCTCCGCGGACCTCGGAGCCACGGGGGCTGGACCCGGTCCGGATGCAACGCACCCTGGGACTATCGGGCAAAACTTGGAGGGGTAAAGCCTGATTCAGGTGAGCTAAGCGAATTTGTAGGCCAAGCCTTGGGTACCAAGGTGGGGGGGGGGGGTCGCATACAGGGACTGGGCCCACTCCGATCGAGGGCCTCTAGCACGCCTTCAACAGGGGGGACTGAGGGTGTGCGTGTGCGTGCATACCCCCTTCTGTTGTGTTGTTGGACCGCCAGCTCTGTTGACTCTCCATCAGAGTTCCACTTAAAGGGGGGAGGGATGCCCCCCCCCACCCCAGCCCCCACCCCTACTGGTCCCGAAGTAATGCTAGGACAGGCCCAGATTACGATTTTTTTTATTACGATTTTACGGCATTTTTTTTTACGATTTTACGGCGTTTTTTTTACGATTTTACGGCGTTTTTTTTACGATTTCGGTACGATGCTTCGGGAGCATTCACTACCCTACCGTCCCATGTTTTCACTTGTTTTCAAGCCTAAAAATTGGCAATAGGGGCAAGGGAGGTGCATATCTCAATGATTGTTGTGTATATAGGGATGCGGTGGCTTAGAGAAGTGAGCATGTGGACCAAAAAAAAGGGGACCCTCCACTCCTGGTCCGCGGCATCGAAAACTGGCCGCCCACAGCTGCTTCCTCTCCCTACGCATGGTTTGGATCCAAGAACACGATCCGGGGAAGAGGATGTTTGCATGTAGGGGAGGCCTTGTAGAGGAAGAAGAGGGTCCCCGGCACTCAATGGTTTGGGAAGACGAGGGAAGAGGTGGAAGACGAGGGAAGAGGTGGAGGACGAGGGAAGAGGTGGAGGACGAGGGAAGAGGTGGAAGACGAGGGAAGACGTGGAAGTCAAGCCACTAGAAACGTCCTTCAACGTCACCGTTCACGAAGAGTGCCACGGCACAACGACACAAATCAGGGTGCGTGTTGCCCCAATTCGGGTCATCCAGCAAACCAGCAAGGCTGAATGAGCGCTCCACATCCGCGCTAGTCACTAGCATCCCAAGCAGTGCCACCACTAGTTCCGACAGTGGACCTGACAGGGCTGACCAAAACTGCATTGGATCCTCAACTTGCTTGGCCTTCTGGCTCTCCATGTTGACATAGAGTTCCCAGACAATGGTGGGTCCGGTGCCCGAGCACTGTGCGAGTGTATGAACACTCTCCCAACCCACCAAAGTAGCTCGACTGTCCTACCACTGACCCCACGGCTACTCACCCCACGGAACAGGTGGCCGGGTACCGGTGGCATTGGCAGTACCAACCATTCTCACGAAATTTCATCGTTTGCACGGTACCTTTAATATGAGCTCTTGCAAAATTTTCGTTCCCTTCTTTTTGCCCATGGAGACAAAGAGCGAAAAGGAAAAAAAAATCGCCTGCCACATAAACATCACAGCCACGCATGCGCACGCAACAAAGGGGTTGTGGGCAGGGAAGGCAATGGGGAAGGGGCAAAGGGGATAGGGAAGGGGAAAGGGGGAGGGGGCACAATGACAGTGAGGTGGAGAGGAGAGACGTACCGTACAACACAGCGCCAAAAACGATAAAAAAATTACGAAAATTACGAAAATTACGAAAAATTACGATCGTAATCTGAGCCTGTCCTAGGTAATGGAGGGTAAAGGGCCGAAGAAAAAAAATTGGCCCAAGCTGACTGGCGCCAAAGGCGCCGCGCCGAAAGTCCGGAGCAAAATTTGGCCCAATCACTTGAGGTGGGGAGGGATGAGGGGGGTGGGTGGGTGGTCTGCAACCCCCCACCCAACCCCCACTGGTGCTGCGGCTCTGCTCTCCATGCCTCATTGACAACTGCACTCGGGCATGCAATGCTCCTCAGTTGCAGTGCACGGCTGTTTGTTGAAGAGCAATGCAGGCGATGTTTCAGTTGCTGTCAACTTGCAGGGGCTGGGGCACGCATGATACACACATTGGCCATCCCCACAAAAAGAGACCACATACACGCATGGAAGGGTTCGGACTCGACTGCAAATTTCTGAAAGAAATGCAGCTGAATTGTACACGCACAGGGTTGGGTCTCATTTCTTTGCTCGGCTTTCGAAGTGTGCGGCCCTTGCCAACAGGCATGACTGCAAGAAAGTGCTCAGGAACAACCCCCGAATCAAGCGTTGAAAGTGTATTGAAATGGGACTAGAGCGAATGGTACATGCACAGGTTGGTTACAGTTGCTGGCGAGGGGTGCAGAGGCACGAGCTTGTTGCGGGCTGGTCAGGGGTCTCCACGGTTCTATAGACTCCTCTGCATGCCACCTCCAATGTTGGCGCGCTCCGTCAGTCTTGAATCGGTCCACGAGTCACTGGTCCGTTTCCCTTTGTGGTCCGGCCCAGTTCTGTAGCTTCGTAGGGGAGGGGCCGGAAATGCACCATTTCCTGCACAACTCGCTCATGCGATTGTCTTTCATCTCACTTCATGTCCACGAACGCATTTCTAAGCGGCACTCCCTGAGGATGAGCCCGCAGGTCTCTGACACATGGAGGAAACCGCTGCGCTGTGCTGGCACCCAACAGCAAACGCCACAAACGTGCGGGCCAACGTAGCGAAGGCATTGCTCGATGTCTCGCGATTAGAGAACCAAGTAGCACGTCGGGACGGCTGTCGCTGGCCGGAGCTTTACGTCCTCCGTCACCCCATCCAACACTTTTAGGCCGTGGGCATATGTCTTTGAGAACCTGCCCCGAACATTTGTGTCCTGGTTGACTGTCAGGTACCGACATGTTCCGGCTGGATGCCGCATATTGCGATGACCCGCATGCGGTGTGCACCAGCACGTCCACATGGATGCCGGGTTGGGTTGAGTTTACGACTGCTGAGTTTGTGTGCAGCGTGACGCCCCTCAGACACAAGCCCCACCGCTGCGCCGTACCTTTTGAGTGCGGCGGTGTGTCCCCTGCCCCGTTGCACACGGGCCACACCCGATGTGCTGCAAAAAGGATGTGGAAGAGTCAAAAGCGCGGTCCCTCCGGGCGTTGCTGGCCCGCAGGGACTGTGCTGCATCATCACGTGATCGATGGCTGAACAAGACAGACATCAGAGGATACTACAATGCTTTGCGAAGCAAAAGAGCAGGGGTCACAAGCTTCGGCATCCGCAAAAGCGTGCAAGCGTTGGCTGTTTGGGGGGGGGGGGGGATGACAACAATTCAGGAACGAAAATGTGTCTGAGACGGCGGGATAAAAGGCGGAGGAGGCAAAAAGGGTGAGGGTTAGGTCGATGCCACAACATTCTGCACATCCGCACTCCCCCTGGCGTGCCTTTTCGGAACACCACGGCCACGGTCGTGCACGAATCAGGTCAACGAGAGGACGGGACACAAGCGAAAATCATGGAAACATTTGCGCAGTGGAGTCGTCAAAAATTGACGTTTGGGACAACAACAAAAGAAGTGACCTGAACATCCGGTCATCCCCCGTGATCCCCTCTGTCGTTGCGGCAAGAACAATTCTGTGCGTTAGCTCTCCTGCAGGGCGTCTTTTGAGCCGGGGGTTGGGGGTTGGGATCCAAAAGTTTGTGTACCAAAAATGGCCCGACCAGATTTTCCCCGTTGCAAATTTCGTTTTTTCCCGCGATGGTCCCTTTGGTCTGGGGGGGCGGGGGTCCCCCCGTTGGTTTTTAATTATTCTAAAGACGCCCTGCCCTCGTGTCTCTGTGCCTTTGCCTGAGCCTCAGTTTCGGGGGGTCGGGGTGGGCTCCAGTAGCCTCTGCAGGTCCATCGTCATATTGGCCAACAGGCCCGGGAACTTCATGGCGAGCCGCTCGAACTCCTTCAACGAGATGTGCCCCGACTCGTCCGTGTCCGCCAGTTTGAAAGTGTTGGAGACCAGCTTTTGGCATTGCTCCGAACTCAGGCTGAGGGAACAACTGGAGACAACATGCAACAGAATGAGGGGGGGGGGGGGATGGGGAATACAAATCATGTGGATAGAGGGCCACTCGACGAACCAGCACCGGATGTTGGTACCCCCCCCAACCCTTGTCCTAACACGGGCAGCCAGGTTCTGGTTCAGGGGGCAAAAGTGCGGAAACAGAGAGTCGCCGTGTTTGGACAAGCCCGGGTTACCGCGCGGCATGTACCACGGAACACATGTTGCAGACATCAGCCAACCCTCCCCCTCAAAACCTGACAATACAAAGCCAGCACACACCCCAGCACACAACAGCACATGGAACTGCATTACAGCTACACCAACACTTTGCCAACCATATTGACCCTTCCTGCAGCCCCGCATAAAGCGACACAAAACACATTCTCCATTGGATTGGAACCGCAAAAACGATGGTTCCAAAAAAGACCCAAAAGTGCAGAAACATGGGGTCGCCGTATTTGGACAAGCCGGTGTTGGAACAAGGGGGGGGGGGGGGGCTCAGAGCTGTCTGCTCTGCAATTGCTTGTCACACATGGGTACAAGTAGACTCACCTACACAAACACCGCCTGGGCAGTCCAGTGCATGTGGGCACGCTGTGTACATGCCAGGCCCCCAGCCAAAGACCCTCATTTCCCCCAAAAAATGGCGCAACTTCGGGAATTTCTAACAGCCTGGATGGCAGACCAGCAGCAAAAGAGGAGCACCTCTGTGCACGCCTCGCTGGCACAGGGTCCCCAGATCAAACGCGCTTTCAACAACGTCCTACACCAGCCACCTAGCAGCCCAGCTCCCTCCGGCAACCTATCAGCAATCCGTCCGCGGACCCTGCTACTGTGCCCATACTTGGCGTTCCGGGGGAGGGGCAGGGAAGTATTAGAAGGGGGGAGAGGGGGGGAGGGGGGTCTGAAGGGAGGGGGAGGTTTTGGCTGGGACCCCCATCCTCCTGGGGTGTCCAACCCAGAAAGCGAAAACATCGCTCTTCTGCAAAGCACACCAGCATACCTCTGGATGGACAGGGAGTATGCAATACAATGCAAGAGGCAACACTCTCCTTGAGGAACGGAAAAGCAGTACTTGATATGATGGGGAGGTTGGGGCTTCGCATTGAAAGCGTCAGTAAAACGAAGATACATGATGGGGGCAACCATCTCCTGAACGTTGGCAGTTTTCACTGCCGTTTTAACAGGGAAAAGGCGTTCCATGGCCGATCCAACACAAACAGACAACAGGGGCACGGCATACCACTGCACATCAACACAGAAGCGCCCTGCACTGCCATGCAGCGGTTGTAGGCCGCCAAAATGGTCTTTTCACCTCCGCAAATTTTCTGCGTTCGATTGCAGAGGGGGGGAGGGGGGTCTAGAGGGGGGGAGGGGGGTCTAGAGGGGGGGGGTCCAGGGGGGGGGTTCCCCCCCTCCTCCTCTGGGTCCAGGGGGGGGGGGTTCCCCCCCCCCTCCTCTGGTGTACGGCCATTCCAATACTTCCCTGGGGAAGGGGGTAGTTTGGAGCCTTGGTACGCTGGAGCTGACCCACCCACCATCCAGCCACCCACTTCCCCCCTGTGCACCCGCTGGCCCACCATACACGTGCTGAGGACCGATGAGGAGCGACACCACCAAACTACAGCCCAACACATCACATGCACCATTTCACTGACCCTCGGTCCCAAGCCCTGGCAGACCCGGCACCCAACACAAAACCCGGAGGGGGGAGGGCAATGAACCGCTGTAGACAAGCCCCTCGTTTCCAGATGGCTACACCCAGAGCCATGGGGAAACCGCACAAGGTTACGTGAAGCGGGCTCTTCATTACTATCGTCGTCTCTCCGTCTACAACATGCAACCTCAATTGCTATGCTGGGCGCCATTTGCACACGCTGGCTCCTCATGTCTGGGCAAAAGCCGAGCCTTGGGAGGGGCGGTGCGTGGCAGGAGGGCACGACTAGCCTTATACTTCCTGTTGTAGCAAACCTGTACTTCTGGTTGAGGACGGTCATCACTTCACACAGCTCCGCTTCGCTGATGTACCCATCCTGATCCACGTCCCAGAAGCGGAAGGCCACTGCACAGACGATACAAGGCGTGGGTGTCACGCCCTGGTTCCGTTGCACGGGAGTTGGCCCACGAGGGCATCTGGTGGGGGTGCCAAAGGACAGCAAGGGCGGCTGCTAATGCACAGCAGAAGCGGGGGGGGGGGGGGGCGCAGTGGGGGTGCCAGCAGTTATTGGAAGAAGGGCCCTTGCCAATGTACTCAGGAAGGAAAGCAGTTGCCAGTGCACGCGAGGGCGCCTTCCAACGCACCAGACACAGGAACCTGCCGGTGCAACAGGCATCTCCTCGTCACGGGGCGGGGGCCGGCGCGGGGGTTGGCGCCTCGGGGATGGGGAAGCGCACGTGTGCCGGGTGCGTTTGCGGTCCGGGGAACTGGACCGGGACCGCCGCGGGGGCGGCGACCGGGACCGGGCGCGGGGGGCGAAGGCCGGGTCGTGGTCGAACCTGCAGAGCTTGTTGGTGCAATTCCCCTCCAAAAGCGGCATAGGGGCCAGCATGGAACTTTTCGGAAGAAATTCCGCAGCCGGAAAGGGTCATGTTTGTGCGGCTCCAGACATCCAGAAACCAAAACTGGGGCGAAAATTGGGGGTGCTTTGCACTTTCCGGGGCCCTGGGCGTCCACATACCGGACGGCGACGCTGTCAGACCTCCCGTTTCCGTAGCAATCCGTGTTCCCCAGAGGCAAACGAATGCATCACGAACCGACTGTTGAGTGTGTTGCTGCGTTTCTTGGGTCACTTTCCGGCACTCGCGACGAGGGGGCAGGCGAACGAATGATGACGCATTGCGCCGGGGCCTCCTGAACCCGTGGCTGCCAAAGAACGAACGTTACGAGCACCGAGGGGTATAGGGGACACACGTTTGATCTTGTCCTGCACAAGGCCCTTGGGATGCAGCACTTCCATGGCCCCAAGGAATTCCGTCTTCGTCATACAACCATCTCCATCCGCGTCGAACAGTGTGTAGATGCGGTCCGTCAGCAAGCACGGGCTCTGGAACGGGGGACATTTGGGGCAGGGGACTGGGGGGGGAACAAGGTTGTATGGCATAGAGGCATGAGCATTGAGTGCCGAATGAATGCTCTGGGACTGCAATTGGGGTGTTGCAGACATGGCATCCAGATGCCATATCTGCAGGTGGAATGCGTGTTTCTAGAGGAATTCGTGCGGTGTAAACATCAGCATGGGTTTCTGAGGGCAGCCCATGAGCAAACTAGACTGCACCCCTTTATCAGGTTCGAAACCCAATAGATCTTTGAAGTATTCCCTTTTCCGTTTGTCTGCCTCGGCTGGTGCAGTTTCCCTCTCTCTAGCGGGCACGGGTGCAACAAGGAAAGAAAACCACAGAGCCAAGCCTTTCGCTAGACAACAAGACTGTCATAGAGCGTCTGTTAAGCGCAGCAACCGGAGACGGGGGCGCTCACAAAGATGTTTGCCAATCTGTTCCGCAAGTCTAGGCATGAAAGGTCGCCATCAGGGATTTGGGTACGACCTTACTTCACTTCATACATGACCACTACGTGGACACATCTACAGCACTGGTCATCGGGAATTGCATTGTGCCCACAACTTTTCATGCAAGAAGGTATATAGGATTTCAGCATCTTGGGGCCTAAACGCTTGTTGGCTAGTGGGTTTGGCTGTCATGGCAAGCCGCAAAAAATGGCCCGTTTCATGTTCACTGTTGGAGATCCCATCCAACCCCATTCCAGTTCTCCATCCAAAAACCGTATCACTTCAGAGCAGTTTTCCACCATGAAATTGAGACCCATGGCTGTGTCATAAGCTGTCTTGGTACGCTCTAAATTCTTGTGGGGTTATGCTCCCCTGTGCACCTGCTGAGATAGTCACGAGGAATTAAGAACCTAGCTCAGCGATTCCCTACTTAAACCCATGGCGGCTGTCTAAGTATACTTCAAGCAAGCGCTGATACGCTCCTCGTTCGTTTGATCAAGATGATGGTGTTTTGCACCTGAACGCATAGCAATGAGAGACCTGGCCGAGACCGAGTAGCGTCAAAAACTCCTCCTTGTCAACGACACCGTCATCGGTTTTGCTGGCGGCAATTTGGTCGAAGCGTCGGCCAAGGTGTTCAAGCTCTTCGGCCGTCACTGCCCGAAGACAGCAGCAAATAGCTCATGCATGACAATATTTGCACGCAAACGAACAGAGAGAGAATCGTGCATGCAACGAAATCCATAAAGCCCAAACTTGTCAAGGCCAACGAACAAGACATACAGCATTGATATGGCTTTTCTGTTTGCGAGGTGGCTAAATCTCCAATTGATGGGGAGGTTGCGGCTTGTTTGGGCTAAACGAAAAGGGCGCAAAGTAAGGTGAAGAGCACATGCACGCCTCCAAAACCCATCACGCTTCCTTTTGCATTGGGTATGGCACAATACGTTTACCACCCTTCAAAGAACTGAATCATGAAAGATCAAGGAGGACATTGGTGTACCCTAGGAACCTGGTGATGCGTTATTCTGCCGACACTCACCATGCCAATATACATACATAGGAGCTTTAGTCATGGCGAAGCTTGCATCGCATACTACGAAGTGCATGCATCCTCACCTCCTTGCCATTCCTCTAAGAGGGCAAGGGTTGTATGAACAAACCTGTACCACGGTTACGGGGGCATGCACACTTGCCACTCGCTTGCTAGCCTGTAATAGAGGAGCACATTCAACGTGGCCGGAGAATGTAAAGGTGGATTACACATCGCAAGAAATTTGCTCACTGTGGTCCACTTGGCAGGCACATCACAAAGTACAAAGGTATGCTTGGATATGATGGTTCGCGGTGATGGCATGGATCCGACTTTTCACCCTTGAATGCAACGAAAACGCACCTCTTTTTGGCTTTGAGGACCTTGTTGCGTACTACTCTGGCAACCCATCGGAGAAAATTGCGATCAATGCTTTGGAAATGCGGTCACGCAACCATCATAGGCGATTTTGCTAAATATTACAAAAGAGGAATACAAGATGCATTTGCGATGGCTGGTGGATGGCACCCGACCTACTGAGCCCCTCAATCAAACGAACGACAACAGTGAGGATGTCCCATAACCATGGGGCACAAGTGCACAATTGTAAGACAAGCCAACAGACTCAAAAAAAAAGGGACCAAAGCTTGAGGGGTACATCATTTCTTTTTTCTTTGCACTTGACGACGACTGTATCGGGGCTAGGCTGAGGGTATTTCATTCCAATTAACTCGGGTTTGGGTAAGCTCAAACTCAAGTGTTGCTATTTGGTATTGGGGTTGACTTCGGGGCCAACAGATTGTTGGGTCGTGTATTTGATAGCTGTGCGGAGTCAAGGGAAAAGCCTAATCAATGGGCAAAGGGCGTGTTAACACAACACGGAGGTGAAAAATACCCCCCCCCCCTACTGTGTTGTGTTAACACGGCCCCAACACAGAGGTGAAAAATACCCGGCCCCCCCTGCCTACACCTGCCAAGACCAGAAGACGGGGATGTTGACTTGTGTTGTGTTGTGTTGCGTTGTGTTGTGTTGTGTTGCGTTGTGTTGTGTCGTGTTGTGATGTGGATCAAAGCCACGGAGGCATGCAAGGGTAGTGCAACACATCGTGCACCATTTCTAGACTCGTGCCACAATGTACCCAAAGACGGCAGGTCCACTGTTCGTGTACCATTAGATTCTACAACACAACACAACCAAAACAACACAACGCAACACGAACAGGACACAACATGACAAGGCACAACACACCACAACACAACACAACACAAACTCTATAGGCAGTGTCAACAAGGGCCCAACACGGGAGGTGAAAAATACCCCCCCACCCCCTACTGTGTTGTGTTAACACAGCCCCAACACAGAGGTGAAAATACCCCCCCTCCCCTCCCTTTTACCCAATATACTATCATAAGTCACCGTTTGCTGTTTACCATTTTTACCGTTTTATCGATGTTGTGGGAGAAGGATTCCTTGGGCAGTGGCAAGCAACCGCTGTTTTCAACCTGCGCACGCCATGAGACTAAATTACACATGGCACACTCTGCGGTGTGACAGGAACGCTTCAGAGGATGCTGAAACATGAGGTGTCTAGTTGGAGGCAGCTGTGAACGAGGAACATAAAGTGTTGCTGAAGGTGAGCACGCGACAACGAAGGCAAACTGTGTTCGGGCCCTTCGCGTTAGAATCCTCCCGATGTTAGGGCAATCAGTGTTTTCTTGACAGATACCGAAAAGCCCGCTCACTGGGCTGTCCTTTGTGAGTAACAAACAACAACGTTAGCATCATGCCCAGACCAAAACCAGGTGTTCACTATATGTGAGCACCACCCACGAGCACTAGAGGGAGTGTTATCCTCCCCTGCTGCATCGTTCGGGTATTCGCATTACAATTGTACAATTCTGTCTATTTTACCGCAACCACGACATCCTGGTTGATGGCTCGGCACTTGATACGTTGGGATGGCTTTGGCACACTGACTTAAACAAGCGCAATGTGTCCTTCTACTGCTTTGAGATATTTTTCCGGTCCGCCTGTTTAGAGCTCCAGACGATGCAACCTGTGTCGGAGCGGGTGCCCCTTGTAACTTCGCTTTCACCCGGCCCATGCCAACCCGCTGCTACAAAGGGGCAAAAAGGGAAAAACGGAAGACCGGTTGCGTGGTCTCAGTGGAGCCCTTTCGCGTTGCCTGGAGCCTGCACTCTCCGCAGTCAACAACCCGACTCGACTCGACAGCTAGCTCTACAGCTAGAAGAGTAGATACTGCTTGAGTGATTTTTGAACAAGGTTGCACATTCTATGGAGCAGTTGGTCTGGGTTGCAGTTCTCTGGGTTGGTAGTCAACCGTTCTGCACGCCCGATAGATTGAAATCGTTTGTGGAAGATTGCACTCTCCGCAATCAACAACCCGACTCGACTCGACAGCTAGCTCGACAGCTGAAAGAGTTAACACTGTTTGAGTGATTTTTGAACAAGGTTGTGCATTCTATGGAGCAGTTGGTCTGGGTTGCAATTCTCTGGGTTGCAGAGTACCGCACGTCCGCAGCATGGTGGTCAACCGCTTGCACGCCCGATAGATTCAAATAGTTTGTGGAACATCTTCAGAGGGGTGTCGTTGTCTGTTGCTTCACGTGCTTTTGTGTGTGTCCCTAACCATATCTCACGCTCCGTTTGGCAAGGTTTCTTCTTTTCGGTGGAACTGAGAGTTCACCTGAGAATTCTTGTTCAGCATGTTCGCTGTCAAGTTCCACTTGCCACCGGAGAAGGTGGCCGACCGTCCTTCCATCAAAGACGGAGTACCCGCGGCGGATGAGAAGAACAACTTGTGTTTTGCAGTGGAGTGCATGCAACAGGCCTCGCAAGCGATGCAACTTGAAACGACGGTCTTCGTCCGTGCAGCCATAATGTTTCACCGTTTCTACTGCACGAAGTCAGTCCGCAATCATGACGTGAAGAACCTGATTGCTGCGGCACTTGTGTTGGCTTGCAAGTTAGAGGATGCGAAAGGTGATAAGGAGTGGCACGTTGTGGTACGCACGGCCATTACTGTTGTGCATTTTGTGTTGCAGAAAATGGAGGGCGTCAGCAGCCCTGCCGTTTTGGAATACACTCCAGGGGAGGGTGAGTACCAAAAGAGGCTGTCAACTGTACTCGAACGTGAACGAACGTTGCTCTCGCAACTGGGTTTCATTTTTCACTGTGAGCACCCACCAAAGTTCCTGTTGTATTTTGCTAAGGCCCTGCACCTGAACGAAGCAATCGTGAAATGCGCGTGGGCTTACATGCTGGACAGCATGCGGCTTAGCATTCATTGCTACTATCCTGGGAACGTTGTTGCCACTGCGTGTATCTACCTGTCTTTCCGCAACCAGCGCCAGGCGATGCCTTCGTGCAACCCTCCTTGGTGGGAGCTCTTTGACACGAGCACGGATGTCCTCATCGAAGTTTGCAAGGCCATAATGTGTCTGTACACGGGCGAAGTTCAAGCCAAGTATGTCGCTCTCACCCCCAGACCCAGGCCTGCCAAGAAGGAGGAGCTGAAGGCCAAGGAGAAAGAGAAAGAGAAGGAGAAGGAACTGGCCCGCGAAATCAGTCGCAAAGAAGGCGGAACGAAGAGATTTGTCTGGGAGAGGGAGAAGAATGGCAGCCGGGATGTTGAGAAAGACAAAGAGAGGGAGTCAAGGGGAAAAGGAGAGGAGGTGAAGGAGAAGCCTAGCGTGAATCAGAAAGAGGATGTAAAGGAGAAGCAGAAAGAAAGAGAAAGGGACAAAGACAAGGAAAAGGAACGGGATAGGGTGAAGGATCGGGACAAGGAAAAGGAGAAGGACAAGGAGAAGGACAAGAGGGACAAGGAGAAGGACAAGGAGAAGGACAAGGAGAAGGACAAGGACAAGGAGAAGGACAAGAGGGACAAGGACAAGGACAGGGAGCGTGACAAGGACAGGGAACGGGACAGGAAGGAGCGGCAGAGAGAAAAGGAGCGAGCTCGGGAAAGAGAGAGAGAACGGGAGAAGGACAGAGAAAGGAACAGGAAATCTCCAAAGGAGAAGACCAGGAAAGAGGCGATGGTGATAGGGGAGTTCGAGGACCCCGCGTGGGTGCCAAGGGCACCAGCAGCAGCAGTCGCTGCCGCCCCGGGTTCGGCGGCGGCCCCGAGTTGGGTTCCAAGCCAGATTGTAGAGCCCAGCAAAAAGCGAACCCGGGATGGGCGATCTTCATCGCGGTCCCCATCGCCCGGACAGAAGCGCGCTAGGGGTTCTCCTGAGGCCCAAGGCCAGAAAGGCCGGGACAGGGGCTCGACGCAACCCGTCATCCGCATGGCCCGACGGCAGTCCGAGTCCCCGTCATCTGCGCGTTCCGGCTCAGGTTCAAGCTCCGGCTCTTCCAGCAGTGCAGATTCTGTGCCAGAGAGCCGCCCGTCCAACAGCGAAGACCATCGGCCACCAACTTTTCCAGGCCCACCTGTGCCCCACAGCGCGCGACAGAGCCCGCGGGATTCGGCGCGCGAAGCCAGGAACGGAGCGTTTGATGTTGCGTGGCCACAGGGAAGCGGTTGGCGCAGTAACGGGCATCGGAGCGAGCCACGCAGCGGGCCGCACCGCAACGAGGCTGGCGACCCTCTGCGAGACCATAAGCACCACCGCCACCACCAGCACCGGAGTGACCACAAAAAGTCGGGACCCCCGCGTGATCACGATCGGGACCGAGAACCGAAACGGACCCGAGAACCGAATCGGGACCGCGAGCCTCCTCGAGATCGAGAGCTCCCTCGAGACAATGTCAACAACATCACTCGCAAGCGATCTCTCTCCGACACCGATTTTGCACGAAAGCGGAGCCGCACAGACTACTGAACACCGTGTCACCTGCCGGATACACTCTGCCCCACTGGTCAGTTGAAAAATGGCTGCAGTCTTGCCATGGCAAGCCAAACCTCGCCTTTCCCTGCCGTGCCCTGGGTTCGGGTTTCGTGGGTGCAAGCACAAGCTCCGTCTTCGCTGGGCTTCTCGGTTCTGTGACACTCACCCCTTGATGCTCGGTTGATGTTGTTGCCTACCGAACTCGGATTTGCATGCTCCCACGAATAATTCTGTACACATTTGGTTTTTTTGGGGGGGCGCTTTGGAACAGTTGCTGACATCCCCAACCCGAACCCCAACCCGTCGACGGCAATGTCCACGTCTGCGCTCTAATTTTGTGCAGCCCCAGGTGACAGCCCCCAACGCTCTGGTACCGACCCCAACTCTCGAACACTCTGTCGCCAGCGACAATTCAGGCTGTGACCCGTCAGGAAACGTTTCAATGTGAGATCTCGCTGCGCAGTATGCAACAGGAGGCTGGCTTCCATGATTGTGACATGACAAGGGCATCCCCCCCCCTTCCCACAGAGCCAACCACCAAGGCCTTGTGCCAAACCCCCCCCCTTCCCCTCCTTCATAAGGTCTTTCATAATGTTCTTTGGCGGCAGTGTGCTGTGTGCGCTGCGCCGCACGTGCTTTCCCTCTGTTTCCATGACCACAGTGCGGTCAGGCAGCCGCCCCCGAATTGACGCCAGAGAGCATCAGATGGAGACCGCCACACGGACAGCCCGTGCGTGAACAACGCTGAGACGTGACAGTATCATGGACTTCGCCGGGGTCTGGTGGTAAACTGGGACCGCAGTCCCGGCTATACGGGCACGACATGACGGTTTTCCGCAAAGTATGCTTTGTGTCCTGCCAGGCTTTAGTGTACCGCCTCCAATTTGCCGATACAAAACGAGACCCATCGCACACGCAGGGCAGACATTCAGAGAGACCCTCTTCATCAGACCTCCCCAGAATCCAGCCACGCCGGAGCGTAGGCAGAGACAAAGAGAGACCTGGGTTTTATGCGAGACCTCAAATCGAGATCGGGTACCTCATCGTCGTGCTTGGCAAGCAAAGTGCACACAGGGACACGTGTTGTGTTGTGCATGTCAGCAAGCACACGCATGGGCTTGTAGACTCATAGACACATCGCCAAGCACCAAGACAGAGCCGGTGTTGGTGTTGTCTCATGAGAAACCTGGCGCTCAGCAAGTCTGCGGGCGGGCCAGGTCTCAGTGGTGAAATTCATGACAACAGCAGCAGGTGTGGAGGTGCACCAACGCCACACCAACATACTGGAAACACCTGCCCTCTTGGTTGTGGGGCAAACGGGGCCGCAGTGTGACGTGCTGTGTAGGTCCCGGCTGTGTGTGTGTGTGCACGCGAGCGCCGATGGTGTGGTATCTATGTTGACGCTTTTGTGCCGCATTGGTGGTGTAGCTGCTGTGTTTGGTGTTGCAAGTGGCCTGTTTGGTGTTGCGAGTAGCCTGACCTTGGCTCGGCCTTGGTCACCAACCCTGTGCACGGTTGTGTATCTCCATGTGCATCACACAGGCATCAGTTTGTGGTAACTACTCAGAGAACCAAACCAATTTGTATTCTGATACTGCATTCATTTTTGGGCGCACATGAAGAATGAGGATTCCTGTGCCACCATGAAATTCAAACAGCCCTTGTACAGAGTGTGGAATCCCAAATTGGTTGGAGAGTGGTACTGTGTCTGCTGATCGGGTCCAGACAAATCCACCTCGAAGAGGGTTGTTAGATGTTAGAAGCGCAGGAGCGAGTGCCACATACCCCCCCTTTTGGGGGGCATTCGTGTAGCATACCCCAATGTATGAAATTGGATGCTCAACGCCTTGTAAATCATCATTGTGGGAGACCAAATTATCCCCCAATGAATTTTCCGATTTTGGCCCCTAACCATAGCTGGGTACCATTTTTGAGGGGTGGCAGGGGCAAAAATTGAATTGAAAAATTGTCCTTTTTTTGACCCGAAATCCTGAATGTTTTGAAATTTTTCAATTTTGGGGCAAAAAAAATGTTCTGGACCCCTGACTGTGGGGATTTCAACCTTGAAGGTGGGGAGTGTGTGCAGTTTCGAGGATGTTCAGTGGCACTTACAAATCTTCGAAAAGTGGTTTCTCAAAAAAAAAAAACCTTTGGATGGGTTTGGGATGGGTTGGAGTCATCATTTGGTGGCAATGTGGGTACTCTAGCACCCAAAGGGACCCACATAGCAGCTGCTAGGCCCATGCAGCAAGTGACATGGGCCCCCCAAGAAGTTCAGCGGCGCTTGAAAATTTTCAAATGTTTCACAATTTCTGTGAAACCCCGCTGACAGCATTGAGATGGGTCATGATTTGGTGACAATACTGGTACTCGAGCACCCGTGGGGACACGTATTAGCTGGTAGGCCTGTTTAGCCAGGGCCATGGCCTGCCCCATAAGCCGCGAATTGCTGTTTGGAGTCTGCTTGTGCAATTTTCAACCTCAACAGCTCGGACCTCAAAATATTCTGAACCCGACTTTTTGAATATTTTGACCATTCATAAGCACCAACTATCTCATATAAAGCATTTTTTTTGACATTCTCTGTGTAATTGTTCACCCCACGTGCCATGGGTTTCTGGGGAGGTTGTCCTTCCCAGGAAGGGTCATTCCCAGAGGACCCACCCCCACATGCAGTTTTCAGCCTCAACAGCTCAAAAATCGAAATTTTCGGAACTGATTTTTTCCATATTGTGACCACGCACAATGATGAATTATCTCAAAAGCATGTTTTGGACCCTCTGGTGTGTTTTTCACCCCATTTGACCATTTCGGTGCCCGGGGCCGGGGGAGGGGGGGGTTCCAAGGTACGCGCACCCCACCCTCTTCGAGGTGCCTTGCTGAAGGCATTAAAATTTGACCCCTCTTTTTGCGCGCTGCTGGCTGGATGTGGTTGTGTTGTGGAGTTGAGAGCCCCTAGATGATGGCCCCCATTGCATTGTTTGTTGCCCCTTGCAAAGTGGGGCTGTTGTCCTCAGCACCTCTGATCTGAGCTGCCAAATATTGTTGCCTTTGCACAATTGTTACCCTTGGGGTTGGTGGCTGTGCTTGTCTCCATGACTGCAAGTAGCTTGCAGTCATTTGGCAGCTTCGACTGTGCTCCGCACCTTTAATGTGGGGACTCTCCCTGAAGATTTGTCTCGCAGCATTCAAAGATTTCTCCTGGCTCTATGGATTGGTATGGCCGGTTTGATTGGCGGGAGTTTCAATGGTTGCAATTATGCTAGGGGTTGCTGAATGGTTGCAGAAAATGCCAGGGCTCTGGGGAACCATAATTCATGGTTTCACCTGAGTATCAATTTTCTGTAGCTGAGAGTGGCGAATAAGTTTCGATGGTTTTTTGATGCACGGACACTCCAAATGCACAAAACAATCATTTCTTGACTGAGATTCACAGAGTTTCCTGAGTCATTGCCCTGCTCCCTGATCAAAGCAATCGTAGGTTCGTGGACGTTTCTTTTGACGCCAGTTCACCAGAAGGCTCTCTCCGTATGCAACGCAGAGGGCCAAATGCCTCCTCCTTGTTGGTTGGCGTCAGGGTGTCGGTATCATATTGTATTGTACATTTTGCATACCGATTACAACCACCCCAGTTGTGATGACGCTCCCCCAGTTGCACAACGCTTTGGACCCTGTCAGATTTGGTGGTGGGCCAGGGAGGGGGAGGAGAGAAACGCAGCCCAGGACTGGTCAACTCAACCTTGTCTTGATATGCCACGAACTAGTTTGGATCCATCAGCATTCTGCCCCCCCCCCCCCCAAAAAAAAATCCAATTTGCATCGTCTTTCATTCCCACTCCTTCTTGAAGTTATGTGCCTTAGAGTGGTTGCAATCCATTAGCTCTTGGTAGGTGGCAAACCTTAGTTAGTTAGTTAGTTAGTTAGTCCACCAAAGTTTCTGCCTACACTTTCGCTGAGCTCACCGTAATCCCCCCCCCCCCTGGCGCCCAACACACACACTTACTGAGCGTTTATGGCGAACCCCTCCGCCTTTCTAAGCAGTGCTTTGCAGAAGCCTCATTTTAGCCTACAGTTCACAGTTCCAGATTGATTCCATCTCTGTTTTGTGATTCTGTGGTGCATCCAGTGGTTGCAGGTGAATCAAAAGTGTAAGGCTTGGTTTGTCCTCCCAAGTGACCTGTTTCGCAGGAAATATGTGGAACTCGATATTGGCAAACCGACATTGTGGTGCACAAGCAACAGTTGTGGGTGTGGATTCCATCAAAAAAATTTTGGTTGCTTTCGGCAGAGGGTTGGTGGGGGGCGGGAGGGAGCGGTCCTGCGTGATTCATCCATGGACGCTGTAGAAGATAGGGTTTTGCAGTTGGGTGGAGGCCAACGCTACAAGTTTTGCAAAGTGTGCTTCAGGACCACTATTTCGTCACAGTTATTTTCCATTTTGCTGATGACCCCCCCCCCCCCGTGAAAGATAATTACTGTCCCCCCGTGGTTTTTTTTTTGGCCAACAGCGCAGACTTTTGACACAAAGCCAACGTGTCGTATGTTTCATCTGTTTGCTGTTGCACACTAGGTTTGTCCCCCGTTCCAATGGTCTTGTGATTCACATGCGGGTCACTGTTTTTGTGCTGATTCGTTTCTGCACGATGTATACAGGAAATTGGTATGAAGGAACTTAAAATCGGCTGACCACACTAACCATACAGTCTGAAAGCAGCTTCTCAATGACCCATGCGATTTCAAAAGTGACCCGAATAACCAAAGAACGAACGTTTAGAAAAGTGCAACCGCTGTATTGACCCCAGTTCGCCAATCCCTCCCATATAGACACCATGCAGTGCTGAAATTTAGCCCACTATAATTTCGCAGTCTGGTAGAAAATCATACATTTCTCTTTTCTGTTTCCAAGATAGTAATTGACCACGCAGGGGATGGGGAACAGTGCAAAGATTTGCACAGGATGACCACTGTGTCTGACACCCAACCAATCTCCCAATCCTCCAATCTATTATCTACGTCTGAAAGTTCATCGGCTCAGATGAAAGGGAGGGTCACTGGGGGAGGATTGTGCGGCAGTTCTAACCATTCCATCCGCTGACACATGTGCCAAGCGCATTACACAGCTGGTCTGCGTGCAGGTGTGCAGGGGGTGGGGCTGTGTCCCATGCTTGGTACGTCCATTGCTTCATGTCATGTTAGGTGGTGCACCGCCTTGTGTCCCGTGTGGCCGGCCTTCCACAAGCTAGGCCCCGCAAGGAGCGAAGGATGCAAGGTGTGTGCAAGGCAGCCTTGGGTGCATCCATCTGCAGTGGTGTCAGCCCACATTTTCTGTCGGTCAGGTCTCAGTCTGTTGCCATTTGCGGTGGGATTTTTGGGTTTCTTTGCTGGCTGACTTTGGGTGGTAGTGGGGGCTAAAGCTCTGTGCTGATGGATCGAGTACATTATGCATGTACAGTGGAAGCAGCATTGTAACCGGAGGCTGCTTACAGCTGCTGAGGACTGGAGCTTTTATGGTATCAAAACTGGGAACAGCAGGCGATTTGGTTTGCTAAATACTACGGCTGTCTGGGGTGAAAGAAGTCCCACCAGACGTCTAAAAGAGGTGCAATGCAAGGTGGCACTGGGGAGCAAGGGGGTGACAGACAAGTGGGGCAAACATGGCTCCCCAAAATCAACAAGTGGTGGAGCTCAAACAACAACTTGGTTGTTGAAAAGCCACATGGACACCCCCGGAAGTCGTAAAAAAGGGGTGTGGGGACGCTTCAATTTAATTTGAGCTGCTGCCCTGAGTGTATGCTCAGCATTGTGGAGGATGCTGTCTGTTACCCTGGCACACAGAGTACCGGTGTCCCGAGGGTTGTCTTGAGTTGTCTGAGGCTATGGATAGGCAGTTGACGAGCACCATGCAGCCCCTTGCATTGCTCCAATTAGCACGAGTGCACGTGTCTGGCTGAGTGTATTGCTACAAGTGTTTGCGCCAGGATTTCAAGGATTTCAACTGGCAAGTTTTGATGAGCCAAATCATTTCGACGCAGCAGAATGGGGGACAAAAAGAAGAGCCTGGTGCAAGGATCAATGGAGGTCAGGGTGCTGCTGAGGGCTGGTGACAGTTCCTCAGCTCTCAATATTTGCCCATTCCTCAAGGGTCCCTCGCAGAGCCGCACACCAGCAGCATGTGTGCTGCCAAAAAAAGCCGTCCGAATTGCAGTCCTTTTCATGGCCAAAAGATTGTTTTATGGGGCATGGTGGTGAGGTGAATCAGAGGAGATTGGGAATCCCGTTGTAGGAAAGCCCAATGAAATCTGATGTCGTCACAGCAGCAGTGAGGACGAAGACAGAGTTGGTCAGCAACAGACAGGCCAAGAATCAGTGTGCAGACTGAAGTTCCTCTGTTTTATCAGGTTCCAGGCCCACCAAAATCAAAAGTGGCCAAGTTGATCTGGTTGGTCTGTACCCAGCAGTGCCATGGTTCCAGTATTTTTTCTATTGGTGTGGATTCCCCTGCTTATCAAATGCATTTGCGCAATCATTGTTTTCAAAGGGGGGATGTTCTGATGGGACGCTACCATTGTACCAATGTCCAGAATAACTGAACACCTGATACCGCAGATACAATATGCAGTACCCACTATGAAATTTTGGCAATGGTGGTTTGCAAAGTGATAAAAATGTATGCAATTTTTGTACCCATTTGCTTCTTTGCGCAAGCCCCTGGGACATGAAACAGAGACTTTGGAGCATCCACCAGTGGGTGTCAGCATCTGAGATGACATGCTGGAGCGCCAATTTTTTGCCCAGTATGTGGTATGCATCGCGAAACCTCTGACGGAAATATCTTTGACCGAAGATTCCATGACCATAACCATATTTCCACACAGCATTTTTTTGAGCAGAAAAAGGTAATGGATTAAAAAACAGAAAAAAAGACAAAGTTGAAGAAAAAAAAAAAAGAGCAAAGCGCAAAAAAAAAAAAAAAAAAAAGAAGCAGAAAAACATGATGTGTCTTTTTATGCATGATTGCTGCTGCAGGGTGCTCATTCAAGGTGGGCCACATGTAAATGCATGGATTTGGAATTCACCAAGGCGGCAAGCATGCCATGGCACAATGTGCACCAACCTCATTTATCTACTACTGACCCAAAACCCAGGTGACCTATACCATTTCCCACTCACCCAAACCCAGGTGACCAAGCTACCGTTGCAGAAGGGGGTTCTCTAACAACCTGTCTAACCTGAGCTTCCAAGAATCTCACCTGTTTTCCCATCATTGCTCATTCTTGGAAACACAGCTGAGCCTTTTTTTGATCACTTGTGGTTGTGTTATGGTTTGGAACTAGAGCTGATATAACAGAATCAGGAGCCAGAAAGACGGGACTTTCTGACTGCTCAATATTGATGTCTCTGTTTGGGATATTTTGCTTGAATGTTTGCTTGCTTTTGCATGTTTGTAGCAGCCTGTGATGAACATTGACATCGTTCTTTTTGGGTACACTTGGGGCTGGGGATGGGGGGCTGATGAAGTACCAATTCTGAAGGACCCACAGGAGTTGGCTCATGAATTGCACAGATTTTCCCCGTGATACAGACCTCAAAAGGATCAAGCATCATGGTGATCATCTTGTTGGGTTCATGCTGCGGTACCAGGGACCCCCTTCCCTCAACCCCTTTGGTCCTCTGGATTGGACTGGATTGTAATGGAGGGCTGGACTCCCAGCATGTGCCAGCACATTGGGCAGTGAAATGCCGGAGAGTGCAAGGGTTGGTTGGGTCAAGCAGGAACTTCCAAGTTTCTGAGAGGAAAGGTCAAGGTACAGCATGTGAAAGCAAATGAAGGCAAATGCATGGGTTCACTTGCCAACCAGAGAAGGGTAATGAACCCTCTGTGCGTACCCAAGAGCATCCCCATGGCAAACAAGCCCATTGTTTCCCGACACCACAACACGGAACAAGAGCCAGAGAGCAGCGGCATGGCCACAGTGTTAGAGTTTGGTTCAGGGATTGGAGAAGAATAATCGAGGGAAGAGGCAAATGCTTGGATGTGGAGGGAGTTGGACGCTATGCTGTACGGCCCTAGGTCAGCATCTCTATTCTTCCCGTTTTACACTCAGATGGCTCTCTGGACGATTTCTCAATGAGCCCAGCAGATGTGCCTTGATTTTTCAGGTTGGGACACTGGTTCAGGCACTACCTGCAAGGCAACCTGTCATGCGGTGAACAAGAATGTCTCGGGTTTTCAGGAACTGCGCAGGGCCACATGGATGTTGGGGCATCCAAGTTGAATGTGCTTTTGTTGCTTGAACTATTTGATCTTGGGCGGTAAATGTGCAACTGACCACAAATGTGCCCAGCAAGCTGGAGCCCCCTCCCAAGCATCCCCCATACCAGACTGTTGGTCCGAATTCCACAGGCACATCGGATTTCCCATACGTGATATCAAGGATCACCTCGCAGAGAGGTTGTTAGATCCAGCACAGTTGCGGGCGCCATATGCCCCCTTATTTTGGGGGCATTCGCGTACGGGGCGGGGGGGGGGATTTTCGCAGCACTTTAATTTCGCGTGGGAAATTTCACGTTTCAGATTGACTGTGAAATTTCCCATGCGAAATTCAGGGTTCTCTGCGAATTTCTCGCACACTAGCGGTGCACACTGTGGACTCTGGCGGGTGGTGATACACTCAACCAGGGGGTTCCGCGAAATTTCCCACAGCGAAATTTACCACCGCGAATTTGACTTGGTGCGAAATTATGCCCCCTCCTGTAGCATACCGCGATGTACGATATCGAATGTCTAACCTTTTGTGAAATCATCAATTTGGGAGGCAAAATTATCCCCCAATCAATTTTTCAATTTTGACCCCTCGACCCCCTCCCCCCCCCCCCCCCCGCCCGCCGTTCGTAGGTACCACCTTAGCTTTTTGGGGTGGTGAGGGGGGGGGGGGTCAAATTTTTTTGCATGTTGTGGTTGCTGTGCGTTGTGTGTGTGTGTGCTTTTTTATTGTATTGGGCCCCCTAACCAATGGAAGGGGGTCTCGGGTCCTCTGGGTACCCTCTCTAGGTCTGCATGGTTGGCCCCCTTACGGCCCTTGCCAGTGAGGAATTAGCCATACTCATGTTGGCATGCGTTGGCTGAAAATCACCTTAAAGAGAGGTTGTTAGATCTAGCGTAGGCGCGGATGCCATACGGCCCCCCCTTTTTGGGGGTCGTTTGCGTAGCATACCCCAAGGCATGATGTTGGATGTCTAACCCCATGTAAAATCATTGTTTTGCCCGACAAAACGATCACCCTATGGATTTTCTGATTTTGAGCCCTCTATCCCCCTGAAACTGAATACCACATTTTGGGGGGGGGGGGGGTCAAAAGCCTGTGCTTGGAAGGATTTGAACCAGGGTCGGGTAAAAAAAGGCCCATGAGGCAAGTGGCCCAAACCGGCAATCGCCAGCTGGGATTCAATCTGACGCTAGGTCGGTTGTTGGGCGAGTGTTCTACCACTCGACCGCTCTATGTTCCCATGGATTTATTGTTCCCCACTGTTTGTAGCTGTTTGTAGCTGTAGTCCGCCACTGAAAAAAGCCAAACTGTGTGTTTCTGCCTGCCTGTCTGCCTGCTTGGTTTGCCCAACTGACTGCTTGACTGACTGCTTGGCTCACTGACTGACTGATTGTCTGACTGTCAGCCTCTCTTCCAGGTGCCTTGCCAAAGGCAATGGTGTGTCACAAACGAAGGCCAACCGCCCCAGCGTGCATTCAACTGAATCACATTGTACATTCTTCATTGGCCTGTGTGTTGTGGTTCTTAGAAATGTTGAAGCTGCAACTCACTTTTAGCATAAAAGAGTGTGAAAAGGAAGATGCAGGGTATAAAATTTGACCATGTGAAGGTTGCACTGTAGCATGAAGGCCATTGCTGTTGGGGGCAGCCAAACATGTGTTGTTTCTGAGGGAAGGATGTCCTGTGACAGAATTAACAAGACTTCCAGGGGGGGGGGGGGTTTCGTGGGCAGTAAACTGCATGGGAAATCACCTCAATTTGACGTTTCAAGTTGGCTTCGAAATTTGCCACAGGATAGGCATAAGAAGTTTGCAGCAATGACAGTGACGGTGCTATGGATAGTTCTAGTGATACCTCTGTAGAAGCACCCAAACAAAGGCAGAAAACAAAGTTCTCACCTGCAGTTTGCACATCAGGTGCAGATGTTGTGCAGTTTCTGTATTTGCTGTGGTTTGAGCAGTATGCTCAACCCCTGGCTGCTGGTGGTTTGGCCTCGATGCTTGAATTGTCTTTGGGCATGCAAAGCTAGCACACTGGGATGCCTTCAGGCATGGCAGTTCCCACTGCATTTAGATACAGCTTGATGAGCAAGCTCCAGCCCCCCCCCAAAAATTGTGGCCACACAAAATGAACACTGCCGCGATTTGATTCTTACCTCGCTTTGGGGTATGCAAGGATGGTTATCAGCATTGGGCTGCCTCTGGCCAATCTAAGGCTGAGATGGAGTTGAAGTGACGAGACTGTTTATCTTCTTTGCTTGCCAAAAGTGGAAATCTGCAATCTGCTACCGGTACACTTGTTCAACCCATGAAAAAACAAATGGTGGGTATTTCATGCCATATTTGATGATCCAATTAGCTGCGATCTTTGACTCGGCCAGATGGCCTAGTAGGATCCTACTTGACAAGTCTAGACAGGGTGTGAGCAATGTTTGAAGGTGTGCAAATATTTTCTTGTACCTTTCAAGAAGTAAAATTTTTGTTGATGTTGTCAAACACTATTGCCAGAAACCACGGCGCATCATCATGTGACCCATCCAAACATGCAAACCTGTGGGACAGGATGCTATGCTCTTTGGTCTCAGGCGACACTAGAGTACCAATTACTCCAAGAATGTGGCTCCCTTCATTAGGGGGAACAGGTTGAGGGTTGTGGATGGTCATCGTCATGTGACCTACAGTGCCACCCCATAACAATTATTCCAAGGGGTGTAGGGTGTCGGGGGCTTGTCGCCCAATGGCATGGAGCCATTGGTCTCATCCGGAAGGGAGAGTAGCCTAGACTGAACATGCACCCAAGGGTTACTGATGACTGAAACCGGAGTACTGGTACCGGAGTATGCTAACTTAGGGTTGGATTCGCCATGGTGGAGGAGGGCTGAAGTACCCCCCCCCCCCTTTGTATAATGTGGTTATGACCATGCGCCTGTGACACAGGGGCGTATGCGAGCCCAGTTTCCGTTGCCTCATGGCCCTTTGTATAAGCTACGCCCATGTACGGAATTACTACGGTTCCTACGACAATTGTAGCTTGGACAAGGGCGTAGCTTGCGCGCAACACATACAACTACTGGTACACATGTGCGCATGTGCATGGTATGTGTGCACCTTGACCTCCGCCCACATTTCCAAGTGCATGCAAACACAAGAAAGCCTTGGGAACATGAAAATTTCAGGTTCACACCCATGTTGGCACAAGCAATGAAGGATGCGAAGCCTACGAATGTTCGGCTTGGAAACCCTTCTTGCGATCATACACCATGCGGAACAATTGCACACATGCTCACCACTTGAAGATGCCTTTGGCTGACGCTTAGGGGCTGGTTTGGGCTCGGGCAGCTTGAAATTCTTGGGAATGAAATTGCCTTGCATGTGGTCCCTTGTAAGATACAACTTCCCATCAAAAACATGGGCCATTCCCCACATGGGCAGCCTTAGCCCAAACAACTTCAGCGTGCACATCATCGGAGTCACCGGAATCATCACTTGAGGTGTCCGTCCCGGAATCAGAATCAGAATCAGAATCAGAACTTGAATCAAAATCAGAATTGGCAAAATACTTCAAATCTTCAAGCTCCGACAACTTCATCCCCTTGGGGAAGTAAGCCGCGTGACAAACCCATGTCTTATGTGGCTGCACTACATTTCGTATGTAATTAAAATTACGCACACAATTATTACGGTCCCTACGCCTGCTGTAGCTTGGACAAGGGCGTAGCTTATACAAGGGGGGGGGGATACCTTGACGTTGAGGAGAGCTTTGAAGCATGCCGAAGTGTTCCGCCCCCCCCCCCCCCTTGGATGCTGCCATTCTGAAGGTGTGCAATGGAGTAGCCTACGTGAGGGTGTGAGTTCAAGGTGGTTTGTAGGAAGCATGAGTTGCCAGTGTATGACAGTATGGCAACAAGGCTGAGTTGTACAAAAGGGTGAAAACACATTTACACCTATTGTACATGAATTAAGGATGAGTGTCGGTGACTTGCAATCATTGTTCAATACTGTTTTTCCGGTTTGGTGTCTTGCCTGCAAATTGTATGCATGAAGCTAAAACAGGTTGGCATATGCCTTGTCAAATATTTTCATGTCGTGTGGCAATGAAATTGAGGATTCACAGGGGTGGTAAAAGAAGAAGAATGGTAGAAACAAGATGATAAATTCTAGAAAAAAGTGAATCACATGGAGAATGGCACAAAGGAAGTCAAGGATCCACATTTGGAGGCAGTGATATTAGTGAAGTAGAGAATGTCCCAGGATGGTGAAGTAGAGAGCATGCCTGTGAACGTTTGTTTCCATTGGTGCTATGCCCCCCCCCCCCCTTTAAGGTGGAGTGCATTACCTCTGGTTTGCATTTGTCTGTTTTTTAATTAGGTCACACCCCCCCTTAAGGACAGCCCTATTTCAAGATGATCGTCCTGAAAGTTCAGGATGATCGCCAGTGTGTCAAGCAGGTGTCTCCAATGAGGGCCATTCTTCTTCCGCAATCATTGTTGGACCATCAACAAATGGGTGTTCAATGAGGCGTCTCTCACGCTGTGGTGCCATGTGGTGATCCTTTTTTTTGAGGTGAAAATAAGCTGTTTTTCAACCAGGTTTAAGAAAGCGATAAGGACCCAGCTTGGTCCTAGTCGCAAGTCTTGATACGATCGGCCCCATGCAGGGTGTACGGGGCCTCCAGTGGATACACCTAGCCCTGTGCAGCATGCACTGGGGTCCTAGTGGATACAACCCGCTGTGTTCCCGTGTCCCATTAATTTTTTACCCCTCAATATTGGAGGACCAGAGACGCATCTCCAGACACCTGTAGGTCTCGAATACAACGTGCTCAGATTTTTTGAGCACACGCAATGAGAAGCAACCAAAAAAGCAAAAGACATTGGTGTCTTTTGCAGCTGTGTGAAAGGCCCACAGTCCACCAACAAGGGATTGCATTGTGATCTCCTCTAGAAAAACTTCACTGTCACCAGAGCAGCTTGCTTGCTGTTGTCTGTCGAGTGAATGCTTTTTGTCATTTGTCAACCATGCCAAGAGGCCTTGGTGCTTGCTTACTCTTCCATTCCACAGGTTGCATGCCTTGACTCTGTCCTGGAAGCCTGTTGTGTGATGGACAAACTACCCTCTGATATCAGTGAGGCCAACCAGTCACTCCATCAGCTTTTGTTGGACATTGACCAGGGCCATCTGTTTGCAGATTGGCCTGCTGGAGATGCAAAAAGGGAGGCAAAGGAGCAATTCTTTGAACAGATTGCCGTTCTTGAAAAGGTCTATCCAGGAGGCCTCCGGGCATACCATCGGAATGCGAAGCAGCTGCTGGCTGAAAGCCGGGATGGAGTGAACCCGTTTGAGGGTTATGTGCCGTCAGTCCCTGATGGTGAGACAATTGTGTTTGATGACACAGAGCGCTTTGAGGTGTGCATGCCTGTTCTCCCCCTTGGCCCCCCTTTGCCTAGTTTTAAGCTTTAAGTCCCCAAGTTTCAAGTTTTGTTGGTTTGAAAGTCTAACCATGCTGCAGCACCGCCGTCGGTGAAACCTGTGTTGGAGGAGGTGTGGTGAGGTACCCCCCCCCCCCCCCTTTGCAAACTTTCATGCCCCTGTGTACTTTGACAGGACTTAGGTATTGATCTTTTTCGGATCGATGATTCACTGGTTATATTCTTATCTATGCCTGCGCTGTGGCCTCACTGAGAGCGCCGCCTTCACACTGTACATCCTACTGTACATAGGAGTAGTGGAGCACCCCAACCAAGAAGGGGACACATGCATTTGATAGGACAAACCTATGGACTAATGGCTGGAATTGTCTATGGCGGGGACATTCAGTCAATCGATACCGACCATTGATCCCCCCTTTGCAAACTCCCACCCCTTGCAATCCCCCCCCCCCCCCTGGGAGACCGTCACTTACATGTTTTTCTAGTTGACATGTATTGTGCTGGTTTGTGTTGCCCATCTGCTGTACGCATGGCTTTGCATTTCTTCCCATTACTTCAAATCAAGCACCTGTGTGTGTTCTGTGATATTCTCTCTCCAAAGGCGTTGTATGGGTGTGTTGTGTTGCTACTTCAGACCCAAGATGTTTTCTCCCGGTGACTCTTTACCGTTCCTTTGGATCCCTAATAACATTTGTGTTGGATGAAACACATTGGCACCGCATCAACGCAAAAGTCGCTTCACACATGTTCTCTTTGCTTGCATCAGTGGAGGGTACCACAGTTGGCCTTGAAATACCCTTGCAATCTCCCCTCCCCCCCCAGATCTCCATCCATCCATTGATTACCCTGAAATCAAAGAAGTGTACCCCTTGAAGGGTGACGACAAAGTCGTCAAGATGTCATATTCTCTGGCCGTCCCCAAGGTGTCTGGTTGCAGAATTATGGCCAAGTCTGCCAGTTGGCAGATTTGGATTCCCCCAATTCACCTGAAGTGCCTGTTGCCACCTCTTGCCCATGCCAGCAATTTCGCACTGAATCTCTATTGATTTTCACGGGCATGTAGCCACGACCGATCCAGGCTTCATCAAGGATGAGCGCCTGCGTTCATATTGGCTTAAAGGCCGCAAATTTCGCATTCAAGCCCATCCAGGAGTGTTGGAATCCTTCATCGAGGCCAACATTGATTCTTTCATCCATCGGGCATCCAAACGCATACGAATGGACAAGCAAGCTTTCGAGGCTTGGAAGAACAGGCTGATTGCCGCTGTCCGTGCTAACCAAATTTTCAGACAGGATGTAGATATTCCTTATCACACATTCCTTTCCAAAAAAGGCCTCGATGAATTGGCTGGAATTCATGAGCACATGGTTGTTACTTATGCTGACAAGTCAGCACATGATTTCGTCACCTGCTGTAAGCATGTTTACAAAAGAATGCTGTGGGAGGAACTCCACGACCCCCACTACGAAAACTCCCCCCTCAGCAGTGACCACATTTTCACTAAACACACAAGCCTGAGCGCCTAGATTGGGCGTCCATCAGTTCAGTCGCACAGGTACCTGTATGGTATCCTGAAAATGCACAAAGCAAAAGTCGGCATGAGATGGATAGCCGGCAATCACATGCAGGCAGTTGATGGTCCCTCAGATCAAGGTGACCTCAAAAAAATGCCAGTTTGTTCCCTCTCCAGTCCGGAGACGGCCATGGGTGGAATTTTACGCATGTGTATGCACAATCTCGAAAACAAAGATTGTGCATGCACGCAGAAAGGGTACAAATGATAATGGGTGGTTACCAATGTTGACCGTGTCGCTGCTGACATTAAAAACAGTCGCGGAAGCCTCAGAGGGCAACCAGTCTTTACCAGGGATTTTGCTAGCATGTACACCAGTATACCTCAAGAACGATTGCAAGAAAGAGTCAAGCAAGCAATCTCTGAGGTCTTCGCCTGGCACAGCAAAAAAACTGGGATCGCTTTTGAGCAACTATGAATTGATATTTCTTACCCCAGTAATGGGCGAGCTATTGCCAAATTCGCTGAAGACGGTCTTTCTTTTAAGGAGATCGTAGCCATGCTACGTGAGGTCTGTGAAGAAGTTTTCTTTCAACAGAATGAGCACGGCACCATCCGCGGACAGTCACGTGGTCTCCCAATGGGAGGAAAATGCTCAGCTGAACTTGCCAATCTGTATTGTTATGCAGTGGAAGCTGAGTATATTGATTCTTTGATTCAAAATGACCGTTTAGACGAAGCAAAAAAATGGTTTTTCACATGGCGCTACATAGATGATCTATGTGGCTTCGGCGACAAAGGCTAGAGCTAGGACCAACTCGACTACGGCATGGCCCATGAAGACACCACCGACTTCCCGTACACCCTCCAAAATAAGTCTTCCATGACTGTATTTCTTGGTATGAAGATAATTACCAACACTGATGGTATTTGGATTTCTGTCCAGCCCAAGGGAGTAGGATGGAAGTGGATTCCTCAAAGGTTCATCGAATATGGCTCATGCCATACGCATTATACCAAATGGTACATGCTCAAAGGGCTGCTGATCCGCGCCCTAACTATCTACAATAACTAGGCAGATTTCATGAAAGCAGTGATATATTACACACGGGGATTAATTTCTAGGGGTTTCCCTGCTAGCGCCCTCCGCAGAGCTTGGCGCAAATTTCTTAATGACAAAATCCATGCTCAGTCCACTAGGAAAGTGCTGTCTGAAGTATTTGAAGAATGGCTTGGCAAGCAAAATTTCAGCCGTTCGAATGCAGACGAGGAATAGCAAAGGCAACAGCGCCTTGACAGCACACAACAACAATTCGAGAGCTTTCTCATTAATGGATTGACTGCTGTCAATCACATTCTGAAACACACCGGTGGTAACTCCCTTTCATTGGACCACATGAAGCAAATTGCAGCTACAATGGCCCAGGATGAAGCCGATGCCATTTTCGGCTATGGGCTACAACTCATCCAAAAGCCGCAGCAAAAAAATATCCAGCCTGTTGCTGTGTTGCTGAAGGTCTTGAGTGATCAGGACAACCTCCAGATACACAAATGGGATGAGAGCAGTCCAATTCAGACAAACATGCTCATTGCTGCCAGTGGCAAGCGCTAGACAGCCATCCTCAAAGATAGATAGGAATGTTGGTCTGAATTTCACAGACGTACCCGTTTCCCCATTCACAAAGTCAAACAAGGGACATTCTATACTGTTGACAGTTGGAACATTAATGATAAAAGGGGACGTCCTCTCGACGACCCGCAACCCTCCCTTGATGTAGTCGCTATGCCCCAAGCCAGCGCTTTAGGCACTCCTCAGCAAGAAATCAAACGCAGGAGACTTGCTCCATGTAGCGAGTCTATGGAGGTACGGTATCTTAGACTCTTCCAAGCCACGACTTTCACTCATGACATGCGTTTTGCCAGCACAGGCAAAATTATTCGCCCACACCAGTCAAGCAGCATACCCGCACTTGCGCAAGGACGGTTTGGTGATCCAGAACCCTGTTTTTAATTTCAGCAACCGAGACACACTGGAGGCACAGGTCGCCAACCCCGATCTTTCACACTAAAGTGTGGATATGCTAGGGGTCTTGATCGATAATTTCACTCCGAGGCTTCAACCCAGTCAGGAAAACCTGACATCTCCCCGGCAAAGCCCAAGGACCTCACGGCAGTGTTTGCCGACATTGGTGCATGCTTGATTAGCAGTGTTCGTACACCCATGCGTTCACCACAACGATCCCAAAGCCAAGAAAGCACAGATATGTTGACTACCCCCGCCAGAGCCAGCTCAATGAATGATCAAGCATCCTCCTCCTCCTTCCAAAGGAGAAGGACCGACACAGACCAGTACCAATCCACTAATGACAGCCCTTTGCCTGAACGTCCCCGCAGAAATGCAACACGCAGACAGCTTTATCAAAGTGCAGAAGAAGCCTCTCGTGAAAAAGAAAGGCGCAAGAAAACACGTGGACACACACCTCAAAAGCATAAACACGCCCCCTACAACACAGCCAGTAGCTGTCGTGTTTACCATGCTGCAGGGACCCCACGTTCACTGCTTACTCTACCTACCCACCCCCGGTTCTCAATGATGATTTGCCGTGTGTTCCGAATGCTTGATTCTCATCATTTCTGATTTTTCCATGAAGCCTTTGTAGTCTCGTTGTCTCGTTCTCTGCTGTCTGACACACACATTTTATTTGCACTGCATTGCATTGTATTACATCTTTGTATATTGTAGTCTATCTGTAAGTGACTGTCTGGCCTTTTACAGTTTTAGTCAGACGGGATATTTTGTCTTGCTGTTCCAGACACAGAGGTGTCATGAGGTCAGGCATAGAGAATAAAGATGCACTTATGCCTGACTGTGGAGTGTATTACCTCAGGTTTGCATTTCTTGTAGCACTGTCTGTCTGTTTTTCATTCAATCTCAGTCAATCTAATTAGGTCTCCCCCCCCCCCCCCCCGGGAGAGCGTCGCGCGCTAACCCGGGAGTTTGCAAGGGGGGGGAGGGTACAACGTGTGGGCTGTACGACACACTGGGCCTAGGAACACAGCTCTCTCATGCTTGGCAACAGCGAAGACATGGGCATGGGCAGTTTCAGACCTCGGAGAGGCTTGTATCAGAGTGTGTCTTGGTCAGTCTTGACCTGACTGGCATTCTAAACTGACTCAACACTGTACCTAGGAGTGGTTAGCTGCTGAGGTCCCCTCTGAGGTACCTGCTGGCTGACGGATGTCGAATTGTTGCGAAAACCAACTCAAATTCGAACCGAAACAAGAACAATAGCAATGCAAATTGGTTAATTGGCAATGCAAACACAAGAGAGCTCTTGGTGGACATACCTGGTTGACAGCTCTGTCTGTTCATGTGCGAGGTGGATATGTCCAGCCTGACTTGAAAACTTGCTGTAGTTGTACGGCGTGTTCCAGGCTTCCCATCATGCACCTGTGGGTAGCTTGCTTGCTGGGTATTTGCGGGTGTGCCTGTTTCTGGCTCTCTGTACGGCGTCCGCTGATGAAGACAGACCTGACCATCTTGGGGAAGACAGCAAAAAGTTTTGTTTCGAACATCTTTGTCAAGGTAGCGGACCACGAAAACGCGTATAACATCTATGAAGGAAGATACCTCCGCTCACTTGAGTGGTAGGGGTGAACTTCATGGGGGGGCAAGGGTTATAACCCTAGTTACCTTGAAAAATGTACTTAAAGCCTCAAAAGAGTGATGAAAAATGATTAAGTGTTGGTCCTCATTACTTCCCAAGGATTAGAGGGAAACCAAAACCAATGTTTTGCCAAAAACATAAGTTTTGCATTCCGGTTCAGGTCTGTTTCTATTTTATTTGGTCTGAGGCACGGTGCAGATAATGACAGAACAAACCATGGACCATGACTCGTCGACAGTAGTACAACCTAAGGAGGTAGAACAAGAGTCAATGAAGTTCAGGATGTGGTGCCTAGGGCCGTTCGAGACCATTCAAAAGCAGCCGCACTTTTAGGAGAACAAGGGCGAATGGGTGCTGCAGGAACAGGAGAGGATCGTGGAGATGGCGGTGGGTGCAGACACAGTCACCGAGTTCGCCAACATCATGGGACTGGGGCACATGGACCAGGACACATTCTTGACGGCATTGAGATGCTATGCGATACGCCGGGAGCTGCTGGCGGATTATGCCCAGAGGAGGTTTGTACCTGCAGGGGTGACAGAATATGAGGTGGTGGCGGCGGAGGGAGAGGACAAGAGGCCACCGTCGCCGACGGGTCAGGGCCTGAGCGCGTAGCAGGTGGCAGAGCTGGTGCAAATGTTGGCAGCAACCAAGCTGGAGAAAGAGCGGCTTACGGCGGCGATCCCAAGGCTGAACCGTCAGCAGCTGGAGCGTCTCATTGCGGAGAGTCTGCCCTACCAGTGGATGCAAACGCTGGTGGTAGCGCTGAAAGCGTACTCTGCGACTGACGCGAACTGGGACGCACATGAGCTGGCCAAGGCCATCTGGACAGTGGTGCATGAGGAGCTGCGCAACAAGCGCCAGGGCAGAACGTCACACCTGCCCATTCCGCAGAACGCAGGAACCACGATGACGACGACGGCAGGTACGCCTCTTGGAAGGGTGGTACGGGCACCGGGGGGCCAAACAGTAGTGGGAGGCCCGCAGACAGGGGCACATTGCTACTCATGCGGGCAGCTTGGCCACTGGGCAAGGCAGTGCCCACAAGCGGCGGTCACGGGCACCCTGCATCAGCCCCATGTGCAAGCCAAGATCTCACAGGTGGGGGACCAAACGATCCTCACTAGCAACAAAGGGTGGACCTTCGATTTGAACGGCCCCCCGCCAGCGATCTGCAGGAGATGCGGCCAGCCACACTGGGAGATGCTCCCCTGCGGGGCGCAGGGCAGGGTGTCACTGCTGCCAGCGGCCACGGCGGAAGCGCAGGCGGGAGCCCCGGCGGGGGCAGCAGCGGCCGAGGGCTCGGACGACGCCATGCTGCGCATGATCTAGAGGATGCTCCAAACGAAGGCGATGAACCTTGACAGCCAGCAATGACATGGTGACCATGGGGACCTCAGGCCCAAGGGCCCAAGGGTCACCACGGTCGGGATGGCATGGGAGGCTCATGACAAGGTCATGCACGCTAGAACGGAGGAGTGGGGGACTGTGGGCACAGGCATGGCCATCAGGGGGGTGGAAGCCAGCTCCTCTAGGACCTACATGCAGGAAGTCCGAGGCGCTATCTGGGGGTGCCCCACACACATGCCGCTGGACAAAGCGGTCGAACGACGATTCGGAGAGCTGGCACTATGCAAGAGGGGGGTCTAAGCGGCCAAGAACCTGGTGGCCGGGATACGCATCCTGGAGCGCCTGGAACTCATACCACCGACCATCACCGAATGACACCGACTACAACTTCAAGCGATCGGGAAGATGGCCAAGGCAGAAGACAAGCCCAGAGTATGGGCGACAATGGCTGATTTCCAGACCTTGGCGGAGCACAGAGTACACCGGGCAGCACATCCACATCGATGTCCGCTCGCCTGTCGCTTCAGCCCCTCTTGCGCACCTCCTCTTGGGGCTGTGCTCGGGTCCCGGGTCTCGCTGTCCACTGCCTCGCTTGCCCAGCGTCGGTCGCCCGGCTGGATGTACTCGCTGAGAGCAATCAGTAGAGCATGACGTTTCACTTGCGTCCTCGGTGTCCTTGCGGTCTCGTCCCTCTTCTCCTGCCTGGGCCTTGGCGTCGCTGGCTGGTCCGGCCGTGCCTTCGCGCTGGCCTCCGTCGTCGTGCCCCTCTACGATGTCGCCCGTAGCATCCTCGGCTGGGCCTGACCCCGTTGTCGGGGCAGGCTGCTCCTGCGCTCCTTCGCCCTGGCTCCTGTCTCTTGAAGCCCCTGTCGTGTGGGGGGATCTCCGCCAGTGTTTGCCGCCTGCTGGTCACCCCCCTCTGGTGATATGGCCGCCACGCCATCGTCTGCAGGTCCACCCCCGCTCTGTCATCCTCCCGCGGCAGCCCTTGTATCATGCTCCACGACGTGTTCTCCGGCCACCATACTGTCTCTGTCCCCGCAGCATACTTCCGTCGTCGGGTCCTGGGCGGTCTTGTGTCCCTCCGTAGCTCCATCCACTGGCCGCTCTTCATCATCTTCCATGTCGTCGTCGTCGGATTCGCTGTCCACCTCCTTTGGCGTGATGGGTCTCGCGAACCTTTGCACCGTGGGCGGCGGTCGGGCCCTTTTTCGTCCGGCGTCCCACGCAAAGGCGTCTGCATGCCAGAGCTCCCGTACCGGCATCCACTGCCACTCGCAGTCTCTGGTGAAGTGTCCTGTGTCTCCTGTGGGTTTGGGCAGGAGCACCCTGGCATGGCATTTTCCATGCTGGCGGGTGTGCCGCATATCTTGCTGCCTGTCGCGGTGTCTGCCACTTGGCCCATATGGTGAGGGCCTGAAGTGACCCACACAGCGCCCTGAAGCACGCTGCTCCCATCCGCTTCCACGGGTGCCAGCCTGTGAGGCTGCAGTCAGTCCCCTTGAACATCTCCTGCTGGAGCTTTCGCAGCGTGTCGGTTCCCCTTGGCAGAAGCAGCGCATCGTCGTGGTGGTGGGGTCCTCTGTGTTCGTAGAGCCACTGTCGCAACCACTCCCAAAATGGCGGTATGGGTTGTGCGCACATCTCCTTGGCCACTTTGTAGTCGAAGAACACCATCCAGTTCGCGTGTCCCAACCATCCCCAGCGCAGGACTGCAACGTCGGACACTCTGAGGCACAGTGTGTACGCCATTCCGACCGCGAAAAATACCCTGGCCCAGAGGGCCTGAAGGGACGGGGCCCCACACTAGGGGTGCGTGGTCTCGGCGCCTCAACGGGGGAATCGATTCCAGCTCTGGTGCCCTGTGCACCTGCAACGCCCCCACCAAGATGCGGCAGAACCCGCGGACGGACGTGTCAGCCCTCACGGAGAAAGTGGCCGACAAGATGGCGAGCAAGAAAGGGCGAGTGGGAACGATCTGGAGCCTATTGCGGGACCTGGCGGTATTTGTCCAGGAACGGAGCGGAGGCGAGCGCCGATAGGCAGCGGCCGAGGAAAGCTACGTACACGTGCTGCAGGCCATGGAGAACGACGAGATGGAGCCGTGGGACGTATCGCCAACGGGGGACATAAGCCCGACAGGGGACCAGGATGGCAACCCCGACAGGGGCCGGCTGACAGTGGAGACGGCCAGCAAAGGCCTTGGGCTAGCTGGTAAGGTGCACGTCCCACAGGACATGTGGGACAGGCTTAGGCCCTGCAACTGGGCCGAAGCACACCAGGGCGCAGAGGAGCAGAGGGCCAGCAGAGACATCAAGCTGGCAGCCATGATCCAGCGGGTGCACGCGGATGGCCTCATCGACCGCGTGGACGATGGCAGGAAGCCCAACGCAAAGGCATTCACAAAGAGCAAGTCGGCCACCAAAGGGGCCATGATCATTAACATGGTTCATGGACTGACCGGAGACATTTCACACAGTGACAGAGTGCTGACTGTATTGGCTTTGCAGGGAGGAGGGTGGAGACGCAAAACCCTTGACCTGCTTGTCCAAGAGCTGCAATGGTTTTGTGAAATTGTCTGCAAAAGCAAGCATGCAACTGCACACATATTCGGACCGTCGCAGCTGTAAGCAGTGCTGTGCTGACTGAGTTTGCTTTGCAGCCTTCCCGGTTGCACTCAATGATGGAGTTTCTTCAATTGTCCCTGCCATTTGTGGCAAATAGCTGGGGGTTCTTTGGTGATCCCCTGTTCTGGTCATCCCCTTCCTTTTGATTTCACTCAGTGCACCTGCTTTTCCACAGAGACTGTTTTTCCTGGCAAAACAAACACAGCTGCATCGCTGTACCCTTTATGGTTCCTGGCAACCACGCATGCCAGCAGTTGCCACACCCTGCTCTGATGAGTGAACCGCTGGCGAGCCAGGGGTGTTCAATTGCGGGCTCCCCCTGAGGGCACTGTGGTGTGCTTGAATGATGACATGTCTGCTAATTTGATTTGGACACCATAACGAGGCATGCATTTTTTCTCATCAGGTGCTTGAAGCTGAAGGGCTCGCAGAGTTCAGGCATGCAGCAGTGGTGCTGGTGGCTGGTGGGCTGGGTGAACGACTGGGATACTCTGGCATCAAGTTGGAGCTTCCCATTGACCTCATCACCGAGATTTCGTATTTGGAATATTATTGCCGCTGGATTCAGGCCATCCAGGTAATGATTCCCATCGAAGCTCCTCTGGTGACAACTGCACAGAAATTGCACCAAAACATTCACCTTGCACCTAACCACATGGGTTGCTTAATGTGCGGTCATTCTGTGCACTGTGTGGTGCATGGTCAGTCGCTGACAGTATTAAAGCCCAGGCTCCGGTCCATACCTATGCAAAACTTTGGCACAGGGTTCTCAGGTGGGTACAAACAGCACAGAGGAGAGTGTAGGTGGCCCCCTCCCAGGTGGAGAGGACAGGGCTCCAGGATACCACAACCAAGGTGCAGGTGTGTGCTGAGATTGTTACCCTGGTTCTCTGGCTCCTGTGTATTGGGCAAAATGTGAAGCTTCCAATTTTTGCTCCCCCGGGAAAATCACCTCGAAGAGAGGTTGTTAGATCAAGCGCAGGCATGTATGTCGTGTATCCCCCCCCCCCCTTTTTGGTTTTTAGTACGTGAGCAAGCATGGATTCGCGAATTGCACGCGGGCTTTCCTCACGGCTATAACATCGAGGTCCATTTTCCCAACGAGAAAACTCAGGAACGGTACCAGCAGAGAAAACACAGTGGGAAACCCAAAAAGAAACGTTCCCACAATGGTTGGAGAGTCATCCCGGACAGAGGGATTCCTGTCCCTGACCCCCTGCGTACCGAGCCAGATTACACCTTTAACCCCAACACTGGTGTTCTGAGTTTCAGTACTGAAGCTGGTCATTCTGCTTCTATTTGCAGAGACTTGGCGCGACTCGTCCAAACGGATGATGACCCAGTCGAACGCAACGAATTACTGGATACCCTCTCCAGAAGCAAAATGCGCCGACTTCAGAATTGGCTTACAGTCAATCAACCCCCAGAGGACTGCACGGTCCAGAACCTTTTCCAGCAGCTGATTCTGGCTCTGGACAGTCACCGAAAAAATGACGCCTCTCACCAAAGTCATGGCATTTTTCAGTCATATGACAGCACTGCCCCTGCTGAGCAAGAAAAAAAGCAGAAAAAGAAAACTGATGCTAATGCTGTTCAATGGCTGAAAATACCCTGGAGAAGGAATGAAATGCAACAAATTTCTATACACACTCTCATCAATGATCCTGAGATCAAGGAAGCTTACCCTCTTAAAGGCGACGATGAAGTCGTCAAAATTTCTTATTCACTGGCCGTCCCCAATGGGGTATGGCTCCAGAACTATGGCAAAGTTTGTCAGGAAGTGGATCTGGACGCTCCTGTAGCTCCTGCAGTGCCAGAGCCCTTGAACTGTCCATGTTGGCGATTTCGCACTGACTCCACTATTGATTTCCATGGCCATGTGGCCACAACAGATCCAGGTTCCATCACAGATGAGCGTCTGCGATCCTACTGGCTCAAAGGACGCAAGTTTCGCATACAGGCTGATCCAGGTGTTTTAGAAAGCTCCATCGAAGCGAATGTCGATGCCTTCATACATCGCGCCTCAAAACGTAAGTGCATGGACAAACAGGCTTTCGAAGCCTGGAAAAGCAAGCTTTTGACTGCTGTCCGTGTTAAGATGAACCAAATCTTTCGTGAGGACACTGATATTTCTCATCACACGTTTCTTTCAAAGAAAGGCTTGGAAGAACTATCTGCACTCCAGGAGCACATGGTTGTAACATACGCTGGCAAATCTGCACATGATTTCGTCACTTGTTGCAAACACGTGTACAAAAAATTGCTGTGGACAGAGCTACACAGCCCTCACTACGAGAACACGTCTAAGACCAGTGCTGAAATTGACAGTAAGCACCAGTCGCTGAGCACCCAGGTCGGGAGGCCAGCAGTCCAGGCCCACAGGTACCTGTATGGTATTCTTAAAATGCACAAGGCTACTGTAGGTATGAGATGGATTGCAGGCAATCACATGCAAGCAATCGAGGGCCCCATGTTATTAAAGGGGCCACAGGCAAATCGTTGCACACACAAGGCGGAACACACAAAAGGCGGTCTGTGGCCACCGCAGGAGTCATGTTATTAAAGGGGCCACAGGCAAAGGGGTACACACAGAGGGCGGTGCACACACAAGGCGGAACACACAAAAGGCGGTTTGTGGCCACCGCAGGCGTCTTGTTATTAATATACAGGGGGGGGGTTGTTAGTATATGGGGGTATTACTACAAGGGGGGGTGACGGATTAAACCGTACCTTCGGCCGACCGGAGGTACGGCCGTACTTTCGGCCGGCCGATCGGCCAGCCTAAGGTACGGCTAGACTTTCGGCCGGCCGAGCCAGCCGGCCGAAGGTACGGCCGTACCTCCGGCCATTTTTTCGGCCAAAACAAGGGGGGGTGACGGATTAAACCGTACTTTCGGCCGGCCGAAAGTACGCCGAGCCGATAGGTACGCCGAACCCCAGGTACGGTTTAATCCGGTGTATCATGATAGTGCACCCCTCGGGGTGGCCTTGGAGCCCCGACGTTTCCCCAGCTGGAGGGTGTCTCTACGCCCAAAGCCTTACAGGTAGGTGCCCTGGGGGGTGGAACGGCTCCGGACGCCCCGTGGGGGGACATGTTCCCGGACACACATCACATGTACTGTTTGTGCACTATATCACATCTGCTGTTGTCTATCTGATAGCCTGACGAGAAGTGACTGGTTGACTAGGCGTAGTCGGGCATGATTGTCCTGTCTTACTGTCTTTTGACACAGAGTGTGTCTTGAGGTTCAACCAGGTTTGACATAGAGAACAAAGATGCACTTATGCCTTACTGTGGAGTGCACTACCTCAATCTGCAGTCTTGCTGTACTGCATGTCTGTTTTTTCTACTTTTCAATACTCTCAAATTAATTAGGTCTCACACTCTCCCCACAGGGCCTTGGTAAGATAAACACCCATTGCAAACAACTCCCCAAGCCCCTTCGCGGGGCTTTGGTGGAACATGCACCCACCCTGCCTAGGCCCACCACTCGGCCTTGGTAATTGAAACACCCACTGCACTGCCTCTGTATTGTTTGTATTGTGTCAGTTTGGTCTGCTGGGATGTTTTGAGGTTCAACCAGGTCTGCTTTAGAGAATAAAGATGCACTCATGCCAGACTGTGGAGTGCATTGCCTCAATCTACAATTTTCTGCTTCTGTTTCTTTTGCATTATATTGCTCTTCTTGACTAGATCTCACCCCCTGCCCCTCTACAATTTTCTGCTTCTGTTTGTTTTCCTTTATATTGCTCTTCTTGACTAGATCTCACCCCCTGCCCCCCTCCACCCACTGCACCCCACCTCTCAGTTAGGTAGCCCAACTGGCTGCCCACATCTTCCAGTCTTCTGAACCCTGCCTCTTCACCTTCGACCCAATGGCCCTTCTTACCCTTTTCTCCTCCATTAGTGCCACCACGTGGTTGCAGTTTGTAAGCATGCTTGTTAGATGGATATGTATCTTAGGTTCTGCTGCTTGCCAGTTTGGGCCATGCTGTTATTTTCTTGTGTCTTTGGCTCTTGGTTGCAGATCCGTTTGAATGTGCCAGAGGGTACCATTCCATTTGTGTTGATGACATCTGATGACACTCACGACAAGACAATTGCACTTTTGGAGCGTCACACATATTTTGGGATGCCAGAAGGCCAGATTGTGATTGTCAAGCAAGAGAAGATCCCAAGCCTCAGTGATAATGCTGCGCATTTCGTGCCACTGGACGGTGATCAATTTGTGCTGGAGACAAAGCCCCATGGGCATGGGGATGTCCACACACTGCTCCACACTAGTGGTCTGGTTCAGAAATGGAAGAAGGACGGCAAAAAGTGGGTGGCATTCATCCAGGACACCAACACACCAAATTTCCGCTGCCTGCTGCCAACACTTGCAGTCAGTGCTGCAAAGGGGTTTGCAGTGAACTCTGTTGCAACAGTGCGGCGCCCCAAGGAAGCCATTGGGGCCATCTGTCATCTTGCACACCCTTCGAAGCGTCCTCAGACCATTAATGTGGAATATAACCAGCTGGATCCCTTGCTGAAGGGAGTTGCTCGTGCCAAGGGTGAACCTGAACACGGAGACGTGGCAGACGCTAGTGGGAATTCACCTTTCCCTGGCAATGTAAACATTCTTGTGTTTGGTGTTGGGCCTTATGCAGATGCTCTAGCATCTACTGAAGGACTTGTACCGGAGTTCATCAATCCGAAGTACACCGACGCCACACGCACGGCATTCAAGAAACCAACTCGGCTGGTGTGTGCCTGCAGTGCGAGGGATGCAGTGATCAGAAAATGCAATTTAGAGAGAGGGCACCTTTCTGGGTGGGTGGGGGAGGATCGATGCAACACCTTCACCTCAATGGTATAAACCAACCTTCCTGTCATGGAGGGTTGGCCCCGCCCATATCCAGTCCAAGCAGAACCTGGATACTCTGGAGTATTTCAATTCAGATTATTCGGACTGTTCTTCTTGAATACCACTGACCCCCCCCCCCCCCCCAAATATGCGTACACCCGGAAGTATCAAGCGCTGGTAAGGGAGTTCTCCTCCAAGGCATTGTAAGGGAACCTCATTGATGTGTAAAGGGACCTCTTTCAGGTCTGGCATACATTAATGAGGTACTGATGGCAGCAAAGACGCTACTGAGACAGTAGAGGATAAAGAATGGAAGAGAGGTGAACTGACGGTGCAAAACTCCACATTTGTACGAAGCCAAACGTCGCACTCTCGCAGCAGCCGACTTCAGCGGCATCAATCAACCCAACCAGGGACTGGAACGCTGCGCGATGCAACACAGCCCACAACCCGCAACCACCTCACACAGCGTGAGTGACACAAGCAGAAACAGCCACTGCAGTGAGTAACTGAGAAAGGAAAGGTGAGATGGACATGGCCGTAGCACATGGAACCCAGCAGGAAGGGCAGGCAGCCCCCCCCCCCCCCCCAAACAATCACATGTTGAGAAGGCTGTGGCAACTGAGAAAAAGGAGACGAGCACAGGATCCCAAGGTGAGTGGTGGAAGCATACACAATGTATCACAAAGCGACAGGGAAAGCCCGTGCGAGGGTAGCATATTTGAAACTATAAAGCCTATAAAGCCAACTCAAAAAAGTGGACGAGATTTTTGAGATCCGCAATCCAGATCATGTTGCACAGGACATTTCCCCCAACCTTTCCCTTCACAGCAAGCAGTGTTCTGCCTTCTCCTCATGGTTCACATACTGGTCCTCTTCTGTCCTCTCTTCTCCATGCAGGAGTGCATGATGCAGGATTTCCCGAAGCTGCTGCCACCTGAGGCCAAGGTGGGATTTACCTGTTTTGATTTTCGCCAGCTGTGTTTTGCTCCTTGTAAGAACAACCTCACAGATGCAGCTGCAAAGAGTAGTGAAGGCTTGGAGCCAGATTCGGCATCTACTGCAGAACACAATTCATATTTCGTGCAGTGTCGGTATCTCAGCACTGTGGGGGTGGACGTGGAGACGTTCTCAGTAGCACCCGAATTTGCCGGCATCAAAGTTGCCCCACATCCTCATGTGGCGCTGATGCCACATTTTGCAGTGACGCGTGGTGAGCTTCGTGAGCGATTTTTGGCAGGGAAGTGCCGGGTGGCGGCAGGTGCAACTCTTGTGCTTGATGGTGACATTCATGTGGAGCATTTGGACCTCGAGGGCACTCTGATTGTGAGAGCCGTCCCTGGTGCAAAGGTTTTAGTGAAACGATTGACAGTGCGCAATGCTGGCTGGCGGTTTGAGCCTCTCACAGGCAAGGCGCCTGAGTACCTTGCCATTCGTGGGTACCGTGTGAAGCGACTGGGACAAAAGGTGCTGTATTACCCAAATCCAGGGGAGTACGTTGTTGAAGAATAGCTTTGTAGACAGACAAATGAGCGTAACATGCATCGCTATTCAAGTGAGCTTATCATGCGTTGCTATTCAACAAGTCTGTGGAGGAGTGGTGTTCTTTATGATGGGGAATTCGTGGGTGCTGACCTATGCATCTTTCCTTCCCTCAATCTTCTCCTCTGACGTGATCCCCATGAGCATGTTGTCAAGTGTCTAGTTTGTGTATGCGTGATGTATTCCGAAGTGGTCATCTTTTGCGTTCAGTCTACATCCGTGTCAACCAACAGCTTGCTGCTCTGGTGAAAACCGAAAGGTCCCCCGCTTTGTTCCACAAAATCCCTGGAAAATACTGTGTGGCCTCATTGTCAGAGCTCAGTGCACCTCCTTTGTTCTGACTCATTGCACTCCTAAGACTGCTATGTCCGTTCCACATTGGAGCCTGTGCTGGCTGTTGTGCAAGGCCTCTCTCCCTATGGTGAACAGTACAGAACCATTGTGTACAAACGTGGTGCCACTGAAGTTGTGCATGACTGTGCTTCAGTGAAACACTTGACAGCCGTGTGGACCACCTCACCACCTCCACGTCCCACAGAGGCCCCCCAAGGGTGTACGGTAGTTGCAGTCCACTTTGCATGCCTGAGGACACTAATAGCACTGATGCTATTCCATTAGCGGGCAACTAGATGGACCCCCTTCCCCCGCAGTGGCAACGCATGCTGTAGTTGTAGAGTGCCAGAAAAAGCATTTGAAGCGGCGACCCAAGCCATTCGATTAGCGCAACCCCCCTGCAAACCTTATTTTCTGAGTCACCCAATGTTGCTTGCAATGCACCTGTGGCCCACTTCTCTCTCTCTCTCTCTCTCTCTCTCTTGCCGGCCTTCACCACAATCTTTTACAGAATTCATAGTCCCAAGCCCTGACCAGTTTTTTGCAGTGCTGCTTCCATTGATGTGAGCACCAAAAGCACTACAAACACCAACGAGGGACATGCACTGCACGTAGTTGATCACCTTCTCTAACTGCAAAGCACAGGTGTGCAATAGCACAGGTTGTCCAATTTTGAGTGGCACAAGTTATCCAACGTTGTTGCCCAACCAGCAATTGTTTATTGTTTAGCAGTGTCATCGCCAACATCGGGTAACCACATGGACCATGGTTGCAACAACAATTTTTGCCAACTAGCAATGGAGAGGCCAAGTATGGGGCAAAAACCCAAGACAGCGGGTCAAAACTAATCACGAAAGGGAGATGAGGGAAAGATCATGTGCAACGTCGCAGGTTTGAGGACAGGTGAGCCAAGGTTGGGCCAACCTGTCAATGGTTGAAAAAATAATAAGCAAAGCACACAAAAGGACAATGATTGCAGGTAGGGTGGGGGAGGAGGGGTATGGGGTACCGAACAAATTTTAAATTTATTATTAAATAATTAAATATTTGCTTGAACGTGGTTAGAATGTGCCATATCCAAAAAAAAATAAATGCAAATATTAATTAATTACCTAGGCGGTGGCACACAAAACTAGTGTACAAAAAAAAATTAATTCCAAAATTTAATTAATTCTGCGGCTCCAGATATGGGAAGACAAAGACAGGCCGTGTTGTGGTTGTTCGTCCCTGGCTTCAACCCATCACCATTTCTGTTGTGAAGAGATGTTGTCACACGCATACGTCGCATAGTGCATACAGATCCCAGTTTGCATTATGCCGCTGGGATCAACCCTCGGATAGGAATGAGACTGCTTCAATCCATCACCACTTCTGGTGTGAAGAGATGTTGTCACACGCATACGTTGCATAGTGCATACAGACCCCAGTTTGCGTTATGCCGCTGGGATCAACCCTCGGATAGGAATGAGACTGGGATCAACCCTTGGATAGGAATGAGACTGCTTCAATCCATCACCACTTCTGGTGTGAAGAGATGTTGTCACAAGCATACGTCGCACAGTGCATACAGATGCCAGTTTGCGTTATGCCGCTGGGATCAACCCTCGGATAGGAATGAGACTGTTTCAGTCCATCACCACTTCTGGTGTGAAGAGATGTTGTCACACGCATATGTTGCATAGTGCATACAGACCCCAGTTTGCGTTATGCCGCTGGGATCAACCCTCGGATAGGAATGAGACTGCTTCAATCCATCACCACTTCTGGTGTGAAGAGATGTTGTCACACGCATACGTCGCATAGTGCATACAGACCCCAGTTTGCGTTATGCCGCTGGGATCAACCCTCGGATAGGAATGAGACTGCTTCAATCCATCACCACTTATGGTGTGAAGAGATGTTGTCACACGCATACGTTGCATAGTGCATACTGATGCCAGTTTGCGTTATGCCGCTGGGATCAACCCTCGGATACCAATGAGAGTGTGGTTGGTCGTGCTGCGCCTCTTACCCGTACCTGTACCACTGTGTCCAACGAAGTGCCTGGTTCATCACTGAGGAATTGCACCTGCACTGCACTGCACCCTATCACAGATCTTATTTCGCTCCCTCTGTTGCATTCTTGCGCCATGTTGTTTTACTTCCATGTTATTCCACATGAGGAGGCTGTTCAACGGTATGCTGCTGACCTCCAGCAACGTGACATTGAAACATTTTGTCGGCGCATTGTCCTCACAGCCGTCTCCGCGGCTGCTGTACCTTCTGCACCAACACTGCCGAGGCCAGCTCGTGCTCCAGGCCGTCTTGTTGGTTCTTTCAACGTGTCCCGTTTTCATTCCCAAGGGCCGGTTGTTCGAAAGCGAAGGGAATATCGTAAGTGGCATCCCGATGTGCAAGGCCCGGTGTTGGACATTGCTGAGCAGAAGCGGAATGATGCAGCAACCGTTTCCTTCTTAGCGATGCTATTCCCAAAGACCATGGGCCATCTTCGCTTGAGCCACATGAACGCTTTTCGGACGCAACAAAAGAAATGTGCAGAAGGTCAGCAATGCAAACTGGGTTCAGGTACCAGTAAGTCTCCAACACCAGAGGCTTTGCGAGATATCGTCACGTGTATTGACGCTCATGTTGGGGCTGCGCTAGAATTCACAACCGCTGAAATTTGCAACGAGTGTCTCGCCGTTTTGGAAAAGAGACACCCAATGGTCCTAGTGAAGGGATTCAAACTATCTGACGCCTGGCTGAACTCGTTGATGCGAGACAAAATGCAACTCCCAATGCGTCGCACCACAACATCTTCTGTGCCGGCCCCTCTTACGGATGAAGCAGTCCGGCAACACCGCATTGTGTTGCTACGGATTGCCTATGTTGCCGACTACTATGACATCCCGCAATCAATGGTGGTCAGTCGGGATCAATCTGGGCTTAACATTTATCCTCGACGGGGAGTTCGACGCGCTGCTCGCGGTTCAACGCATGTGCCTGCTCATGGACACGACGACAAGCGCATGGTCACCATTGACTATGCGATTTCAGCAAGTGGAGTGGCATTAAACCCACAGGTTGTAGTCAAGGGCCAACAGGAGCATGCACTAGGAGGGCACACTGTGCCGAATTTAGGACACTGTGCACCACACATTGTCCCATAGATGGTATTGGAAGGCACGCCACAATGCACACTTCCAAAGAACGCACAACAGTTCATCTCAAAGGGTTGGCACTTGGAATACACATATGATCGTTGGTCGAATGCAACACTGGCTGCAAAGCATTACGATGTGATCAATGCGTATTTGGATGGGGAGCGGCAGAGGCTAGGCCGCCTTTCCGCCAAAGGCTTGTGTGTGCAAGATAACTGGGGACCACAAAAGGGGCCTAAATTTCGGCAAACTGTCAAGGAGAACAATCCCAAAGTTATCCCAGTGCAGCTCTGGCCGGGCACTACTGGCCAATATCCCATCGTGGACTTGGCTGGCAACCACCCCTTCAAAAATTGGACGAGGCGCAGTGCAGAGGCATATGTTCACACCCAAGCATGTGCCCAACTGAGAGCCGGGGTTCAACCATCGGCTGTTGCGATTGATTTGAAAATGTCCACGATCAAACCCAAGCTGCTGTACTAGATCCAGGATGGCATGGAGAATGTGTCTGCCAACCAAAAGGGTATCTTGGACGCATGGGCACGCGCCGGCTATTTGGAATGTTGGTCTCCAGGTTTGGTGTGCGGAGCGCTTTGAGGCTGGTGCAAGACTTGAGGGCCAGTGTCGGGTTTGGGATGGGTGTGCAAGACTTGAGGGGCATTTGTGTTGGCGCTTTTTCAATATTCAGAAAGTGCACGGTTTTCTTGTGCACATGAAAAAAAAAGCGCCGCGAATTGAAACGGTGGCGCCAAGCTACCCCCCCGACACCTCCCAAACCCCGTTTTGGACTGTGGGCATTTTTTGTCATTTTTCTGGGTGACCCTGACCAAAAACGGCCCCGGTTGAAAATGGCGGTGAAGCAATTGGCGCTTTTTGGATATTCAGAAAGTGCACAGCTTTCTTGTGCACATGAAGAAAAACAGCGCCGCGAATTGAAATGTTGGCGCCAAGTCCCCCCCCCCGACACCTCCAAAACCCCCTTGTGGACTGTGGGCAGGTTTTGTCATTTTTCCAGGTTACCCTGGCCAAAGACGGCCCCGGTTTTCAAAAATGGCGTTCAAGCAATTGGCGCTTTTTGCATATTCCGAAAGTGCACAGTTTTCTTGTGCACATGAAAAAAAAAAGCGCCGCGAATTGAAACGGTGGCGCCAAGTCGACCCCCCGACACTTCCGGAAACCCTTGTCTGGCACTGGGTCTTGGTCGAAAAAGTACCCTCACCTGGAATTGAACCAGGGTACAACTGTTTTTGGCATGTTATAGTTGAATACTGTAACCATTCGACCAACCCTTTTCGTTCTGTAAATTGCTTTTTTTTCGCTCAGAGCCAGCAAGGGAAAAATTTTTTTTGAGCTAATAAGGAAGCCTTTTCGCCGGCACAACTCTTTACATGCATATAACTTGTCACAGGAATGCGGCAAACAGCAAGGGAACAGTTTCAGAATGGCACATTGATGATTCATCATGTCCCTGACAAAGATGATCCAGCGGAACCAAATGTTATCAACATTGGTGGGGATGATGAAGAGGGAAATGAAGATCACTTGGACGTCAATGCCGTGCCCAAGCAAGCTGCAAGGAGGGAGCGCGTGGCAGAAGCTGCCAAGCCACCCGCCTTGACATTAAAAGCAAATCTGTCTGAAATGCTAGTAGATCTTGGTTATGAGCATTACCCTGCTCCTCTTGCACATGCAAGCATATGTAGTCTGGGAGAAGAAAAGTTTATAGTGGTTTCAACACTATGTTTTTGCCTCTCCTACTGCTTGCATACCTCTGGCTTGGGCTATCCTGGATTGACTGTATTTCAGCAAACAAAAGCTTTTCATCTTCAAAAACAAGCAGCAGGAAACCCTACACGAGCAGCAAGCAGCAGGTGAGGCAAAAACACAGTGTTGAAACCACTATAAACTTTTTTGGTAGCAAGAGGCAGACTGTCTCTGCGCACCGGCGGCGACCCCGCGCCGTACATCTAGTGCGCCAAGCAGTCACATATAAGCAGAAGGGCGAACAAAGATGGATACAACGAAAGAGGACGCCGACGTGAAGACAACGCCTCAGGCACCGGCAAGGCCAGCACCTGGTGAACTTGGACCTGGACCTCGCGCTGTACCTTCGGAGCCCTTACATGGGCCAGTGGAAGTGGCTGAGGACTCGTTGGATGGTCTCCAGACGGCCTTCAGGGCCCTCTCAGTCGAGGAGGTGGTCACTCAGCCTGTGAAGAAGAAGAGAGAGAGCGAGAAGGATGCTGGAGACGAAGCGGACGAAGGAGAGGAACAAGGGCAAGAAGTGACGAATGACCCTACCTTCGAAGGCGCACCAAGCGCTTCTGGCCTCCACGCATCACCCTCTCCTATAACCACCACACTCCCAATTCCGGACCCAGCCGCTGCAACACCCACTCCCATAACCAACCCGCCTATGGCAGAGGGCACAGGCTTTACTGGCATGCTTCCCTACCCCGCCTATGGTATGGGCCCACCTACCACTGCGCTCCCTGAGGCAACTACTGCCAGTGAGCCGGTGGCCTCCAGCTCTGCGCCGCGATGGTATGCGGCTGAATATCCCAATCCACTACCCGCTACTGGAACCTATGTGGATGTTCCCGGATATGCACCTGGGTATGCAACCTTGAGTGGGTTGAGGAGAGGACCTGAGTCTCTTGGAGGCAGGAGTAGAGGATCGGGGAGATCCTCCAACAGGTCCTTGACGCGGTCGGAGATCAACGAGGTGCTCCGAGGAGCCACTTCAAAAATCGTGGGCGACCTCACTCAAGAGATCCGAGAGAAACTGGAGCCCCTGATGATACCGCCCCAAGCGTCACCTACCACGGAGGGAATGTCACCCCACCGAGTACAGGCCAACCACCTGGCGGCAGGGTTGACAAACACCATGGGGAGCCTGAGGAGTCGACCCATGCCGACCCCTGCAGCGATACCGAGAAGTCCTTTCGTACCGAGAACGGCCCAGCCGCCCTACAGCCACGTGACGAACTCTACGAGGGCCGAGCTAGACCGGCTGGGGCTGACAGCCTTGAGGGCAATGGTGGACGTGGAGCCTTATGGCTCTAGTGATCTAGGCGGAGACCCCTCCGATGATGAGCCGCCGTCGATGACTTCTGCTTCGCCCTCGGAGGACGATGACCCGGAGGACCCCGAGGACCCAAGGGGGAAGAAGAAGAAGAAGAAGAAGAAGAAGACCCGACGCCCTGAGGGACGCAAGTCTCAGGAAGCGAAGGCTATTGCAACCTCGAAGATCGTGGTGAACCTGCCTGAGTTCACAGGCAAGGACTTCAGCGAGTTCGCTGAGAATTTTGGTCGGTTTCTCCGATTGACCGGCCAAACCCACGCTAGTGGGCGAGTCAAGTGCGATCTGCTCCTGCAGTGCTGCAAGACCAAGTACCTGGAGAAGCAGGTCAGGCAGATCGTGACTAACTCCGCCACCTTTGCCGATTTGTTGGTTGCCTTGGAGAGGCAGTACCCGACCTACGAAACCGACCTCTCCATCAGGGCCGAGATCTAGAACCTGCCCGTGCTGCCCAACAACCCCAAAACCTGGCAGGGTTCCTCAGCTTTTGGCTGACCTGGATCACTAGGCTGGACGACTGACGCCCGGTTGCTACAGCAGCGACGACCTGCTGTTCTGGTTGGTGGCCAAGCTCCCTCGAGAGCTGTGGGACGAGTGCTGTTCGACGGCGGAGCGCAAGGCTAGATCCCTCCGCTACGAGGATCTATGCGTGCTACTCCTGGAGCTGGCGCCGGAGAAGGAGAGCGACCAGCACTTGAACAACTACCGTCCTGGTGGTGGAGGTTCTGGAGGCCATGGCAAAGGGTACCAAGGGTCCCGACCTGGGCAGGGGACTACCCCCAAACAGGCCCACGCCCGTATCATGGAGAACGTTAAGGAGCTATTCTGGTGTGATGCCAAGAACGAGCAGGGCCACCTGCAGCACGCCCCTGACTGCGAGCCGCGAGACTGCTTCGTAGTCCAGGGGAAGCAGCACGAGAAGAACACCGGCGCCAAAGCGAAGCTGCCGGATCATTATAGGTGCACCATCACGTGTGCATTCTGCGGGAAGCGGAAGCACTACGAGGATGAGTGCTACCATAAGCAACGCCTATCGGCGAAGCTTAAGGGTGAAGATCCTGGCAAAGGCTCAGGCAAAGGTGGAGGCAAAGGCAAAGGCAGCGACTCCGGCAAGGGCAAGTCGAAAGGACGTGGTCAAGGGCAAGACAAGGGTCAAGGTGGACGAGGAGGAGGCGCTAACCGCCAGCCAGACAAGGACAACAAGAATAAGGACAAGAACGGAGGCAACCCCAACCCTAATCCACGGGGGAACTCCGAGCCCTCTGGAGGGCAGTCTGGTCCTACCACACGCTCACAAACGCAGGCCCAGCAAGAACAAGGAGCCAAGCGTGAGCATGAAGGTGGTGATGACGGCAACCCTAAGAAGACGAGCCGTTTCATGAGGATGGCCCGCAAACTGCAGAACAAGGGGTTCGAGGTGACCACTCCATATCCTTATTGGGTGTTTGGTTCCATAGGTCAAAATGTGTTATCACCACTTTTGGTGGGACCAATACTAAGATAGAAATGCCTGAAAGCTCAGTGCATCTCTAATACAACTAGAGTATGCCTCAAAGCATTGGAAAAGCACTTTTTCTTACTGGAGAGGTAAATGCCACCTCAAAAAGTGAGCTGCAAAGGCTGGGACTGCTGGAAGGGCATGCGAACCCGCTGTTGCAGCGGGCTCACAGGCCCTCTGATGCACAGCCGGCACCCAAGCGACCGAAGGCCAGTCATGCCCCTGCCCCAAAGCGTGCCCCTAAGCTTGCTGGTTTTCTTGTGTGAAGGTGGAGTGTGCTGTACACCCGGGGCAACGGGACTACTGCTAGGGCGAAGGTTCTAAAAAATCATGGGAATGACAAATATGATATTGAGTTTCAGCAAGATGGCAACAATGTGGTCCGCCGTTTCGTGCCCACGGCCAAATTGCAAACTGCATGGCTCAGTACGTCATTCACTTCATTGCCTGCGAAGTCCTTTGTTCTTTGTGGGATGGACATATAAAATCGGTTATGACTTTCTGTGCGTGCATGTGACACACAGACAAGAAGCAGAAACCCACGTATTGTATCAGACTTTCAGAGTTTTGTGTCCGGCAGCCCATGTGTGCGGGCTGTGACATCCCACTGACGATGCAGTGGTTTGTCTGAAAAATTGGCTGCCCATGCCTTGGCTGCATTAACATTTTCTATCAGCAATTGTGTTGCAAAGTGGTTCGATGAGATTATTCCGTGCATGCCTTCTTGCGACGCCTTTTAGTTGTGAATGGAAAAATGATTTTGTGTGGAGCTGCCCAGAACGAGAACCAGGTGACTAGGAAGCCGTTTTGCCAAAAACCATGCTGAAAACCTACGTGGGCAAAAAAAATGGAACACAGAAAAAATTAATTCCACAAATTAGTTAATTATGGCCTCCAGATAGTAAAAAAAACTACTACAAAAAAAAATCCAAAAGTACCAAAACTAATTAATTATTTGCCTTCGGGCTCCAACCAAGATAATAAATCAAAATTTTAAAATTTGGACGGTATTCTTTTCCACGTGGGTGTTTTGATTGTAAAATTTGTCGGAATTGTCCAATGTCCATATTCACACATTGTTGAGCTAGTTCTAAGGGGCTTTTTACAAGAATAAAGTGTTTCAATTTCCGGGGTTGAGAAGTTGTTGTTTGCACAGCCATCTGGTAGGGTTGGGTTGTGGAACCTTGTTTTCGCTATATCTTGGGCTTACCGGCTCATGAACAAGTCATCTAACGACCGATGGATGCGCAAAAAGCGCACACATGAAACAAAGCAATAGCACCACAACACATTTTGGGTTCGGCTTCCGGGGCTGGGTGCTTTGGTGTGATGCCGGTGCACCTCAACCACCCATCCGCTCAGCCACCTGTTCCGCTTCTTTTTCAGCCTTTTGTGTGCGTTTTTCATCCACTTTCCGTCGTAGGACGTTCGTAGGCAGCAACCACCATGTGTTTTGCCCGTCGCTTTTTGTGCGTGTGCGCTTGCAGTAACTGGCGTGTCTCGGTGTCTGCCTCGAGCCTTAGGGCTTCTGCAACAATGGCTTCGGCATCCTGTTCCAGCATAGGCACATCAAACACATCATTGTGCCGTGCCGCCGCAACCATGGCACTTCTCGGAGGGTGCACACCGGGACCACTCACGTTGAGTGTTTCTGTGAGCACACCAAAGTATGACTCAATCAACACGTTCTCGGCAGGAGCACACGCCCAATGGAGCCTTTGCTCCTCACACAACTCGGGGATGCAAGTGGCTCCTCCTGGCTGACTTAGTATAATGGAGCCACCGCCTATACATCCGGCAGAAGACAACACACCATCGCAATCCACGTGCATCACAATGGAAGGCCAGTTGGACATCATTTGCATACATTTCCAACTTGTTAGCAATCTTGTGGAGTTGCACATATACCTCTTCCACGCTAGAATTGGGGATACGTTCAAAGAAAGCCTTAGCGAAACAAGCATGTTACACAGTGCAAATGCAAAGAAAGTGAAGACCGCCACTAGTGAACAACCATGTCACTAGACCCCGGAACCAAGCGATTTGCGCATGTAGCTTGCCACGGCAAACTTCCGCCAATGTGTCACGCATGGTTAAGATGCAAGCACCGGAGAAAAAAACACCGAAGAAGAGATCCCCGACCTCCTTAGGCAACTCAAGAATCTTCTTGCCCTCCAAAGAAGCCCAATCCCGAAGTTCGCCACCCACACCAAGGCGATAGCCCAATGACATTGGCTTCACAAGTTGGCGTAGCTTATCCGCCGCCTTGTCCCAAGCACAATCGTCCCCAAGAGGTGTGGCAACAGCGGAGTGGCAACGGGAACAAACGAACGAACGCGGGACGGGTTGCGGAAGACACGGGTCGCGAAAGTAGGTTTCGCACACCACACACTGGCAGAAAGATTTCTGCCTTACACCCTAGCACAAAGCAAAAATTCAGGATCAAACTTGCTGATGAAAGTCCACCCTTGATTGTAGGTCAATGGCATAAAAGGCTACACAAAGACCCAAAAATATGCACACGTCTTTAGAGCATAAAATACATGAAAAAGATATGTTTCTGTGGTTTGTGGGCCTTTTACTATCACCAAAGTTCAGTTCTGACCTTTATCTCTTGAACTGCCCACTCAGTAGGACTGGCCATCATGGAGCCATTCATGTGCCCCATCATGACCCATCAGGTCATTTCTGCATCATGATCTGATTATGAACAATTAGACCTCTGGGAATCTGCCTGTCACCATCATCTTCAATCATTCTTCTGATTTACTGTTCATCTTCACTGTTCATGTAGGACAATCTTGGATTCGCAGCATCATGCTGTACATTCTGGGATCTGGATCAGGATCTGGTTTAAAGTAGGAAATTCACTACCAGAGTTCAGCTTAATAACTGAATGCTCATATAAATAGGTATGTTCTCAAAAAGAAACGGCCTCAGTGGGTCCATCTAACTCCCCCCCTGCAGCGCTGCAAGTCCTTTGCGTGCGTCGCAAAAAATATAACCCTTAGATGGGCTCACCACATGCATGCGCATATCCTTATACCCATTTCTTGTTTGTGGTCAGACCTTACGTGCTCTGGAATAGCGCATGTGAGTTGCGCGTGTGGTTTGGGGTCGTGCTAAGTCAAGCTGCTTGCGCGCGCCTTCCTTCATCTGCATGATCTGTTCGTTGCGTAGGCGTGGAGGCGTCTGACACGTCCTTCAGCAGCTTTGCGTAGCGCGTACCTTGAATTCCACGCGTTGATCCCAATGTCCTTGTCGCTGCAGGCAGTCAAGTTAATCTTCTTGTACACAGTCTGCAGATAGCTGTAGTAGAGGTACTTGGTACTCATCCGTCTCTCCCTCGTGCTCCGTCACTCTCGTAGTAAAGGTACTGGTACGGGCAAGTTGCTGAGGTGGACCTTCGTTAGCATCGCACAGATCGCGTCGTGGTTTATGTGCTTGTTTAACAAAATCGCTGTCATCCTGCGAGCGTCCTTAGATCCACTTGGCAGGGTGTAGTCACCGCACTGCCAGGGTGGCCGCTGTACTGCTCAGGGAGGCCAGCGTGCGCGTGCTGATTCGCTCATTGGTGAGAAGGGAATGAAATGATTGATTCGCACAAGGTGAAAAAGATGTCACAAGGAGTAAAGGATGTCACTGTACACCATTCCCACTCGGCGTTCACCGTTCGCTTAGTACCTGGGTGCGTAGGCGTCTACCCGTGGTTACAGTGACCTGGCCCCCTAGCTACCCAGAACCTCGCTGGCGGAGTTAGCTGTTTTCAGCGTGGGTTTCATAAAATTTTTTGTCGTATATCCTCCCCCCGGGTCTCTCACACTCTTCTCTTCCCCTCTTCTCTGTCTTGCTCTGTGTCTTTCTTTTGGTCTTTTTGTTGGTTTGGGTTCTTGAGTTCGTGCGGGACAGTTGGTTAGAGTGCCGCAAACTCTTGTTCCGGCACCTTAAACGATACCCTACTGCTGACAGTAGTGCCGTGACTTGTATGGTTTTACAGCTTATTTTACAAGGAAGTCATGGACCGTAGAAAGTCGACCAGTAAAGGCGTGCCCAAGCCCAAGCCCAAGCCCAAGCCCAAGCCCCTACCAAAACCAGCCAAACCCTACCCCAAACTTCCTCCTGCACCCGTTGCCCCAGTGGACGGTCTTTGTCCCAGCCCGTGCCCTTTTCGGGCGTGATGTTGCCACTACCAGCACCGGCACCCCCGGCAGTACCACCGCTGCCTCAGTTGGCAAACGTGCCACCCCGCGGCTCTGGCGCCGCCATAGATGCCACCTCCTTCTTCTTCTTCTTCTTCTACTTCCGGTGCATCTCTCGCATCTCCATCTCGTGCATGCACTCTTGAGTTGATCTACAACTCTCCGCTCTCCTTCTCCGGCACTCCGCCTCCTTGCATCCCTCCTCCCCTCACCAACACCCGCATCCCCTTCCCCTGCTCCCACCTGCCCGTCCGGGCCCTCTTCGGGCCTGGGCGCCAGCTGGAGCCCGTCGGCCGTTGGGCAGTCATGCCCAACTCTGATGGGCTTCGGCTGTACTAGGCAGATGCTCAGCTGGACAGCGCCCAGCTCAGTGAGCCTCGTTGGCTACCGGGAGCGGTGGACGCAGGGCTGATGTTGGAGTCGGATCAACAGCCACAGGCGCAGCCGGATCAACAGCCGCAGACGTAGCCGGATCAGCCGCTGCAAGCAGGTGAGGAATGCTCCGATACGGTGTCCGTGGACGTGCTCGTGGACGTGGACGTGGAGTCGGCTGACTTGGGAGAAGCGTCTTCAGGTTCTTACTTGTTGTGCTTCTCGTGCTCCTTCTTACTCTTGGTCTCCGCTAGTTTGAGCACTTTCTGCAATTCGTTGGCGTGGCAGTAGTCCCGAAATACGGAACTCACATTTCCTTGGTCCAAAATGAACGCCGTGTAGGGTTCCCACGTTGCCTCTGCCATAGAGTAACCCTCCCACTTGACCAAGATTCTCCAGCCATGCCTGTACTTCGAACGCGGAATAGCTTCCACCTTGTAAAAACCCTTTGCCTTCATCTCCTTCGCGTCCATATCCGGCAGCTGTCCTTCTCCTTCAGAGTCCTCCGCGCTGCCGAGCTCCGACGTCATGTCCTCATCCTGATCGTCGTTGAGCTCATCCTCCTCAGCCGCCACTTCGTCGTCGAAACCCTCCAAATCCAGGTTGTACTCGTCCATCAGGGTGTACCTCTTAAGGAAAGGGAAGCCGACTTCGATCTCTCCCCCAAACCTCGGGCTTGCGCGTACTTTAACCGAACTAGGACCCACATCCGTGACCATAAAAGGACCATAATAGGGTAGGTCTAGATCGTTCTTTTTCCAGCGCGGTAACCTCCTGTGGTGCACGAGTACCATGTCTCCAATTTGGTATTCGACGGGTTTGCGCCCACGGTTGCTGCGTGTGTTCTCACGTTCTCTGATCCTCTGAAGCAGTTCTTTGGCCTTGCTTGCCAACGTCGCTTGCTTCTCCATCCACTTTTTTACCTTAGGACTCGCGTCCTGTGGCGTCGGGAACTCCATGTGGAAACCAGGACGACGGAAGAAGAGCTCGTGCGGTGAGAAACCAGTACGCGTGGACACCTGGTTGTTCATCAGGTATATTGCGTACGGTAGGACTCTCAACCAGTTCCTCCCCTTCTCCTGCGCCATGAGGATCCGCATCACTGTTTTGAAGGAGCAGATTTGCCTCTCGCAGAGTGCGTTCTTGGTGCGTAGATAGGGCGTACCGAATTGTATCTCGCAACCAAGAGTCTCCAGTACTCCCCTGTAATCCGCCTTACACCCTAGCACAAAGCAAAAATTCAGGATCAAACTTGCTGATGAAAGTCCAAGGAAAGTCCACCAGTGCTACGATGATCCCACAGTGGCTGTGGCAGCGGATCTGACACGTAGTGAGGATTAGCTGAGTCTGAAACCAGGTTCTGCAGTGGGAGACTGCCACGCCCGTAGGCTTCCCAGTGTGCATGAGGCACAATGACTGTAGATCACCTGGACCTTGCATCCACCCAACCAGCTACTAGAGGCAGATACCTTCCGCTCTTTAACCGTATTGGAGTCCAGCGATTTATTGCACTCCTTGCACGTGAAGCAACCCCGCTTGTGCCACGAGCAGCCTGCCGCTATCATTGCCACATTGCTCTAGACACTCTGCCCGCAGCGTGGACACTTCTTGGCTCCTCCCCACCGCGGCATAGAAGTCCCTGTTAGGGCATGGTACTGTTCAAGCAGTTTGGTAGCAGCATCAACACCACCAAGAGGCTTGAGAGACTTTTGAATCGCTGCAGCACGCCGCTCTTCAGGAGTTTGACGGGAGAAGCACGGCATTTCAAAAAGAAGCGTAAAAAGAAAAAGGCTGAGGTAAAATTGCATGGAAACTGAGCTTGGTCGCAAGGAAATGCAGATGCATGCGCCATGCCTTTGAGTTTTATGGCGTGGTACCAGGTTGGGACCAATTTATCAGCATCATGATGGTCATCATAGGATTGCCCTTATCCACCTCTGTACTTTTCGTTGAGTGCTTGTTTGCTCGCAATGACGTCGCCGCCAATGAAGGGGATGGTCTTTGAGGGGGGAAAAAAAGGGCAGGAATCACCTACATTTCTTCCACGAACGTGACACTTACCCCACAAGAGGGTCGCTCCATGATTTGTGACTATGGTCCATTAATCTACCAACTGGTGGCCCCTTGAGTTGGGGTTATGCACTCACAAACCGGTGGCTGCGCCTCTGTGGCACCCTTGGTCTGCTTCGTACTACTTTTGGTTTGGCTTAGGGGCATGAGGAGGACTACGTGCTGAGACCAAACAACAACGATTACAACAAATAAAGAATGTCCCAGATGGTATGGGACTATTGTGCGAAAGTCACGGTTTCTACAAGTCCGAAACCACAGCAATAAGTTGGTGGTGATGGCACTGTTACATGAATACCAAGCCCCACTTGTTCCTTGATGCTGGGGCAATGGATTTTAGCCGCTATCCAAACACGCAACTAGACCTCCCCATTCCCTCCAGACGACAACAGGTGCACTGGGACTAGTGTTAGGTTCTCGCACCTTTGGATGTTGAACTCTTAAATGGGGTAGAAAAAATTGTCAACAAAAAGGTTTCTGGGAGGGAAAGATCATCGCCACCCTTTGACTCCAGCACAGCCAAAGTGTTTGGAAGAATGCCTCATGAATTTCTCCGCACACATGGCAAAACTGGGCACTAAAAATCGCCCTACGCTCTACGCGTGCCTGGTCTCAATGGGGGAGCAAAAGTATCATGGGTTACTCGACACGGGCGCCAGTAACAGCTTAGTGGCGGAGAGAGTGGTGGAGCAAGGCCAGACGCAAATGGGTGAACTTTTCGGAGTCAAGGTTGGCAACGGAGCTGTACAGCTGACAAGTGGGGAGACAGAAGGATTTGTTCACGTGGGAGAAGAGGACATCCTTTTCTCGTTCGCCACCTTCAACACCGACGCGTTTGACGTGATCCTGGGAAACGACTTCTTTGAAGCCAACACGCACATCAAGTACCTCTCCCTGCAAGCGCCCCACCATTTATTGGTTCAGAGACATGGGCAACTCGTGGAAGTCCCACTGAACGAGGACACCACACCAAAACCCTCCGTGCACGTCATCCAAGGTCTGTCGCTCAATTTAGGCGCAAACATGAAGCTGGAAGGTATGGTGGCCCTCCACGCGCAACTCGCTCGTACTGAGAACTACAAGCTTTCGACGGAGATGAAGAGACAAGGGTTTGCGGACTTATCTTTGGAAGGAGATCCGACGGGTTCGGACTTCATTGAGCTGTTCGCTTCGAAGCAGAATGCGGACTCACAATTTTACTGCAACCGCAAGGACAACTCCGCCTTTTGGTACCATTGGGGGTGGCTACAAAGGTGGAAGCAGTTGTACGCAAATCCAAGGTTCTCCCAACTCTTAAGAGTTCTGGTCAAGGTGGCGATCGACCGAGCGCGCTTAGTTTTAGTAGTACCAGAAGGGAAGAAATGGGAAAGTAAAGGAGCAAAGTGGAAAGAACTCCTCGAAAGACTGACTATTTCGAAGATCATCCTACCCGACCTGCCGATGTACAGCCAAGATGGGAGTGAAGAAATTTTACCGAAGCCTTCGTGGCGGACATGTCTCTATCTACTGGACGGGGATACCAAACCCGTACCGATGGAAGAACTCGACCAGGAGGAGGTACAGTGGGTCACAAGGCAGAACCGGGGTTGGGGGAAAGCAAAGATGCCCTCCAAATTCCCTGATCACCCTGAGATCAAATGGGAAGAAACGAGAACCTGTCGTCAACGCTCCGACGCTGGACGTGGAAACTGATAGCGAAGGAGAAGAGGAGACCTGTGCAGCAAACACAGGAGACAACACCAGGAATCCGAGTGTGTCGACGACCCGATTCACAACTCTGAAGCGTACGAATCAGTGAAATGCAACGATTTGGTGGACGCACTACTACTCGAAACTGAACGTGACATACCTCCGCAACCAGGACAACTCGATGACCAAGCCAAATGCTTCCTCGCCTTTGCGTGCATGGTAGCCGACAAGACGACCCACTCCGAGAAGAAGGATCCTCAGTGGGCGAAGCCCAGCAAGGACAGTTGGCCCATCGGGGAGCACCATAAAGAGTATATCAAACAACTTCTCTTTCATCGCGTAGAACACCTACAAGAAAATCAGAAGAGAGAGCAATGGCGAGAAAAGCAACTGAAGCTTAAGATGAAATGGGGTACGAGTGTCTATATCCCTGAAAACGACGACGATCCGTCAGCCTGCACCTGCGAGTATCAAGGACTGTGGGAGATGTCCCACGTGTGTCACTGCCACCAAGCGAGTACTCTAACTCTGCGAGAAGTGCGTGAACTACTGCAAGAATAGGGCGATCAGAGCGCGAAAGAACATACTCACTGCTGCGACGAGTGTCACGGAAGTCTCGACCTTTGTCAATTTCACCAAGTGGATCCTGACGAGATCAAAGAAGTACACACACTCAAGCAGGAGTTTGGGCAAAGCAATCTGGCGGCTTTTGAGGATTTTAAGCACAAGATCCAAGAACACGATCCCCGAGTCGCTGAAGTCCTCGCAAGGTACGAAGAAGCCTTCGGACCTTTACCACCTCCCGGGTCAAGCAAGAAACTGGTCAGAATGGACTTAGAGTTGAAGCCCGAGTACCAGGACCAGCGGATTACTTCGAGAGGTTACCCCTGCTCTAAGGAGGACCAGGCCGAGATCATGAGGCAAGTCCGAGAGCTGGTGGAAGCGGGGATGTGCGAAGCCTACAAGGACACGGAAATCCCTGAGCACTGCTCGCCGTGTTTCTTGGTGGCCAAACCTGGATCGACAGCGAAAAGGCTAGTCGTCGACTATCGCAAGCTAAACAAAATGATCAAACTGCACGCCGGCAGTCTCCCTGTGATGGAAAACACCATCGAAAATGCCGCGTCGTGCAAGTTCAAGTCCAAGATGGACAAAAGATCAGGGTTTTGGCAAGTCGATTTGACGGAGCGTGCCAAGGAGTTGATGGCGTTTCGGACACCAAACGGAAGGGTGTTCCGATGGCTGGTCATGCCCTTTGGTATCGGCAACGCCCCCGCGTTGTTCCAGGAGTCAATGAACCAGGTGCTCACCATCCTCAAGCAGCGACCCGCAGTCCCGGCGTTGCTCGAACGAGGAGCGGTTGCCGAAGCTCACATCGACGACGTGCTGCTAGGCGCAAACTCGATCGAGGACCACCTGCTGTTGCTGTCGGAGTTTTTCGACGTGTGTGTGGAGCAGAATCTCCGTATCAAACTGGAGAAATGCGAATCTCTCAAAACTGAGCTGGAGTACCTTGGATTCCGAGTGGGAAACGGTCACTGGGGACCATGTGAGGACAAACTGAAGCCACTGATGGATTTTACGATCGATGGAGTCAAGGGGAAAGCCGAAGGAGTCAAGAAGATAAGGCAATTTATCGGAGGTTGCAACTTCTACAGGCGCCACGTGAGGAATTTCACTGAGTCCTCGGCTATACTGACCGACCTCATCAAAGACAACACCCCATGGAAATGGACAGACGAGGAGAAAAACAAGTTGGAGGAACTGAAGGAGAAAATCTGCAAAGCAATACCTCTGGGAGTGCCGCGACCAAAAGGAGAGATTATCTTCGTCTCGGACGGTTCGAACTTGGGCGGAGGCGGTACTCTCTTTCAATGGCAAGCGCTCCGACCTGAACAGTGTCACGAAATCGATGAAAGGCTCAGAACATAAGGAGTGAACCGAGACGGCAGTCTGAAGCACTCGTACAACGAAGACGAATGGCGACTTGTTCCACTTGGACATTGGAATTGGAAGTGGAATGCAGCGCGCTCCAAGTACCACACGTACGAGCACGAACTGTTGGGAGGAGTACTGGTCCTCGCTAGTCAAAGAGGATCATTGGTAACAACCCAGTCACCTGGCTCTGTGATCAGGATTCGGTCAAGTACTTTATGGACTCACCGCCTCCCGAACAAAAGAGACTACGGCGATGGTGGGTATTCCTATCCCAACTACGACTAGCCGTTCACCACATCCAAGGACTCAAAAACGAGCTAAGCGATTACCTGAGCCGCAACTCGTTCGACGAACGCTTGGGGCAATCTTCCGAAGAAATGGCAAAGGACGCGTTAGCCAAGATGGATGTGCAAGTCGACCTGTTCATGAAGACCACGCAACCGCAGAACAAGTGGGGAATGCTGCGATCATGAAGCAACTGCAACCAGGGCAGGTCAAGCTGATCGCCGGCGAACAGTGGGCAATGACTAAAGACGCGCTGTACAAAGAAGATCGAGTCTGTGTACCTAAATCCCATCTCGAGGAAACACTTCCATGGAGCCACACGGTCAACGGTCATCCTGCAGTGGGAGGTCCTTATGGTTTTTCGACCGCCACTTTCACTGCAACAAGAATGAGTCAGTGAAGAAGAGACTTATGACCGAAGTGATGAAAGACTGCCACTGCATCCTGGGGAAACCCAACAGTCAAGTCGATCGCGGAGAAATGGGAAACCTGCCCATACCTCATATGGTGAGCTCTGTCGTGTACCTCGACTTCATGCACCTGCCCCACTATGTCGGGCACAACTTTGCGTTGATGGTCACGTGCGGGCTCTCCAGATTCGCGAGGGTTTTCCCTATGAATAAGAAGGCGGACAGCGAGACCGTGCTGAAGACTTTGTTTGAAGAATGGGTACAAGTCTATGGTTTACCGAAGGTCATCCACTCTGATCAGGACGTGCGCTTAACAGCAGCAGGCAACTGGTACAGGGGGGTACTGGAGACTCTTGGTTGCGAGATACAATTCGGTACGCCCTATCTACGCACCAAGAACGCACTCTGCGAGAGGCAAATCCGCTCCTTCAAAACAGTGATGCGGATCCCCATGGCGCAGGAGAAGGGGAGGGACTGGTTGAGAGTCCTACCGTACGCAATATACCTGATGAACAACCAGGTGTCCACGCGTACTGGTTTCTCACCGCACGAGCTCTTCTTCCGTCGTCCTGGTTTCCACATGGAGTTTCCGACGCCGCAGGACGCGAGTCCTAAGGTGAAAGAGTGGATGGAGAAGCAAGCGACGTTGGCAAGCAAGGCCAAAGAACTGCTTCAGAGGATCAGAGAACGTGAGAACACACGCAGCAACCGTGGGCGCAAACCCGTCGAATACCAAATTGGAGACATGGTACTCGTGCACCACAGGAGGTTACCGCGCTGGAAAAAGAACGATCTAGACCTACCCTACTATGGTCTTTTTATGGTCACGGATGTGGGTCCTAGTTCGGTTAAAGTACGCGCAAGCCCGCGGTTTGGGGGAGAGATCGAAGTCGGCTTCCCTTTCCTCAAGAGGTACACCCTGATGGACGAGTAGGGAGCCGCCTAGGGGGTCCCCAAGGAGGGCAAAATCAGAAGTGGCCCACAAGTGGGCCTAGTGGCTACATAACCCCTGCCGTTTGGTGGGTTTCAACGCTTCTGAGCACGGGACAAAATCAAAAGTGGCCCACAAGTGGGCCCGGTGGCTGCATAACCCTTGCCTTTCTGAGGTCCCCAACGCTTCACAGCGGAGGACAAAATCACAAGTGGCCCACAAGTGGGACTCATGGCTACATAGCCCCTACCGCCTGGGGGGTCCCCAACGCTTCAAAGTGGGGGGCAAAATCAGAAGTGGGGTTGTGGCGCTGCTGTTACCGGCGTTGCCGCATCGGAGGGTTTTCTTGGGCCGATTTGTCCAAATTCTTTAAGAGCTGAAAGCTGAAACTTTGAATGTTGTCAATTTATGATAAAAACTAACCGATACGAATGCTAGTGACCCATTGCTACACCACATAATACAATTTGAAAATTTGCCATAATGGAGTGACATTGTAAGACAGAACATTATGATGATGCTTTTTCTTTTCGGGGAAAATAATTTTGCTTCACATCAGCTGTAAACACATGTCTCCCATTGGTACTTTTTTACCCATGTAATGCCTATGAAGGTGTAACAACATGAAAGGTCCAATTTGAAAGTTTCTTTGTCAGCATCGTTGAACCAAAAAAAATCGTGAAAATATCTCGCATTTCGAATGCAGCATTTTCAGCTTTCAAAAAATTATACCTCCATTTGTGAACACTTTATTCCTGACACACTTGTAGGCACCCATAGCCGTGAACACTATAATGTGGTTGTTCTTCAGGTTCTTGGCATGCAGTGTACTTTGTTGCCGAGCATGTATGCCATGCTGATTGCATGATTTGCAACTTGTGAGCAATAATATCTCCGTAGCAGCTTTTCTGACACAATCTTCAGCAATAGAATGTCCGAAGGACAAGAAAAGTGCTACAATAACCAAAATTGGTTGGAATGAATGAGTACACATAGAGTGTTGTTCTTCCAAAAGAAACGGTATACTGTATCTCCATTCGTCCGATGCATTTTAGATTAGCTGCGTCATTCCGTGGGCCGAGATACGCATATGTGTTACACTTTGTTTGGAAAGAAGCCACAAAATGTGCCGACCAATGTGCCCCCATGAGTTGCAAAATGTTTTAGAGCAGCGGGCCGTTGCCAATGCATCCACCTTTTTCGAATGTTCTAGCTAGCCTGAACGGTGAGACTGTCGTGAAAAACCTAGTTGTCAATCTCAAATCTTTTCAACCTCATGGAAATCACCGTACTCAGTGTGCCTTTGGCTCAGAAGCAAGCAGGCAATGATATTTGAATCCATGTACATGTATGCGACTTTCATCAATGTATATGCTGGTGGTGTATGTGCTGCAGAAGTTCAGAAAGAGCCGTTGGGTGAATGGCTCCCTGCCAAGTTTCCGGTCTCTGCTGAGCCGGTTAGGAGATATGAACGGTTGTCGCCCTTGAACCGATGGTCTGCCTTGAAAACAGTTTGGACCGTGACGTACACGCGTAGCACAACATGATGTTGTGTGGATTTTCTTTTGTAGCTTGGTTGATGCTGCAAACAAAAACCCGGGTGCTGGCGCTTTGCGCCCAAGGTGCTGCCATCTCCAGCAGTGCACCAACAACACCTTTCACCCTATCTTGTTCCATTGAATGCATAGCGCTCGAATGAATCTTTTAGGCACCATCTGGCAATCAAAGGTAAACGGGCCGATAACTATGACAATGACCCATTTCTATATGACCTTACATGAGATCCAACGTGTTAACAGACAAAAGGGTGTTTGTTGTCGACACTTGCGTATTGAGACCATTCCCTAATGCCTACATTTGTCATGCTCAGGGAAGAGCATTGTTACACCTTGGCATTACGGATATCTTGCTGTGATTGTACACAAACGTGTGGGGTAATTTGACCAATAATGTGACTGCTGACCCTGGGTGGTCCACTGGTACCATGCCAAACCAACACACACAGCCTCTCCGGACGAAGTTGTAAGTGGACCAAGCGATTTTCGCGCCACAGTCAAACATTCCTTTGTAGGCCGTTGATGATAGAGACATATCTTGAGTGCCTCCACTGGTAAGGCTCCCTCACAAGGTTTGGAAAGCTCGTGAGCGGTGTCCTTTTGGTCTTTTACACAGGGGCAAACCTGTAAACCATGTAACTTCAGTTGCCGAGGCATCCAAGATTTTCTTCAAATAGTTTAATTACACTGTTTCACGCATTTTTCATCCTTTTAATGGTCGCAATGTGCATAAATCGTAAAAATTTTGTTTCAATAATACACTATTGCCAAATTACAAAGTGCCAGTGTTTTGTACCAATATCATAAAGAAGCAATCAACCGTGTTGGGGATTGTAGATTCCAACCTTTTCTTCACAACATTTCTTGGTCATGTAAGGGCCATTCCTCTTGCCTATGCTTTGTAATGAGCCATACACAACCACCCAAAAACCAGAAAACCCCGGAACAAACTTGCAACTTTGTGGCCGAAATTCAAAGAAGATGACAAAATTTTTGATTTGACACATCTCAAAACATGTACAGCACAACCACACCATATTCTTCCCCTCCACTTCTGCTGATGATAATGCCCTCCTTCATTGGGATAAAATTATTTGCTGTTCAAAAAATTGTTGCAGAGAAACTTGACCCTGGCATTATTGTTTTTTTTTAATAGGTCAGCTGCAAGTCATAAACCATTGCTCACATCTACTGGTTCTGCATGAACACCTACAATGGCGCGTCCAACGCAAGCATCAAAAACATTACTTAAATCATCATTACGCGGACAAAACATTCACCCGTTTGGGACATAAGGCCCAGAGCCTGTTTTGAAGCCCCCAACAATGAACCTTTTGAAACCAGGCCAAGGGGGTGTTGTTTGCAACACCCCCACCTCACACCAACTTGGCTGCATACCCCCCAAAAAACCCACCAGTTGCATTGATGATCTGATACTGCTACCCAAAATATGATATTATGGTGCTACGGTGTTCTACAACTCCAAAAAACCACTAATTTCCATGGTCACTGGTCGGTACACTGAAAATGGCGGCGGGGGGTCCGAACATACCGAACAAACTAAGGTACCATGGCCCACTGTTGGCCCGCAATGGACTGCTGCTACTGTTTGCCCCCTCCACCCCCCCAACAGAACGCCCATGTTTATATATTCTCTAACCTACACCCTTGGCGCCAACTGTGCGTGGCTGTACTCATGGCTCTAAAGTACGCGGTAGCTGCCGAGTTGCGTGCTGTCACAAGTTTTTACCTTATTCTAGCACAAAGACACCAGGTTGCAAACTCCGGCTTCACCCTTTATTTTTTTGTCCGTAGGGTCATGTGCCGAAATGTGCACGGAAATGACACCAAGTTAAATTGTGCTCGGAAGATGCAGACTTGTGGACAGCTAAGCCGTTTGCTGATGTTACGCACCGGAAAGAAAACCTCCGCTGCTGGAGCTGCCAATAATAAGCCCGAAACTCGAGAGGTTTGCTTTTCGGTAGATTGCGTTCCAGAAAGGCAGGTCCCTCACTTGCTGACCTTGCCAATAAGATATTCGTTGTGAGCAACGTTTGCGCGAGCAAGTTTGTGTCTGCGTGTGTGGTCGAGTGGGCCTCACGTTCCTGAGCTTTCATGTTACTTGTTGAAACTTATCCTAACGAGCGCGTGAGCAAACGCCCAACCAAGCAACTGCGAAGTCGCGTTAAGGGCTGAAATGCGTTCGCTCGCGGAAACCAGGCACGTGGTCGACCTCAAGCAGGTGAACAAAACAATAATGTCTTCTTCCGGTGCCCAACCTTCCAGTCTCGGGAAACACTGTGCGCAATTTTCCGACCCGTCCACATTCCCGTTCTGCGGCGGGTTCCACAAGTTATTCACAAAAGCGCTGGGTCCACTTACCTTGTACACCACCTATTCGAAGTCCTCGGTCACAGGGATTTCGTCGGCAGTAGGCGCAGCAGCGGCAGCCGCATCCGGCTTACCACCATCCATAGACTTGGCAATGCTCTTCAGCTGCTCAAGGTTTTCAGCCCCAAGCTGGTTGATGATACCAGGCAACATCTCTTGGAGCTTCTTGGTTTCGCTGTGTCCGGACACAACATAGGTGTTGGAAGGGATGGAAGCTTGCACCTTGGGGTGGGAGAAGTGTACAACATTCCCGTTATCCATGATAAGGTTAACTTCCTCAATGTCACCGATAGGACTGACTCCCAACTTCTTCAAGGCACCTTGCAACTTCTGGTCATCAGCAGCCGTAGTCTTGTGTGGCGCCTTGTGCTTCCTTCTCATGGTTCCCTTGCCCCCCGTCCGGACGGCCTCGGCCATCTTCATAAGTTGCTCCTTAGTTGGCATTTCGAAAGTGTTGGACCTTCAAACAAGGGAAATGGCAGTAACCGGTGACTGTGTGTCCTCTGGCCAAGTTGCAAATATTTTGTGGGGTAACAGAGAAGTGAACGCACAGAAAATTGGTGGCGTAGGTCTTTCGGCACAACGAACCGAGAAAAGCTAGAATACGGCGCGGTGCAGCCTGTAACTCAACATGGCACGCGAACGAAAACGTCTCCACGCACCAGAACGTGGCCATCAGGACCGGCGATATCAACAGCGAGCAGAGCTTTGAATTTCTTGCGTTAAAGTGCTCTTTGCTTCCCTTTAGGTTAGTCGTCTGAGCAACCTTTCTAACTTCGCCATTAGAACTGTCGCCGTGACACGGCTAGGGAAGCGGCCAGAGACCTCAAAATTTCATCACAGCAATGCCATTCTTTTTCGGGAAAAAAACCACCGTGAAGAACAACCGCTTTCGGCCCCGCTTTCGTGTTGGTGTTTTTTGAGTCCAGGTGCCGAGGTGCCGCTACCCCAGATATCTATTCGCGCGCGCAACAGAATGGCAGAATGGAAACCTGGGCACAACCTGACAATCATACGTGGGAGTGAAATTTTAATGGTACTCCTATCCATACTTTTTTTTACACAGGAGCAGCCATGCCAAGCATTCAGAGTAAGCTGAGCAATGCTCAGGATTGCAGCCACAAAATCGCCTGGGCTGGTATGGCAATCAGTGACGAAGAGCTTTCATGCATTTCGGGGGACGAATTCAAATACAACATTATGAACCAAGCTAAAAGCAAATGTGAATCGTCCTGCGAATCAGAGGCTTATGGGCGTGATTCTGACACGTCGTCAGACTCCGGAAGCGTCGAGGTGGAGGAGCTGCCATTCGTCATCAACGAAATCATCACCAAGTATGGCCTGGAATATGTCAAAAACAGCCTCCTTTCAGAAATCAGCGACTATGTGAAGGCTAAAATCACAACTGAACATTTGGAGGAGGCGTTCTATGTGGTCGATCTGGGTCCAGTATTTCGGAGGTGGGGCACATGGATGCGACTTATGCCCCGTGTTAAGCCGCACTATGCTGTGAAGTGCAACCCGAGTCCCGTGATCTTGGCCTTGCTGGCAGCTTTGGGCACTGGGTTCGACTGTGCAAGTTCAAGAGAACTAGACTTGGTTGCATCTTTGGGTGTTGACGTGTCGAAAAGGGTTATTTTCGCCAACCCTTGCAAGTTACCTGGACATATCCGGTACGCACGGCAATTAGGTATTCCCTCCTTTCATGTTGCGTCCCTGTGTATCAATTACTCTCTGATGCACCAAGTCGGTTCCGGCCCTTTTCAGGTTGTAACCTGAGCACGTTCGATACTGAGAGCGAGCTTCACAAGATCAAGGAGCTTTTTCCAGAGTCGAACCTGGTCTTGCGCATTCGGGCAGACGACCCGAATGCTCGCTGTCAACTTGGTAACAAATTTGGGGCCGAGTCAGAGGACGTCGCCGGGTTGTTGCAGCTTGCCAAGAATCTGTCTCTGACAGTTGTGGGTATCTCGTTCCACGTTGGTAGTGGTGCTACCGACCCTTTGGCTTTCAAGGGTACGCCCCTGCCCTGCTTGAAAAAGTCCTCTGCCTGTGCAAGGTGAAAAGGATCACAGGATAGGTCAATTAGATAATATTTCTTGTGCCTGTTGTTTGGTCCTCTGCCTGTGCAAGGTGAAGAGGATCACAGGAGAGGTCAGACTGCACGAACTTGTGTCTCAAGTTCGTGTTACAACATCGGTACGTGAAGTGCATTCGGACAGTGGTGGCACCAAGCTGCAAGGGTTTTTTTTGAAGCCCTGTTCACTCTGCCACACCTTCGTCGTGCCCTGCATAACCCTGCGTATGAAGTGGCCTTTGCGGACCGCAGGCCCCAAGACCGCTGCGTGATGTTGCTGGGAACGAGTCTTGCTGTCTTGAACGTGACGTGGTGCAACTTGCCAAAGTAGTGCGGCACAGGGAATTGTGCGTATGCACGGCAGTGATGGCGCACAACTTGGCGGTGGCTCTGGCGCAGACATGCCTCTTCGCCTTTTGAACTTGGCTCTTGCAAGCGGCCAAAGCCGCATCAAAAGCTTGGTTGACGCATACTCGTTGAAAAAGGGGTGGTCGAACGCACTGAGCACGACTGAAAAACTCTTCGACCACCAGTTGGTCTTTGGGTACTGCAGTGACCCACACAATTCGTTGTAGCCGTCTGCAAAGTGGACTTGCAGTGCCGTAAGTTGCCCTCTTCTTCGAGCACACAAAGTGTATCCCGTGCCCCACTAAGGTAGTGCAGCGAGCGTCGCTTGTTGACCTTCATGTTGCAGAGGCAATCAAGAGTGCAAGAGTTGCATGGGACGAAGGGCTGAAATTGGGCTTTGAGTTCAATCTGCTTGACATTGGGGGAGGATTCTGTGGAGAGCAAGACATGGACGGTCTGGCACTAGCTCCTGTTGCAGACGCAGTAAATGCTGCGCTGAATGAGCATTTCCCACCAACCATGGATTGCCATATTATTGCGGAGCCGGGCAGATACTTCGCTGAGGCATGTGCTACACTGGTGACCAATGTGTATGGACGGCGTCAGCGGAAGACAGTTGTGGATGGGGAGAGCAAGGTAGGTGCCGTTAGGGTGGATGATGCTTGGCCATGGAGGGGCTCGGCAGGTTGAAGGGAGTGCAGCGCCTTCCGTCAGAATCACAGCAGCAGCAACAGAGGCTTTACCCAAACTGCACCAACCGGAAGTCACCCATTCTGAAAGCCCCAGTTCAACTTGAAACCGCACGTGTTAGGGGGCGGGGATTTCGTCAGGAGACAGTTTCGCGGGAAATTTTCGTCATGAAGAAAGGTGGCGAACTTTTCCCCGGCGAAACCCAGGGGTTGTGCCCTCGTGCCAGGGTGTCACAGCGCATAGGGCTGTCACACGGAGTTCAGCTTCAGGTGGCGTTCATGATGGGATTATGGCAGCAGTCCTGTGGCCACGATGTGGCAACGTGTTGCAATTTTGGAGTCTCTTTTTTGTGCATGTTTTGTTGCAGTCAGTTGGGCATACGGCATCTTGAGCTTTGGGGATTTCAAGGGTGGCGAAAAATTCCCCCCCCCGGCGTATTTTCACTGGACAAAATTGTCCCCGGGTGAAATCCCCACCCGTAATTTTCCTGCCTGTGGTGGTTGCTCTTTTTCCTGATATTCATGAATTTATGCCCCACTGGGCTCATTTCACCCCCCCCCCCCCCTGCAATAGGAGTGCATTACCTCAATCTGTATTTGCTGTACTGTCTGTCTGTCTGTTTCATCATCTTTTCACTTACCTGCAATCATTTTGACCAAAAAGCATAGGAAATACCAAGTGCCGAAGAAAATATACTGCTGCAGTTTTAGTGCTACCACTGTGTGGTGCAACCCCCACTCCCTTCATGGGGGGGGGCTGGCCTGACATCAGAGGGGGGATTACACGGGGGCGGGGAGGTGCTCCATTGCTTTAGCATTTTTGCATTCAGTGAATGAATTTGTCAGTTTGGTCTGTTTGCATGTGTTTCAGGTTTAACCAGTTCCGGCTTGGAAAAAGGGCACTCAACTCAGACTGTGAAGTGCATTGCCTCAATTTGCATTTTTTCTGCAGCTGTTTGATTCTGTTTGTCTTTCTATCAATTTCTTTCTACCAATTAATTAGCCCCCCCCCCCCCCTTTGTAATCCACACTCTTTTAAGTAGGTCTCAGCCCCCTTTGCAATTCGCAAAGAGCAGACGATATATTATAGATCGACTCAAATGTGGCAACTGAAGCTGCATGAAACATTTGACGGTGCAAGAACGGGATGCCATTTGGCCTGCGGTTGGAAAAAGGGGGGGAAAGTCCGTGACGAAGGACCGCTGGTCGTCGGCATTTTCCGCGCGACACTGCGAGGTGCGTCCGCCCGCCCACAATGCCGCTTCCCTGCACCCAAGATGCATCCCTTCCCGACACCTTTTAGGTCGAGATGGATTATTGGATCAGCGATGGACTCTACGGAAGCATGAATTGTCTGGTGTACGACCACGCCGTCCTGTCCCCTAAGCCTCTGTACATGGTTCCAAATGCAAACCAAAACACGTACTCGAGCACTCTGTTCGGCCCGACATGTGACGGCCTGGATTGCGTTGTGCGTGATGTGGATCTGCCGCTGATGCACAACGGGGACTGGGTGCTTTTCCCATGTATGGGGGCATACACGATGGCTGCAGGATCCGATTTTAATGGATTCAATATTACGCAGGTATGCAAAAGGGCAGATATTATCAGAATATTGCATTGTAATTCGTGTGCCTGCACGGCGTTCATCGTTGAGGCATGCAGCCCTGCTGAAAAAATGAGGTGAATAGATAGCGGTGGAATGACAGCCGAAATTCATGGAAATTGTCCTCGGTAGACTCCAACCTAGTTCCGGCCATGCATCGCTGTTTCTTGCGTGTGTTTTGCGCCGCTCACCTCAATTGTGTCTTCCGTACGTTGTGGAGCCAGCACCGCCACGAGACGGACCTGTGCTTGTGACGCGTTTCCAATACACCACGTGATGCAATGAGGATGGGTAGGCGTCTCGAATTCCCGTGTGGGTGGGTGCGTGCCACTGATCAGCTGGGTTCCAAGGCACAGGGATGTTTTTGTGGTATCGTGACATGATGTCTTGGCAGAAGTGTCCTTAAGAAGCCCATTTTTTCCTTGTTAAGGACAGCCCTTAAGGACAGCCCCCAGGGACGACCAACGGCCAACCGCCACCAACCGCCAACCGCGGACCGTCGATTGCCACGAACCGCGGACCGTTGTTCAACACTGTTTCTGTGGTCTTGTGTCTTGCCCATGTCTCGACCATGAAGCAGGTAGCGTCCCCGTGATTCGCGTTACGAAGGTTTTTTTTTGGCTTCTAAGGACACCCCTGCGTCTTGGGCATTCTTGCCACACCGTGTGATGTTGAGTTGATGTTGGCACACATTGAGAACTCCCGTTCGCTCATGCATTCAACTCCTTATCGTTGCCCGCTGCTGAATGCCACCTTTTTCTCTGTAGATGAAGAGATATTACGTTTGGTCATTGGACAGTGGAGTGGACGTGGATTTGGGGCCCGGCCCCGACCCTGGCGCAGGGAAGTAGCATCGGCCAAACCCGCCGCCTTGTCTCGTCCCCCACTTTTGCCCCCCCCCTTTTTTTTTGATTCCATGTCTTCTCTTCCCCCTACAGTCACCGTGATACACCTAGCCCTAACCGATTTATGGTTGTCACATGCCGCAAGAGGCAGCCTATGGCCTAAGCGGCCTATGGCACTACCCGCTCAAGTGGCGAGGGCATCCCTCCCACGACAAAACTACAACAATTAATTGCTATCTTTTTCCTTTGCTTCTCAGGGGCACGCCAGTTGCTCATGCACATATCACACATCACAAGTGACGAACCACCCAGCCCCCATATAATTCCTCTTTATTCGGGCTCTTTTTTCCCACCATCTGCAGGGAGCTTCTTGTTGGGCCCCTCCTGGATGAATCTTCGCGCCCTCTGCCATACCTTTGCATACCCTCAATGCAGCCAGGCTGGTAGGGATCTTTAACTGAGAACTAGACTCTAATGATGAATAGAGGCTGAATCAGGCTGTCGGCACTGGATTGAGAGTCGGAACGGCGGCTCAAGAGCCAGAATTTGCCGGAACGGGAATACCTCAAATGCCCTGCGTGTTTCCGAGCAGTGGGTAAGTGGTGTGAAGGAAACCGGGTTGGGAGCGAAGATCACAGGTCCAGGATGGGCTTGTAGCAAGTTGCTGCCCTTGCCCCCTCAGCCTTGTAGTTTTGCTGCTCTGGTGTGGAGGGGCCAATTCTGCAACCGACAAAATCTCATGGAGATTGTCCGCTGTGATGTTGTGACAGTGCAAAAAGTATCTGGAGTAGCTCTCAGTTGAATTGTATGCCAAGGCCTTTGCATACATTGGCAGACCCTTCAGGGGATGGTTTTCATTGGAGGACGGTGTGGGCCACAGGCACCACACATTGCATATCGCCTGAGGACAAGTATTTGAACAGGACGTGTAAATGGGAAGTCTGGGCTTAAGCTCTATGCCCCAGCCGTCCTTGTAGGGATGCAAGCATGCACAGCTAGCTTAAGATCTGCCCATACCCCCGTTTGGCTTGGTTCATACCTCTGCAGAGCTGCTGCCTCTTGTGTGGGATCGGGCACAGCCCATTGCACATGGTAGAATTGACCTTGCACCCCAACCTGATACCCGAAGGGGGCTGGGCCAGGTTGGGGTGCTCTGCCGTTCAGCTGAACCAATGGCAAATGGGCACATGTGTTCTCATTTGTGCTCAGTTGCAGTCCATTGTTCGGCATTCATTGCTGCTTATCATATTTACATGGCACTCAGAAAGGTGATATGTTATGGCACACAGAAGGCTGTTTATGCATTTGCATGTTGCTGGTTGGTCAGGATGCAATGTTCCTCCATCCGGTTTAACCTTGAGGGGGGGCAGAGGGGTCAAAATCGAAAAATTCTTCAGGGAAGAATTTTGCCTCGGCAAATTGATGTTAGACATCCAATATCATGCCTTGGGGTGTGCCGAGTGAATGACCCCCGCAAAAGGGGAGTTTATCGAGCCCACGCCTGCGCTTGATCTAACAACCTCTCTTCGAGGTGATTTGGTTTCTTTCTGTGGCCACTGGTCTCAATTTGTGAGTTGACCTAGGAGATTCAATGGCATGCTGTCCATACAAATAAACAAGCAATTGGGACCCGCTGGAGCACCTCATTGCACCATCGCATTGGACTGCAAGACCATGGTGCAAAAATACATTCCACCCGAGGTGGAGATACCCCTTTTTAGGGTGGGGTGGGGGTTGAAGTTTTTTTTGCGTATTGTGGCGGCTGTGTGTCCATTTAAATCCAGGTTCTGAACAGGTCCCCCTAACCAATGTCAGGGGACTCGGACCCGAACTCTGGGTACCTCTGGTCAGCCCCCTATGGGTTATCTGCTGAAAATTGTTCGAAAATTTGACATATTTCAACATCGTTCTGTTGCCTCTGGGATGGATTTGGGTGATCATTTGGTGACAACATGCCACTCCAGCGCCCATGGGGGCCCCACAAAGGGGTTGCTACGCCCGTGTAGCCCGGGCCATGTGCCCCTATAATTGCTGCTTTGTAGCTTGTTCAGTGGCACCTGAAATTTTTGGAAATTTAGCATTTTCCAAAATATGTGTTGCCTCTGGAATGGGTTTGGGTGATCATTTGATGGCAATACAAGTTTGGCACTGAAGGGGATGTACCCTTTGTAGGTTGAGCCATCCGCAGGGCGTTTTTTGAGCGGGTGTGGGGGGGGGGGAGGGGGGACCCAAAAGGTAGTGTTCCCAAAATGGCCCTGGTGGAATGTAAAATTTGTTCTGTGGTCTGGGGAGGGGGGTTAGGAGGTTGCCCCCCCTTTTTGGATTGCTACGGATTCGGATGTATTGTGGCTCATTTGATTTGGTTGGTGCGCGTTGAAAAACAATTTTGTCCCAAGTGATATCAACAACTACGTTGCTAGCTAACATAGAATGAAACGCATCACGTTGTGGGTCCACTGCTCATAGGTTGGTTTTGTAGAAGCATGTGGCAATTCACCGTTTTGTGCCAGTCCAGACACAAAGGCATGGTTGCACTTTTTCACGAGCTTCCGCCAAGTTTTTCCTAAATTGTAGAGCAAAATAAGGTTCAGCACACTTTCCGTAGTGGTAGCCATTGTTTCCTCTTCGTCTTTGATCTTCGACATGGCTGGCCACACCATCTCATTGCCTTTTTCGCCCATCCATTTCGTCAAAGTCTCCTGCACCAAAAAGGGTTTGGGACCATCTTCACCTCACATGGCTCGCCACGGCACCACACAGGGCGACAATGCAGACAGGTTTTCCTATTACAAAAAAGGCACGGTCTGCATCACATGTTGCCTTTGGTGTATCCCCATGGATGTGTTGCCTCCTCTGGCCACTTGATTGTGTTGCCGGCATACCACATGCATTCCATAGCTCCGGCTAAAATGTTGCAGGGAACAACCAACTCATTCGCGCCCTCGCGAAGACTCTGAGACTTGATAAGGCACTCTCCGGTGACACGCTCCATGTGAGCGGCTTTGGTCACAGTGAAAAGGCATAAAAGACCTGGAATGGAGGCTTTGGAAACGCGTTGTTCTGTCGCGCGCTGCTTGCAAGCTTTTGTCGACTTTTCGACAACTCCTTTTGACAACCATGCTACAACGCATTGCTTGGATGGTCCCATCTAAACACACATATTCGGAAAACGAAATATTTTGAAGCTTTTTGTCCATTTGTTTTAAGATTTAATCCGAAAATAGCTGAGATATTCTGAATTTGGTGCTAGCACTCAAATAGGTGTTGCAAATAGGTCCATTTCCACTGTCCTTGCGCGTGGCTTCCTAGTGCCCATTTCTCTAGCAGTTGTCAATTTTATACTATGAAACTAGAAACAGTTTACTTCAAATACTTCAAATTTTGACCTAAGATTTGACCGATTTAAAGCACCATCAATCATGGCACCTAAGAGCCTTGGTTCAATAGATTGGGTACAACAATTGCTTGTTTCACTTTAGCATAATATGAAACGCACAAGCTTTAAATCTGAAAAAATCGTGATCAGAATTCAATTCTTCCACAAAACATACAATAGCAATGTGGCCCTATGTCGGCGGGCTCTCCAAAAAGCCTATCCAAATCCAAAATTAGCTGTAGGCTAGTCTAGATCCAAGAGGTGATTGAAAAATGATTATTGAGGGAAAATAATACTGACAAGCACTTTTTTGCGTTACTTTCATTTTATGGTGAAGGTGGAATAGAACCTATCAAAATTAGCTTGTGCGTCATTAAAAGTGCGACACAGTAAGCCGGAGTTACAAATTTGTCAATCTGTGTTGTATTGATGCTGAAAAGGTCATTTTGCTCAAGCCGCTGACCTTTGTTCTGTTAAGGTGGATGGAATACCAAACCATCGGAGCAAATATTTGCTTCATCCTAGCTTAAGATGAAACTTTTTTTTCCTACTTGCCACTTGTAGAGCCCGTTTGGCATATAAATAGTGCTTACAAAATAGCGACACAAATGTTTTAATATGGCAAACCTTTTATTTCATGGTACTTGGCACCATGAAATAAAGCGCCGTACAAAGAACGACGAATTCATGCCAACTTTCCCTTCTGGAAAGCTTTCATATTATGTCATATGTGGTGTCTTGGTTCCACTTGTGTAAACATGTGCATTGCATTTTGTTATAAACATGTGATCACCGCGTAGACATCACGCAATGTGATTCATCAATCCTATTTCACTCAACTCCCTTGCCTTCTCATGTGTAGCCCCTCCCCCCCACTCACCATTTTTTCAAGGTCCAGTTCAAGCGCTGAGAAATTTGAAAACTTGAACCGATTGAAGTCATATCATATAATTCTTACCGTAGTTCTGAAGCGAGATATTGTAGATCCCACCTACGCGGAATTTTGCTCGCAAATGCGCGAGCGATGGAACCATCCACTTAGCTTTAGGAATGCCTTCAATTTATTGCTGCGCACAAAACTCTGGGTTCACAATGGAAAAGCTCTTTTGGAGTGCGGCCGCAGGGTTGAAAAGAGAGAAAAACTAGGCCCATTTTTGGTGCACATTTTTTTTGTATTCATACTCCCTTAAACATGCAGCCCACCAGCTGATGTCGAACGTGGTGTTGTTGTTAGCAAAAGTTGGGGTGGGTGGGGTAAGGGGGCTGTATTGACATAGAAGCTTTAAGACATTTTGGGGCATATAAAACAAAACCATGTGCACGTAATGTTGGTGTGGATCCCCTACCATCCTGGTGCCGCGCACTAAAAACCTTAATTGCGGTTGCGTATCCTATGCCATCTCGGGGCCACACTTAAAAATAACGGATAAAATGGGACAAAAAAAGAGACGAACCTCCCTGAAAAAGAAGCCTCCTAAAAAAAAATGCAACCCCTTCCCCAAGGTACCAAAATGGCCAAAAGCAAACCTTAAAAGTTCATCTGTCTCAACCACCTCAAATTGATACAATACCACAACCAGCTTTCGAACTCGTCGGTGTGACTTTGGGCCCTCACTCACAGAGCATATATTGCCCATCTACCTATTGTTCCCAACATGCATGGATATTTCCTGGGTGTGCATTACAGGGGTGCATTACAGTGCTTGGACATGCACATAAGAATCCCAATGTGCAGACAGGAAACAAACTACGAAGAACAATACCACAAAGATGAGTCAATCTTCAATTTGTGGACGAAGAAACTTTAATTATTGGAAAAAAATTGACCAACTGGTAATTTGATTACTATTTTGGGGTGTTGTCTGGGTTTTCCAGAAAAAAAAAACCAATAAAGAGGGGGAGGCTGTAATGGCGCCAGGAGCACTGCATGGTCGTGGGTATAAAACCACCCCCAAATGGGGGATGAACCCACCCCTAATCCCCGGTTTGGCCATTTTTGACCCCTAGGGTGGTTTTATCCTCCCTTTTGGGAGTGTGGGTTTATCTCCTCATAGGGGTGGCTTTATCCCCACAAAGGGGTGGTTTTATCCCCCCATTGGGTCATTGGGGAGAGGGGGGGGGCGGGGTTATGGTCCAAGCTTTTTTTTTAGATGCGAAATCTTAATTTTTAGCACTTATCTTATTTTTTAGCATAAAAAAAAGATTTCGCGCTAAAAAAAAAGATTCCGGGATAAAAAAAAAGATTCCGCGCTAAAAAAAAAGATTCCGCGCTAAAAAAAAAGATTCCGCGCTAAAAAAAAAGATTCCGTGCTAAAAAAAAGTTTTTTACATGATCATCATGTATGTCTTAAAAAGTTGCACGGGGGGGGGGTTACAAGGAGTGCTACTGCATCAAGCCAACCCCTGCCCATGTTCACAACTTCATACAGTAGGGGAACCTGGGTTTCGGGACTGACCCAATATGCACCCAGTGGCCCTCTTTCCTTGTTGCCTGCTGCATGCGGTGAGGAGGTACCCTATGCAAGGATGTCATGAATGTGGAAGGTTTTGGGTGCATTACGCAGAACTTGTGTTTCACATCAGGGGTGTCCCTTTGGAGCTGGGGGGCCTATGCAGAGAGTTCATCGGAGAGGATCACAGGTAATGTCTAAATGTTGTAAAGTAGGGTACTCAGCCACCTTGGCCAGAGCCCATGTGCACAATTTCATCTGCTCAGAGAACAGGGGTTTCCCTTCGCTGGGGGACCTATGCAGAGAGGTCATTTGAACGGCTCATAGGTAATGCCTGGATTTGGTGAAGTAGGGCACTCAACCATGTTGGCCAGATTTCGTCGGGCAGGTCCAGGCATGCTTGAGGGAGGCAACGATGACTAGTTCTGATACGGTAGATGAAACGTTGTCCGGAGTAATAGGTGCCGTTGCCTCGGTCCGCGTGAACACCGAACTGTGGCTTGCGGAAATGCATGGAATCCCCCCAACATTTCATTGGGTACAAGTCAAAGTGGTGGGCAGAAAGTGCCAAGGATTGGTCCCTTTGGAATATGTCCGACCACCTTACGCGAAGGTTCGGGCACCGTTGAAGCATTTGTTTGCCGCGATGACAGCACAAATGCAGCGCATTTGTGGAAAGAGACCCAAAACGAACCACCCGTCCCCTGCCCAAGCCCCAGAACCCAACCCATCCACTCCCTCCGCATTGGAACATGCCCCTGCCCAGGTCTCAGAACCCAGCCCACCCCCTTCCCCTCCCCTGGAGCATGCTTCTGCCCCAGTCACAGAACCCAGCCCATCCCCTTCCCCTCCCCTGGAGCATGGCCCTGCACAAGTTCCAAAACCCAGCCCATCCCCCTTCTCTCCGTTGCACGGTCCACCAGTCAAGTCAGTGCCTAAGGATTTGCATCGCAAAGCCTCAAAGGGCGACAAAGTGTGTGCAGTGTTCACTCACCACTTGCGTACAGGGGACAAGGGTTATTTGCATTGGGGCAAGGTGCTCGCGGTGGAGGGCTCTGAGTGCACGATCAAGTGGCAGACTGATAAGAAACCCAGTTCTCATTCCATTGCAGATGTGTTTCTTACTGAGGCAGCTGCATGGGCTGCTTTTCATAGCATTCCAAGTTCTGACATTTGGGCGTGGAATGCTGTGAATTGTGAGCCAGTGGTGGCATGCGGTTCAGAATTGTGTTGGCACTTTTATGCTGTTCGGCAATTTGCTGTGTGGCACAACTGATTCTCCACTTGCACCTGGCCTGGCTGTGCAACTGTGTCTGTTGCATCCAAGGCAATACATTTCTCTATGTATTTCGCAGAATGCTTCGTGTTTCGGAATTTCAGGTTGTTCCTGCACCGCTGTGAACCGCATGTACGGCCATGGCTCCTTGACATGCGACTGGCCACAGTGTGCATGTCAATGTATGGGCCAGTTTACAGCATCTGCACCCAGAAACCAAAGCCCATTGGGGCGTGGAATGCTGTGAATTGTGAGCCAGTGGTGGCATGCGGTTCAGAATGGGGTTGGCACTTTTATGCTGTTCGGCAATTTGCTGTGTGACACAACTGATTCTCCACTTGCACCTGGCCTGGCTGTGCACAATTTGGCCCATAATTTCATTCTCAAGTGTTGCTCGTTCCAAATATCTTCAGATGGAGGTCAACATGGACGGACCAAGGTGCACACAGGGAGGGATGCTGGTTCTGTATTTGTTTGGCATTTCCAAAAATCCACGGCATTTTAGCCCTTCTCCACAAAGAAGGTGTCTTGTGCATCATTTGCACAGTGGCATGTCCTGACACCATCAAGTGGGTTACATCATCTTCACGTAATGTAGTGTGTACTGCAACAGCATGTTCTGCAAGTGCTCAGCCATCTGCTCCGGTCTTGTTGGCATTCTTTACTGTTTTTTGCTTTGTGCCTTGTTTTGCAGGGTTTGCTCGGGAATGTGGATGATTCGTCCGGTGGGGTGCCCCTAGGAATTGCATTTCTGCCTCCCCTCCCCACCCCTGGCTTTGTGTTCTTTTAGTTTTACCAAAATCTCCCTTTTTACCTGGCCATCTAAAAAAAAAGATTCTGCTGTTTCGACGTTTTTAAACATGCGAATGACTTTTTTTTTAGATTTTGGGTTTCGTTGGAATCTTATTTTTTAGTAGAGAATCTTTTTTTTTAGATGCGAAATCTTTTTTTTTGGATGTTTTTGCTCATTTTTTAGCGGTTTATGCTCATTTTTTAGCTGTTTTGACTTAAATTTTAGCACTTTTCTTAGATTTTAGCGCATCTAAAAAAAAAGATTTCGCATCTAAAAAAAAAGATTACCCCGGGGGATTATTGCCCCTTTGGGGTGGTTTTGTCTCCGCTTTTCGGTGATTCTATCCCCATTGGGCGGGGGGGGGGGGTGTCACCTCTTTAAGGGCGGAGGGGTATGGCCCCTCTCTGCGTTACCCTAGAACCACAGTACCGGAAAACAAATTCGGGTATGGAGGTAGAAGAGGTGATGGAGGGTGAACGAACAACACATGTTTTACACTCCGTGTTTTATTTCACATTGCTCTTTGTATATGTGTTATAAGATGTCTGACCTGGCGGGGCCAATTGTACAAATGGGGTCTGAGATCAGATTGCTGACATGGTTGGGCTCGATATTTATCCAGTTCGACATGCATTGCTTTTGTGGCAGCATTCCTCAGGCTGCTTTTGTCTGCTGTGTTGTTTCATTTGTTGCTTTGGTGGCATAAAACCACCCTGGGGTGGTTTTGTCACCCCAAAGGGGGTGGTTTTAACAAGGGGGGTGGTTTTATTCCCCAAAAAGGGTGGTTTTATCCACCCGAAAAGTGGGCATAAAACCACCCGGGGTGGTTTTATCCCCCATTTGGGGCTGGTTTTATGCCCGGGACCAGAGCACCGCAACGTCTGTGAACACCCTTGGTGAGCAGTAGGGGGCAGCAGGGCTGATAATGGCCATTTCATCCAAAACAATCCTAGCAGGGAGCAATTACTAGCAGGGCGGACATTTCACATTCACAACATTAAAAAACAGTAAAATGAGCCATTTCTGGTGAACATCATTTCTGCAAACACCACCAACACCATCACAATTTTGCAGTGCACTCTGTGCACTGTGCGCTTGATGCTACCAACTGCCTCTACTGTTGCGAAGCAAAACCATGGCAAATGCACATTTAAGAAACATTAGTTGCCCTGCTTCTAGCACACATTCCGCAAGCAAAATTCAGAGCCCAGTCTGGGGGGACGGTTTGGGCTGGAGCTCGCATGGTGCTGAGGTTAGACAATGTCATCTGCAGAAACACCCCAGAAAAGAAAAGAATGCCTGGTCAGCTGATTCACTGTACCTGAACATAGATGAATGGAAAAAGGGATGGCATTTGCAATTTGATTGGATGAGGGGCAGCATGCCAACACTGTCTAGACAGCAGTGATCATCGTAACCTGTGTGCCCCTACGCCTGCAGGAGCCCAAGAACAAACCATGACACACTGCAATCAAGGAGTGTGTTTTCCTGTGTGTGTGTGTGTGTGTGTGTGTGTGTGTGTGTGCGTGGTACTACCATTTTTACCAGGTCTTCCCGGTTGGACCTGTATGGCCACACGGGCGTCCTGGGGTCGGGTCGCTCCCCATTATAGCAGGCCTTTGGTGCAGGTGTGTGTGGGTGTGTGTGGGTGTGTGTGTGCATGTATGCTTGAGTTTGTGTGAGTTACATCTGAGCACCCGCACTCCTGGTCTGTCTGGAGGTAGTGGGTGCCCAAATTGCTGATTACCCAAGAAGGATTGTTTCAGGGGGTTGCTGATGGGCAATGAAGATGCACAGTTAAGAAACATCAGGTAGTGGTGCCCCTTCGTCAGCTCCACCAAATAGCAGGCCCATGAAATTCCCCACTGATCTACCGATGAGATTCCCTGCACTGTTCCCCGAGAAAAATGGGAAACCAGGAAAAATGGGGGATGGGAGGAAATGGGGGGAAAATGAGAAGCAACACATGCAGCAACACATACAACCACTCCTTTGCATCCACATTTCAGTCCGCATTGCAGTCAACACAAATGTGACCACCATGCTACACCATTGTGGTGTAGCATGACAGCAGCTTGGTGGGTCTCACATTTCATGTTGCGCTGTCGCTCATCTCTCACCCACTTCAGCGATGAGAAAGATCAGAGTGCTTGTCTCATCAACCCAACCCCAATTTTCCACATTACCATTTTCCACATCTCTTCCTTTGCTTGGGTTTGCCCCGTTCCCCCCACTTCCCCATATTTTCCCTCCCTCAAAGGCTCACTAGTGGCCCTCCTCCCCCAATCTAGTGGCCAAAAATGGCATTTCTGGGGCTTTCACACCGAGCTCTCCCCATTTTTCCATGTAAATAAAAAAAATCTCACTACAACCCCCATTCTCCCCCATTTTCCCTAAATTGGCGCAATTCCAAATTGGCACACAGATGGGGAACTTCATGGGCCTGAAATAGGAACAGTTGCAGACACACTTGCACCTGTTCTACATCGCCACCCAGGATCTGCGGGCATTCAGTTACCCGAAAGGTGAATCAGCCACGCCCCTTGCCCAGGGACGCATTAGAGGGGAGGAGGGGGGGGACCCGGGGGGGGGGGGGGGGTTGGCCTTCCTCCTTGCCAACTGAAATCCGACAATTTTGGGCGCCAAAGAGGCCAAAAAAAATATTGTTGGTCAAAAATGGTCCACGGAACACCAAAAAGAGTGGCGCCAAAGGCGCTGGAGAAAAAAATTACAGACAACTTTGAAGTGGGGGGAGGGGGGGGGTGGGGGCTGGACCGGGGGGGGGGATTGGACCCAAAGGGGGGGGGGCTACCTCATCCTTAAAAACCTTCCATTCTAATGTGTCCCTGCCCTTGCCCCCCCCCCCCCGTTCTGCCATCCCCGTGTCATGCGGCCACTTGTGCATGACTTCTGACGCCTTGAGGCCAGGGTGGCGCTGCAGGCGAATGTACGCATGCCACTGTTGTGGACCCATCCTCTGCCCGCCGGGCCCAAATCCACATGAAATGCCTTTGGTCCGGGATCATATGCACAAGCGCACCCAAACCTGCCAGAACACCGCTGACGCTTAACAACCAGACACCTCAGCACAATTTGTGTGGGGATTGCCGTTGTGGTCAGCTTCAGTGCCCAGTGCCACGCTCTTGTGCTATGGTCGCTGTGACTGCGGCTGTGACCGCAGGTGTTGTTCCGTCTGGGCCGAACATGGCACAGTGCACTGCATCTTTGGCAGTGGCCATTTGGGCCATTGGGAATTCCCTTCCCCACTGGACGTTTCGGAGAAACAGCCTCACAAGAAGAGAGCAGAGTTAAAGGCAGCCACACTGATACTACTCAAAATTTCGCAAAAGACAGTCATTTTTGGGGATTTCCTCTGTGTTCTGGACGGGTTGCCCTGCCTCATGGGCGGCACCCTTGACGACGCTCTGAGAGGTGGAATCCGTAACTGCTCAAAATGACTGCACCGTGTCGGCACATGCAATGCCCCGCGCCCTCCTTGCCTTTGCCCATCAGTACAGTGCCGCTGTCCCGGCTTCTCCCTCTCTGCCCACGACAACCCCCTCTCACTGCCGGCCATAAGACACACGGGTCTGCATTGGTTGCCCCCTTGGGATGGCCCCCTGCACCCCTTTGCAGGCGGCTGTTTGGGCCCCGTGCCCCCAGAGCGCCCCCCCCCCCCAAAAAAAATCGACAAGGCTGAGCATTCCCTGGGGCATCAGAGGAGGGGGCCTCCACCAGCAGGTTCGGGTGGTGGCCAGTCAACGTTGGCTAGAACTGCTCTGTCCGAGAGCAGGTGATGTGCATTCGTGACCTGCAGCCATGCAGCGGTTTTCATGTCCGTTTTCATGCCGCGGTGCTGGACATCAGATATTCTGGGAGGTCATCCGCAGCGGGGGCTGTGTGTAGGGGTGGGAGGACGTGGGGGCGGATGTGGGCATGGAGGTGGGTGGGAGTGTGGGTGTGGGCGTGGGCGTGGGCGTGCATGCGGGCGTGGGCTTGGGCGTGTACCTGAATGTGGGTGGGGCAGAGGCGTGGGTGTGGGATTGAGCCTTCAACCAAGTAAGCCTCATAGGCACAGTTCACCCTTGCCAATAGACGTTGATTTTGCTCACGGCGGATTTGCTATTCCATAATGAAAACGGAAATCGGATCGAAAGCACACGAAGGTAAGGTGCGTGCATGCGGAGGCCTGGGTGTGGGTGTGGGTGTGGGTGCAGGCGTGGGTGTGGGCGTGCAGTGGTTCTGTGGTTGGTCGACGTGATGAGGCTGCCTGACTGGGGCGAGCCCCGGGGCTGTTGGCGCGCGAACGGGCACCGCGAGCAGTGCTGGTCGGGCGGTGTTGGGTGGTGGGGGTCACGGGGGCTGGAATAGAAGGCGGGTGTGTGCGGTGCCAGTTCAGGCATGACGGGGCTGACGCTCAGGCGCCATTTGGGGTGGCTGTGGGCTTGGGTGTGAGTAACCCCAGACGCCCCTCACCACGGGGAGAGGAGCCCCCCCCCCGGGCAACCTCCTGCCACCCCCACGGCACGCTATGTCCGGAAGGGCATGCAAGCCAAGGGGCCAGTGCCGGGTCCCCACGCCCGCACGCCGCACCCACAGCCTGTGGGCAGCGAACCCCGACTGCCTGCCGGGCAGCCGGGGGATCCTCAAGGGGGGGGGAAAAGATCTTCGTGACGCCGGCAGAACCGAACGTTCACGAGGACCCCCTCTGGTCATGGGGCCCTCTCTACTTCAAAAAATGGCGGTTGGCGGTTGGTGGTCCCTGGGAGCGGTCCTGAAGGGCTGTCCTTAACACTTCCTGAGGCGAGCCCCGGGTGTGGGTATCGGTGTGGGCGTGGGGCAGGGGCGGTGGTTCCATTCTTTGCTCTTGCCCTCCCTCCCTCAATCGGTAGTTGCATTGCAGTGCAAGGGCACTCAGTAGCGGACGTGGCGGACCAGTATGGAGGCCACCCCCCCCCTCCCCCGTTGACACAGAGGGTCAGAATGAGCAGTGGCGAGAGGCCAATAGGCGCCGCCAAAGGCAAACAACCTAATACCGAGGCCTTGTGCCAACCCCCCCCCCCCCCGGTCATTCATGGTTATTCACGACAGCACCTGCCAGCCCTCGTGTAGAGCCCCCCCCCCCCCAGGGCGCCCAGCCTATGCCCAGCCACTGTCCCCTGACGCCAAGTGCCAGCTTCCATGGCATTCATAACCGACAGCAACCGCCCCCAACCGCTTCGGCAACCTCCTCCAACCGCCTGTCTAACCGCTTCTGGGGCCGCCTCTGAGGTCCCTTACCTTCTATTGCAGCCCTGGCTCCGGTCCTGCGTGATCCGAGCAAGCGGCTGGCCCTCGGCTGGTCCCAACACTGATTTCCATTGTGCTGCAGCAGAAAGACAACCCTCACTCATCGTCGTCGTCGTCCTCATCGATCAAGATCTGGTCCATTGGCCGCTTTTGCATTTTTTGCACCATCCTCCATGTGCCATCAGGTGTGACCTACACGAATGCGCAAGCCACGACTCAACAGCTACCACCGACGCAAGCCTTACACCTGATAACACACGAAAATGCATGTCCCTGAAACTCTACCTCTTCCATCTCCCCATTTCCCTCACTGTTTCAGATGACGCCTCCCTCCCTCGCTCCCCCTGTTGGCCCAAATTTTAGCCACCACAAAATGAGGGTGCAGGCTGTGGGCTGGCCCCCTGTCGGGGGCCAGAAAACAGGGGGGGGGGGCTTTTGTTCCCCCCCCCCAGAGGGAAAGCCCCCGGGTCAGACACAAGGAAAGGGGTGAGCGGAGAGCACGCGGGCGCCGGCGCAGTACATGGGGAAAGGGGGACGAGCGGCGGTGAGCGGGGCGGTCGGGCGGTAGGGAGGTGCCGCCGCGAGGGTGTAGGAGGGGGTGGGGTTCATATCCCGGCCCTGTGCCTCGGCCACCAGCACAAGCCCCCCCCCTCGCCTGAGCGCCAGTCGCCGACCTACCCGATGGGCGGGCGATGCAACCAGGTTGACGGGCGGCCACAGGGGCGCGCATGGCCCTGTGGCTGCAGGCAGAGAAGGGGCAGTGACCCTCCCCTCCTTCCAGTGCCGGCGCCCCGCCTGCTCCCCACAGGGCCCCACAGCAACGGGCAGGGCCCTCACCCGGAGCAGGGGTGCGGCCGACGAGGGGCAGGCGCACCCCGGCTGCACCGCGCCCCCCCCCCCCGCCTGCCCACCCACCCACCCCCTGCCCACCCCGCGCGTGCAGGTGCCGAGCAATGGTAGACGCCCTCCCCCCAGAGCAGGGGGAGGAATCAGAGCGGCAGCGGTATGACTTGGAGCCGCCGCGGGAGGCCTCCAATGGTCGGCCGGGATTGCGGTTGCCCCCCCCAGCCCCCTGTCACTTCCCGTGTCACATGGCGTTGGGCGTTGGGGAGCGGTGCCCGGCCACCCGTGCATGGATCGCCCCCCCTTCTCAGAGTCAACCAGTGGTGCGCAGGGGGGGGTCAGTGGCCTGGCCCCCCACTCAGGACACCGTTGAAGCTGTAGCCCGTCCTCCCTCCCAACCCTGGGCTGTGACCTGGGGCTTGGCCACTGGGTAGCAGGTGATGCGTGCAACCCGCAAGTGCCCAAGGGGATGCCGAATCTGCCCATGCCCCTACCTGACGCTTGTTGTTGGCGAGCGCCTGGCTGTGCCACCCCCGACCCAGTACAGTACAAAACAAAATTTGCCGTAAGTGGGTATAAGGCGATGAACCCTGGCCACCACCCCCAGCCTCTCTTGCATGGAAGAGGACTTGGGCCGGAGAACAGCCCCGGAAACCCCTAGGGGAGCCCCTCCCCATCCGGCCACCACAGCTGGGGCTCTTTGTGGGGTAATTCCAACCAACAACACCCCACAACAATGCCTTACACACACCGGTCCGGCAGGGGAGGCGCGAAAGGTAAGTCCTTCGGGCACGAAAGGTAAGTCCTACCTTGCCACCCATCTCCTCTTCATTTGCCTCTCCCCCTAACGCGGGGCATCTGCACATCGACCTAAGAACCTTGTGTGACGGTCGTGCGGATACTCTGGCCATCCCAGCCAAGGACAAGCACCCAAAGTAGCAAGGCCGTTGCCCCCTCCATCCTCCACCCCACACGCGCAACTTTGTGTGCACGGGGGCGGGGAACCTGTCCCTTTGCCCTGTGCTGGTGTGCACAGGGGAGGGGACCTTGTCCCTCCGCCTTGTGCTGAAGTGCACAAGGGTGGGGAACCTATCCCTTCGCCCTATGCTGGTGTGCACGGGGGCGGAGAACCCGTTCCTCCGCCTTAAGCTGGTGTGCACAAGGGAGGGGACCCAGTCCCTCCGCTGAGTGCTCATTAGGGTGCACCACAAAAGACCCAACGCCACATGTGCGCCACGTGGCGCCCTGAGGTTGCTTTGCGGTGGCCGAGTCCCTTGTGTGTGCCAACGTGGTGCCCTTAGGGTGCACCACACGTGACCAAGCACCGCAGCCACCCTTCCACACTCCTCCCTTGCCCTTGCCTGCACCCTCCCGCAAGATGGCAGCACCCAAGTGGTGCACTCCCAAGGCCCCACATGAGTGGCCGGCTGCGTAGGGTATGGCGCGGCGACCCTCCCCCGCAAGCACTTGGCCAAGCGTCAAACGACTTGGACAACTCGATAACCGGCACATGGTCGCCCTTCCTCCCCTCCCCAAGCTTTCGCAGCGGTGCATCCTCCCCCCAAGAGGGGGAGGAAGAGACAACAACGCCGACACAGGGAACCGGGCCCCCGATGGTACTCGGCAGGTGGTTCTCCCTTCCTCTCCTCTCCCTTGCAAATGCACAACCATGTGCCACTGTGCGCAGGGGTGGCGACGTTGTCTCTCAACCCTATGCTCACCTGCACAGGGGTGGGGAAGCCGTCCCTCCATATGCTGCGGTGCACAGCATTGGGGAAACCGTCTCTCCACCCTATGGTCACGGGCATAGGTGTGGGGACACCATCCCTCCACCCTACACAGTGCACATGAGTGGGTAAACCGTCCCTTTGCTTTGTGCTAGTGTGCACAAGGGTGGGGGCACTATCTCTGCTTCCTGCGCCAATATGCACAGGGGTGGCACACTGTTGCATTGTGTAGCCGGCACTACGCCAAACACTGCTGTTAACACATTGTGACACCGTGCTGCAAGCACTCTGTGATGTTGTGCAGCATGCTTGCTGCCACGCACTGCAGGAGGCACACTATCACACGGTGTGATGCACGTACACACTCTAGTTGTGCGACTAGCTGTCCACGACCCTAGGCTTGCACCATTCTGCACCGCCGTACCCTATCCCGCCCTCCGCTATCCCGCTTTGATGTGCTCCTCCCCGCCCTACCCTGCCTTGCTCTGCCCCTCGCCGCCTAGCTCTGCTGCGCCCTGCTTAGCCTTGCCCTACCCTACTCCGCCCTTCACTACCCCGTACCCGCCTGCCCCGCACGGGTTAATGCCGGAGTCTCCTCGCCGCCAGAGGGGAATACGGTCATAGCCTTCCTCGCCGACACAGGGAAATACGGCCAAGGCCTTCCTCGCGGACAAAGGGGAAGACGGTCTGACAGTTTGCTAGCTACACAACATCACACAGAAACGGTTGCACAACTTCATAACGTGTGTGCTGCACAATGCCACAATGTGCCTGTAGCTTGCGTGACGGATTGCTCGTGTACCGCGTGACAGTGTGCCAGTTGCACAACTTGACAGTGTGACTATACATCGTGACAATGTGCGTGCTGTACAACATCACAATGTGCTAGCTACATTGCATGACAATGAGCTTGCAACACGACGTGACTCAACGCGTGCAGCATAGCGCCACAAAGTGCCTGCTACATCGCGTGGTAGTGTGCATGCTTCAAAGCATGAGAGTGTGGTAGCCGCACAGCATCACAATGTGCCAGTAGCATTGTGTGGCAATGAGCCATCTGCACAGCATGACAAAGTGCCTGCTACACAGCGTGACAGTGTGCTGCTGCACAACATCACAATGTTCCAGGAGCACTGCGTGACAGTTAGCCAGCCACACTGTGTGACGGTGTACGTGTTGCACCACGTGACAATGTGCTTGTTGCACAGAGTCACACAGAGAATGGTAGTGAGCCATTTGCGCAGCGTCACAGAGGGCCTATTGCATTGCGTGACAGCGTGCTTGCTGCACACTGTCAGTTGCACTGCATGACAACGAACCAACCACACAGTGTGATAGAGTGCGTATAACACAACATCACAGAGTGCCTAGTGCAATGCGTAACCGTGTGCCTACTACACAGTGCCACAAAGTACTGATGCATGGCCTAAAAGTGTGCCAATAGCATTGCGTGGCACTGAGCTAGGTGCACAATATCACAGAGTGCCTGCTACACTACGTAATAGTATGCTTGTTACATAGCGTGACGGTGTGCGTGCTGCATCCCAGTGTGCCAGTAGCACTGCGTGACACGGAGCTAGCTGCACTGTGTGACAATGTACACGCAGCACAGTGTCACAATGTGCTGTTGCATAGCATGATAGTGTGCATGTGCCCCCCCCCCCCGGCCTTGTATTAGATACGCCAATGTGCACAATTATTATGGTCCCTACGCCTACTGTAGCTTGGACAAGGGCGTGGCTTATACAAGGGTGTGTGTGGGGGGGGGGGGGGGGCACAACGTCACACAGAGCGTGCTGCACTATGTGGCACTGTGCCAACCACACAACGTCAAAGAGTGCATGCTACACAGTGTCACAATGTGCTTGTAGCACCATGTGACGAGGTGCCTGCCGCACAACATCACAATGCATCAGCACGGCGTGACAGAGCGCTTGATGCACTTCGTGACGGAGTGCTTGCAACACAGCGTGACAGAGTGTCTGGTGGGTATCATCACAGAGTGCCTACTGCATATCATGGTGGTGTGCCTGCTGCACGGCGTCACAGGGTGCCGGTTGTACAGTTTGACGGTGTACCAGCGGACAATGTACCAATTGCACAACGTGACAATGTGCCAACGTGACAATGTGCTAGCTAAATAGCGTCACAGAGTGCTTGCTGCACAGCGTCACAATGCACCTGCAGCACTGCATGACGGACTGCTTGCTGCACGGCGTAAAAGTGTGCTTGCTGCATAACGTCGCAGAGTGTGTGCCGCATAATGTGATAGTGTGCTTGCTTCACAACGTGACAGTGCGCTACCACACACCGTTATAGTGTGCCAGTTGCACTACGCGACAGTGAGCCAGCTACACAGTGTGACAGAGGGCCTACAGCACAGTGTCACAAAGTGCATGCAACCTTGCATAGGGGCAACAACACCCCCGGTCAACCTGGTGCCAACGAGCTCAACGCCGCTAGGGGCTTGCTGCGCCAGCGCCTCGGGAGCGGGAGCCAGCAGTCCGTCAAGGGTTGTGGGCGAAGCCACAACCCGCACTAGGAGCACCCCGCATGGAGACCGGGGGCTGGCATCGCCCGAGGGCAACATGGGGAAGGTCCGTCGGGGGCCTGGTTGTGCTAGCCCATTAGCAGAGTCAGCGGGGATGCCACCCACCCCCCACCCCTCCGTCCCTCCTTGTGTGTCCGGGGTGGTGCTAGGGCAGGGGCAAGGGTTGAGGCACGGGTGCTGGGGCTAGGGCAAAGGCTGAGGCACGGGCAGTGGGCTGAAGGGGGGGTTGTGTGAGGGACGGTGGCGGGGGCAAGGGCAGGTGCATGTAGGGGCAGTGTGGGGGGCCGAGCCAAGGAAGTTGCTGGCAACTACGGCAGGAGAGGGGACAGGGTCCGAGTGGCGTGGCGCCAGAGCGGGCGCCGGGGTGGGGCCTCAGGGCGGAGCCGGGAGCACCCTGCATGCCGAGCGGAGCGTGGCTAGGGCACCACCCCAGGGCCAAGGGCGCGGGGAAGGGTCTGTTGAGGGCTTGGGGCGTGCATCTCACATGACATGGCCAACCCACATGCAGAGTCATCAGGGACGCCGCCGTGCTCCACCCTAGGTGCCCTTTGAGCATTAAGATCGGCCCCCAAATCCAAATACAAATCCTCCCTCGCTCCATTGCTCCCTCGCTCCCTCCCTTGCAGCCTCCCTCGCTTGCTCCCTCCATGGGTGCGACTCCCCGGCAAGCGGGTATACGCCAAGCCACTGGGGTCCTTGCCCATGGGCAGGCACCACCCCATGGGTGCGGCATATGGGCCGCACAACCACAACAAAACACCACCCCACAACCAACACAAAGCCAGCGCGCGAACCCTAGCAAATCCCACCCTGCTGAGCAGACAGTCCCCAACCCCGTTGCTGGCAGCACCATGAGAAATACATGGTGGCTACACGATAAGCCTGGGAGGCCGTGTATATGGTGTAGTGCTTGGGTGTTGCCGTTAGGGGCCAAGCCCCGTACACAGCCTCTGAGCCGCCACCCAAAACAACGCAAACACACTCGGTGAGGAGCACCAGCGGGACCGGCACACTCGTCCAAAGTTAGAAGTAGTGGAAGCAACAGCAGAGCGCGCGATGGCCCACGGCACAACCGCAGGAGGCCCCGCCCGAGGGCGTCGGCGACCGCTCTCCTACCGTCCACATGTGAGGGGTGAGATATCGGTGATATCGTACGGCCATGCCAAACCTAAACCTAAATCCCCCTATCCCCCCCCCACCCTCTCCCTCGCTCCCTCTCCGTCGGCCCCTCCGTCCCTCCCTCGCACCCTCCATCCCTCGCACCCTCCATCGCTCCCTCGCTCCCTCCCTCCCTCCCTCCCTCCCTCCTTTCATCCCCCCCCCCCTCACACACACACACTGCGTGAGAAGACGAAGCGAACCCACCCACCGTAGATACCCAACACAGCCAAATAGGCACAGGGCAGTGGCGGGCACTGGTCGCAGAGCACAGCTGGTCACGCCATCAATCAATCACCAAAACATGGCCATCGGAGGCCGTTCTGTCGGACAGTAGAAGAGTGTAGGAGGGGGGGGGGGGTTAAGGCTTGTCCGCTTGCCGGGAAGCACTGTCCGCCCTCACGCGAGAGTGCTTGGGCTGTGCCTTTGGCTCGAGGACGAGGACGAGGACGAGGACCGTCCATGCCCTTGCAGGGCGGGCAGTTGTGGTATGGCATCAAACAATGCTCTGTAGTCATCAACACCGGGACATTCCGTTGGGTCAGGGGCCAATGAACATGTCTAACACCCAGCTTTCCTTGGCTTGAGCACACCGAGGAGGACCGCACGCACGCATGCAAACCCACCCACACACCACATGAAGATCGCCGCCCGCGCACGCATGCACGCCCCCACACAGCCCCCCACACCTCCACTTCCTCGGTGCTGGGGTCAGTATTCTCCAAAATCTCTGCAAAATACGGGTCAAAGATCAAGTGCGTCTGCCGCACGAGTTTGTCGCAGACCGGGCAACTGCGGCGAAGAGACACATGAGCATGACCGTGTGCACACCGTTTCTCCGCGCACAGTGCACCTGGCACCTCCTTGAGAGCCGTCGACCGCCGCTTACCCTCCAACCACCGTCCAACCACCGCCGCTCACCCTCCAACCACCGCCGGTTACCTTCCAACCGCAGTCAGTCACCCCAACCGGCATACAGGGGGGGGGGGGGGGGGTTGTACAGGGATTGTTTCGCAGGGGACAATTTCGGGGGGGGGGATTTCGCCCCCCTTGAAAATCCCCAAGCTCCAATACCTGCACTGAACTGCCGACATCCCTAAATTTCGCCGGGGGAAATTTTCACCACCTTCCTTGAAGGCGAAAATTTCCCACGAAATTATTCCCCCACGAAGTCCCCCCCCCCCCAGGGCGTCTTTTGAGTGGGGGGGGGGGGGGATGGGGTCTGGGACCCAAAAAGTTGTGTACCAAAAATGGCCCGACAAGATTTTCCCGATTGTAAAGTTCGTTTTTTCCCATGATGGTCACTTTGGTCTGGGGCCGGGCGGGTTCCAGGGGGTCCTGGGGGGGGGATACCCCCCTCCCTCCTCCTTGGGTGTACGGCCATTCTAATACTTCCCTGGAGGAGGGGGGAAAGCATGAAGGCTGTGAGGGTGGTGTGCATTACAGTCAGCGGCCGGTGCCATGTCTTTGGTGTGACCCACTTATTTGTTGAGGTCCATTCTGGGCAGGCCGGGGGGCTGCAAAACACATTCAGCAATTTGAGCAGGACTACAGAGGGGCAGTAGCGGCCTGCAGGGGAGCAGTGCGGTGGGAGTCCCTGCTCCCAGTCACACGATCAGCGACATATGTGCAGTACTTTTCCCACGGACGGTGGCCAGGCTATTGCTTAAGGAGAAAAATCAGAGGCCAAAAACAAGTTTGTGCACCTAAAATTGGCCTCAATTTTTCGGCCCCTTTAATAAATCTCATTTTTTGCCGGAGGAAAAATTTTTCTGATGTGGGTGGGTGGGTGGGTGGGTGGGTGGGTGGGTTGCCGGGGGCTGGCCAGGGCCCCAAACAACCCTACCCCCCCCTGCCCCCCCGGGCTCCGTAAGCAATGGCCTGATGGTGGCTCTCTATTCACCTTCAGAGTTTGGTGTCACCTCTTTTGTCAGTCAGACACGGCGACCTACACACCACCACAAGGCCCATGCTGCATCTCCGTGGCCAGCCCTGGGCCGTACCTTGTCCAAGAGGACAGAGAGTGCGTCGGAGGGGGCGGGGGTGACACACGAATGCCTCGTGCGTCTGTGTTTACGTGTCAGGCTTATCGGAGTTGCCCTCGTGCCATAGTCTTCTCCGTGTGCCACATCTGTAATGACGCCACCAGACGTGGACGAGGGCTGGAACAAGGACGCCTCTGATTTGTCCTGAGCAGGGGGGGGGGGGGATTGCGGTCTGGGGGGGTTGAATCCAAATTGCGGAAAAATTGCGGGAAAATTGCGGAAAATTGCGGACAAATTGCGGAAAAATTGCGATGTCGTAATCGGCCCTCCTGAACCCTCAAGGTGCAACAACTCTGGACAGGTGGCTCAGAATTCTCAGAATTTCACTGAAACAAATAGTCCATGGGCAGTACAATTACAGGAGGCGCCCCTCAATATCACCGTGGAATTGCAGCATGAACCGAAGGCGGCGGATGTTGTCATCCAATTTGTGCTGCTGCTTTGAAACTGTCCCACACTGTGAGAAAAAGCGTCTGCCCAGGTTGCGGCATGAAAAAGACCAAAAAAGCGAAGGTAAAAATATTGTGCCCAACTGGGTTTGAACCCAAGACCCTGGGAATTGGAGCGTGGCGCTACTACCAACTAAGCTATGTCAGAATTTGATGACATTGAAACATTAGAGAGTGGATGGCATAGTATGATGGCATAGTATAAAAAAAAAATTCTCATTGTTCTGCACCAGCGTGGGGAGGCAGTCAGAAAATCGGGAAGAGTGAAAATTTGCGGGGAAATTGCGGAAAATTGCGGACCTCAATTCCCCCCCCTCCCTGCCTGAGCCGAGCAAATTGTATCTGGGTTGGCCAGGACCGCTTTGTCTATGCTTCTGGGCGGTGAAATGACGGACATTTCATTGTTGGAGGCGGTTAGAAATAGCCCATGGCCTTGTGCAGAGGGCGGGTGGTCTGTCCCTGTCACCTGTTGTCTGTTGGTGATAGAAGCGGTCACGTGGGGCGGAAGCTGCTACTGGAGTCGGTACAAGGGTGCGAGATGCCCTCGTTTGTCGATACAGCGGTGAGGAATTGCATCCATTTTTGGCCACAATGTCAGCTTTGTCGTTTCCTCGGTTTGTGTGAGACTAGGGATCATACTTGGCACTAACACCTGCCAATGCAGGTGTCGGCAGGTGTCACAAAAATTTTTGGCAGGTGTCGGCAGGTGTCACAAAAATTTTTAGCAGGTGTCGGCAGGTGTCACAAAAAATTTGGCAGGTGTTAGCACCAAGTATGCTAGGGATGGTCACCCAACTGAAGTAGGGTAGAGTTGAATAGGTCGAGCAGCTTGATATGGCAGTCGGCATTCATGACCGGGCCTTGTTTCGTGACTCAAGTGTCGATGCGCGATCTCATGGCACTTCCCTATACCCACCAAAGACGTACGATGAATTGACCTTATAGCACTGGGGAGAGGAGGGGTGTTGTGGGTGAAAATGGTAAAAAAAATTGCTGGCCACCTTAAGTGCCCTTAAGTGTTCTAGAAAGGGGCAACACTCCAGAAAGAAGGATCTGTGGGACTCGTTGTAGAATGTGATTAATTTGGCCACATATTGGTTTTTGCATGGTTTGCAGGGCCAAAAACGCTTCGACCCCCCCCCCCCTCCATACACATTTTCAAACACACACCAAATTGTTCTGAGCGATTTGCAGCGTTATCCTAAGGGGTGGCAGAGGATTGGAGAGCATTGCACCGATTTGGAGAGGGTTGCATGGAGCTGCAGAGAGCTGCAGGGGGTTGTAAAATTTGAGGTGGGCAAGGATGCTGAAAAAACAAGCGGTGAGAGCGGGAGTCGAATGAAAGGAGACGGATGGCACCTCCAATCTTTGTGCGACAGTGTAGGCCGTTGGTATTGCATCCGCAGAAAATTGCACAAATCAAAGCACTCAACGTGTTCACAGAGCAGCCCTTTGCCTGAGCACCAGGAGCACACGGTTGCAAGTGGAACCACCATGTTGTGCGTGACAGTCGTGCGGCCGCCATACGCAGGCGATCTGTGGCCCCAGAGCCGTCTAGAAAACTGACTCTACAGCAATATTGCCCTCAGCAGGTGTGTGTGTGTGTGTGTGTGTGTGTGTGTGCGCGCGCGCTGCGCTGTACTATTAGCGAGGGTTGATGGCTATTAATGTCCTGGCCGCTCTTGCGACAGGAGGGTTAGGGGTGTACTATTAGCGAGGGCAAGGGCCGATTAAAGTCCTGGACACTGTGCGACGGGTTATGTACTATTAGCGAGGGCAAGGGCCGATTAGAGTCCTGGACGTTGTGTGACGGGTTAAGCGAGGGGGTTATGGGTCAGGGACTGGCTGCGCCGGCCCCCCCGGCCCCCCGCCCACCCCCGGTGTCACGGCGCGACGGAAGGACTGGGCGACCTGGGTCAGGTGTGTGCCCCCTCCGCCCTTCCATGGCCCCGTCGTGGGCTCCCCGAGCGCCCTGTGGGTGCCAGCGCGGCGCCCGAGCCGTGTGAGGCCCCCTCCCCATTGTCGTCGTCGCTGCCCCCCCGCTTGGGGGGGGGGGGGGGCGCAGGGCGCGCACAGTCCCCCCATCCCGATCAGCGTGCGTTGACGCGCACCTCCCGCCGCTGGCACCTATCACCTACTATTAGCGAGGGAGACCCATGTGTGGCGGTAGTGCAATCGGTATACTTAGCCCGGCACCAGGGTGGGGCTGTGCATATACTTGTTATTGCGTCTTTCCACGGAGTCAGAACCTCTGTGGTATAGCGGGATCATGTGACTTCCGAAGATGTGCGCCCGTGGCCCTTGGAAAACAGGGCCCTCACCACCGCTGTGTCTTCATCATCCATCTGCATCCCCTGCGGTCGCAGGGCTGGAGGGGAGGGGGGGATCGGGTATTTGGGTCTCCATCGCTTGGGGGCTGGTGGTGTAGGGGGCATGTGCGGTGAGCGTGGATGCATCTGCGAGTGAGCTGGGGCGCCCGTTTGCCCAAACATTTGTGCGGGGTATTTACCTTGTGGTGTCCTCGTTGGCAGTAGTGCCTTACCCCCCGTTGCATAAGGGTGCAGCGCGGGCACGGTGGCAGCCCGTGCGCCTGGCAGACCTTGAACAGTGGTCTGCGGTCCACATACCCTGGTGCGTGGTGGCCTTTGGCGCAGCAAGTCGCTGCCGACAGACGGAGCCATTTACACGTGACACATGCCGATAGCCTGTGGGCGGGGCATCTTGCGCTGAAGTTATGGGGGAGGGAACCGTGATGCACGTGGCTGCGGTCGTCGGCCCCGGTGCGCGTCTGCGTGTGATTATGTAGGGGGCTTGGGCGACTTTGCCCCCCCCCCCATGATGGGGTAGAAATCCCCTGCGAAATTTGCCCAACCCGCCCCCCCCTTAGCGCAAAGGGAGGATGAGGGCATGAGTCCGGTGTTCAGGCTGCCCGTGAGTGCACGCTGCAAGGGCGCTTCTTCGACTTCCTGCTCACACCGCCGGTGGCAATACACGTATGGCGCGTGTGTGTGTGCGTAGTGTCCATGTAGACTCGCAATAGGAAGATAAACACTGGATGTGTTTATGCATGGCGCCATAGCATGCGAAATACGGGCGTCGATTGAGACCCGCCACAGGCGGGCCGCCCAGTGGCACCAGTGACGTGGCACACGTGATGACTTTGGCGGGGTGGAGAGAGTTTTGACCAACTTCTGTAGTGTGCATAGCGCCAAGCGTAGAACCCTGGCCCCCTCTTGTAGTGGTAGTGTGTGTCCCTGAAATTTGGCCACTGGCAGGGTACGCTCAGCGTATTCTTCAAAGTCTAACGCGAGCTCAATGAAGGACACTGTGTCCGTGTCATCCGTCCATTGAAGTACGCGCAGCCAGGCCAGTAGGTCAACCGGGAAGGACTTTTCCCATGGCCAGGTGCGTGCTGTGGGGTTGTGCAAGCAGACACGGTGTGTGTGTGTGTGTGTGTGTGTGTGCCAAGGAATCCATTCGAATCTGCTCCAACTGCGAGGTTCAACAATCCTAAAGCCCTACCACTGCTGCAAACTATGAGTTCGATTGTTCAGCCCCCCCCCCCCTTCACTCTCTAGGGATGCATGGGGCTAGGATGTGGAGAGCGGTAGGGCACACGAGCATGCAATGTGTGTCTTGCTGTCGTGCGGACCTCTTCGGTATGGTATAGTGGCCAAGGCGTCGCACGCCGGCCAGATAGTGCCAGGTTCGAATCTGGGGGGGCTCGAAATGCGTAGATTTCGTGTTATGATCTATGACTATCTGCATAACATCTAGGTTTTCAGCAACCAGGCGCCCGGTATAAAGCCATGCAGGCGGGGCTGCCCAGCGGGCACAAGACTCCATAATTACAGATGCCACCAACACACCACGGCTCGTGCCCTCATAACCATCAGCTCACTCGCTCCACAGGCACAAAAGGCAGGGCCGCCTCGCCGCCTAGTGCATCTCAACCCTCCTCGGGGTTTGAACCACCGCCTACGGCATGCGAGACCCGGCGCATACCACTCATCTACGGGGACGATACAAACATACCTCACCAACACGCAATGTGTGATCCACACATAGAGTCAGGGGAGGGGGGGCATGAGCAAGCTTTCATGCCCCACCCTGCTGGTCCTCAGGACCGCCAGCGGGCCAACCATGGAGAGAGGGAGTGGGGTAAGTCGGCACACAGTTTCCCCGGTTCCACCCCGCAGCGAACTAGCAGAACCAGTTAAAGGCGGAAACGCCGCAACGAACAAAGATACAAGCTGCAGATTAGCATCATACTGTGGCATTCTCAAAGCAAGCCGCCCGCGGGGTTAGGTTTTGGCCGCTTACTGCAGCAGCTGTGCAGCCGGCTGCTGCCCTGAAGACGCCAGTTTGAACCCCCGAGGGGGAATACGAGGAGGAGATGCGGCTCCCGTTGGTGGGGCGCACTGCTACAGGTATGCTGGTGCTCGGCGTTTTTGTGCGGAGGAAAGATATGACGCCACTCGTGCGGTAGGGGGGGGTGCTGCCCATTATGGAAATGAGTACCGGTCGCTCAGCAGCTAAACAGCCACAGCGCCCCGCCCCCATATGCCATGCAGGACAGATCAGAAGGCAGACGTACATACAGTTCCCACCTATCTTTGACAGACTGTGTGTGTGTGTGTGTGTGTGGGGCGCCGATATCATTCAAATCATGCTCAAACTGCGAGGTTCAACAATCTAAGACCTACTACTAAGCGACCAAACTGCAAGTTCCGATGTTCTGACGCCCCGTCGTCGGGCTGCTGGCTTCGGGCAACAGTGTGTGTGTTTGTGTGTGTGTGTGTGTGTGTGTGTGTGTGTGTGTGTGAAGGGGGGGCATACAAGGTGAGGGAAATTTTTGTGGGGGGAAATTTTCGGCACACCCTGAATTTTGGTGCAAGCCATCAGACGTGGGAAACTTTAACACCCCCAACACTTGGTTCCTTGTGGACAATCCGTTGTGTGAAACTTTGGTAGGCCTAAATTTTGAACAACACCAACTCATCAAAGATAAAAAAAAAACACAAGCAAGATGGACACGCGTGAAGAACAGACGGGCCGCCGACAATAGTACAACAATACCTGGCTACCGCCACCACAGAGGATGCACAAGGAGCAGGAAGTCCCCCAATTGCGTGAAAAATTTTATGGGGAAAATTTCTGCACCAACCTGAAAAACAAAAGTTTCCCCCCGAAACAGTCCCCTTATGAACCCCGCCACCCCACTAGACGGGCATCAAATGGTCGGTCGGCTGAACTGGATGTCCCCGCATAGACAATTGCAGCCATTGTTCTCAGCAAGTTTGCGTTGCGTCCGTGTTTTTGCTATGCGAATGTCCCGGTGCTTCCACCGTTGTTCTCTTGCCGTCCTTCCTTATGTACACTCGTCCATTACCACTATGTATACTTTGGTGACTGTGGCTTAGACTCTACCGGGTGAGTGGCATACGTTGCGGTCAAAGGTCAGTCCCGCGGTGCACCTGCATACTGCTGGCCCCATTCGGCTAGTACTCGTGGGGACGTCGTTTGTGGTCCTTAGGTTGAAAACCCCAGTGGGTTCAGGTCCGGTTAAGGTCAAGGAAACACAGCCATTCATTGCATAGGGGTCCGTGGGGGGGCTGGAAGAACGTCACCCTTCAGTATCACGGGAGATCGTGGATGCCGTGTCCACTGCACTCCGTTGGTCCTCGGAGTCTTCACTCATACTGAGGTTCAACGGGCGAAGGGGGGGGTGAATCTTCCATAGGGACGAGTCTCAGCACATCTAGGAGGTTCATTGAAGCTCCTGGGGACATGGGCAATGCCCTTGCCGGCGTTCAGAATGTTTGGCGTACCGGTCCCACCACTCTGGGGGTCACAAAACCTCCTCCCCTTTGTGGTTTCTCGCTGGCCGCCCGTGCCATTTCCCGTCGGATACTGTAAATCGGTTCAAACTCCGGCGGGGGGGGGGGTTGCTTCTTTTCCGATAGTGTAAGGGGGTGCAACCCTCCACCTGTCGGGGGGGGGGGGGGTCCCTGATGCCCCATGTGGGTGCATCTGGGGGCCTTTCCTAAACGGGGGCGGGGATTTGGAAGGTGCAAATTTTGGAATGGCAAAATTCTTTGCGTTGAAAATTTGGCACGAATTCTTAAATACCACGTCAAAATTTGATACAAAATTTCCAGCTTGTGGCATACACCGCAAATGTAACAACCATGACACCTGAACAAATGGCTCTGTCATTAAATACCATGGCACAAATTGGTACAATTTTGTTGTGCCAAATTTCGCCCATTCCAAATCCCCCCTCCCCCTAGTAGGTCAACAGAACAAGCCTGATCTAACCGACGCACTCCTGTAGAACCCCACGGATGGTGAACAACTGATGTTGAACTGAGCGACACGCCCATACTGGGGCGACTTATTGTCCATCAGCGTGTGTCGCATGAATTCGCACTTTTCCAGCCGACCGCAAGCCGTCCTAGTCTTTTGCCTTTTCGAGGGGCGGGGGGCGGTTGGGAGCGGGGTTTAGGGCGCAGGCCGCGGCAGCATGGGACCTGGAACATGGATGCGGGACTTCAGAAGGGGGTCCCGCAGCGGCACCTTGATGCTGGTGACCTCCACGTCGCCGGCTCCGTGCGAAATGAATCGCTGCACCTTCTTTGTCGCCTGCTCAAGGGTCAGCTCCGTGTTGGCGCGGATCCACTGGACGTGCTCTGGGAGGCGCGAAGAGGCGCTGTGGGTCCCCCGGGGCTGTGCCGGGGCGTCACGGCCGTTTCACACAAGCTCCTTCGGAAGGGCAGTTCTGCATGTCTGGTGCAGGGCCTCAGGGGAAATGTTTGCCCGGCACGCGCCCGGCGCGCCACCTTTGTCTTCAGTATCTTATCTCTAGCCCCAAATTTGTTTTCACCTTGCGAATCCCCCAAGTAGACCGCACTGGACCGCAAAACTTCCCTGCAAGGCACCTTGCATCAGCCGAAGTATGAGAATTCAACAACACAAAATGTCACCCCCACCACTTCCAAGCACCACCCTTGCCATTGCCATAAACTGGGTGCCAAGGATGGCCAGACTCTTGGACACGGCGAGAAGGTTCTCCAGATTGTCTGGTGAGGGGGGGCAAAAACAGGCACGGGTGGGGAATGGTTAAAAAAAGATGCCCAGCATACTAATACTCCCCCTCAGAGTGACTCTGGCGGGTCGAGGGATGGGATGTGCTTAACCACCGGGGGGGGGGGGGGGTGATCTGGCTGACCCCCCCCCCACAAGGCCAAACCCCCCCCACACCCAAAACCAAAAAATTGTCCTCAGGGTAAAGATAAGATTTTGAATAAACCCAAAAATGAGAGGCCCATTTTAGGTACACAAACTTTCTTTTGCCCTCACCCCCCCCCCCCCCCGGTCCCGTAGGACAAACACTAAGCACAGCCCTGGACGCGATGTCGGTCATCCGGGACCTGCTGGTCCACTGAGTTCTGCGCATGCCCCCGTGTACCGTCGTGGCTGGGGGTGCAGGGCACGTTTGGGGACTCCATCGGGATACATATCGGACAGAACAGGGCACCTCCCGTGCAGCCCCTGTTCCCACCACTTCTGGACCCCACCAGCCACGGCGTGACAATGGGTTGAGGGTGGGGAGTTGGGTGTGTAGGGCATGTTTGACTTGACCGCCCCTGATCCCCGGTCCCGTGGGCCAAACACTAAGCACAGCCCTGGTCCTGACCCAACTCAGGCAGGGTGCAGCTGTTCGACCGGCGCCGGGAGCCAAAGGCGCCGAACACGCCTCCCCAGGGGGTTCGAACCTGACGTTCGACACCGCCGGCCCCAACGCGCCTCATTGTGCGCGCATGTGTTGGCGAGCGGTCCTCCCACCCGGGGCCCATGCCCTCGAGACAGCCCCGGCCCCGCAGCTGCGGCGCAGGTCATGTGCTACGGTCGTAGCGGCCCCACGCCACCGGGGCGCCCCCCTCGAGGGGCCCAGGGCGGATGAAGGGCAAACGATCAGGGCCCAAGGGGGCCCTCCCGGTCTGTGTGATGGCGCCCATGTCCGCCCCGTGCCCGTCGGTGCAGTGGACGCTGCAGCTCGGCCCCCACCAACAAAGCACCATCCCCCACCACCGGCCGGAGGACTGGCACGCCCCAGTCCCCCCCACAAGACCATGACATGAGCTGGGCCCACGAGGCGCACACGCAACTCAGGCGCTGGAAACCCGAATCCGTCCGAGCACAGATGGACTGACAGCCAAAAACGCATGCGCACATGACACAAAACCACCCAACACCCGCACGCCGCAGGGCCCGGCACGAGGAGGCGCAGCCCAGCACGCAACAATGCATGGTGAGGGAAGACAGACTGTGGGCCACACACACGCGCGCGCACACACGTTGAACGTGACAAACAGGCACTACAAAGGCTCCACACACACACACACACGCACGCACGCACGGACACGCGTGCAAACACACAGGCACGTTGAGACACACAACTCAGACACGTCACGACACAAGAACAGAGCAAAGAAAATCGGTTGGACAAACTCCTCACGAACTGCAGAGCAGTCCTGGACATTTTTCGGTCTGGTAAGGAGGGCACGGCGCAAGTGCAATTGTTCTTTTGGAGGCTGAAGTGTACCAGGCTACCTTCCCTCAGACACACGCACACACACACACCTGATTGCAAACAAATGGGCACAACGCGGGGTCCAACTGCCAGATTCCCCGTCGGTTGGGCAGTCAAACAAGACAAAGCACGTTCAATGCCAATAAGCGCCTTTCTTCAGGACACACACACACACACACACACACACACACACACACACACACACACACGCACGCACGCACGCACGCACGCACGCACGCACGCACACACACACACACACACACACAAACACACACACACACACACACACACACATGATTTGCAAACAAACAGACGAGCAGCACAACGCCGGGTCCGAATGTCAAATTCCTCGTCAGTTGGACAGTCAAACAAGACAGAGCATGTTCAACGCCAATAGGCGCCTTTCTGCGGGGACAGGCGCGCAGCGGGGATTTTGGCCAACGAAAGAAGGAGGACGGTGCTGCCCTATGGCAGAACCGGCCTGAGATTACGACGACGTCAGCAACGTTGCTACACACACACACACACACACACACAGAGAGAGAGAGAGAGAGAGAGAGAGAGAGAGAGACACACACACAGCCACAGCCATGCAAACACACAGACGCATGCCCACACGCAACCCTTTATATGTTGTGTGTGTGACGCCCAGGAATTTCATTCAAAGCTCAAACTTCAAGGTTCAACATGCCTATGATTTTCTGTACAGATCCGGACGGGGCTTGGGGGACCGCCAACCTCTACCTGGGGCCGCCCAGCCCCCCCCTCCCCCCCCCCTTTCTTCTGGCGCTTCTGACACTGGTGCCTCATGCACATGCACACCACCGCGCACACACACACACTCAGAACTCATGGTTTCGCTGGTGATTGGTAGGATTGTAGGCAACACCAGCCGCTCATGATCCAAAGACCCTCACTGCAAGGCCCAAACCCGTGCGTTCAATCCCCCCACAGCCCCTTGGCACCCGGTGACACGGCAGTGAGACTTCATGGCAAACCCCCGGGGCCGCTGGGGACTCGTCTGGATCAGGGGTGAGAGCAGCCCAAATACCTGTGAACACCGCGTGACTCTCGTCATCGTCTTCATCCTTCGGATACCCTGCGCCAGCGAATGGTGGATGGGGGGCCGGGGGCCTTCCCTCACAGGGCCCTTGCATGATGGGGGGCCTGTGCTGCAGGGCACGGCAGAGATGCATCCGAGGGAGGCGTCTGGGAGGCCACTACGCCAGAATGCGGCATGGGGTCGATGGCGGGGATGTATTAGAACAGAGAGGGGGGGGGGGGGGATGTGCATGTACCAAAAATGGCCCGACAAGATTTTCCCAATGGTGAATTTCGTTTTTCCCCACTTGGGCACTTTGGTCTGGGGGCGGGGGGGGATTACCCCCCCCTCCTCCTGTGGTGTGCAGTCACCCGGAGGCAGAAGCAAAACACGCCGTTTGGGGCCCCCTCGCCCCCGGTCAATCCCACCAAAAATCGCGCCCAAATGGTACGGGGCCCCGCACTGCCCCTCCCAAGCGACATGGGGTGTGACAAACAACAGGTGCCCTGTGAAAGCCTTTTTGACACATGCTGCAACTCCCGGGAGCCCTTTGAGCCGGTGTGAATTCGAAGGGGGTGGGGTCTGGAAACAGGCTCCGAAGGCCAGACCATATTATTTCCCACTGAATTTGGTTCAGCACAAAATTTTGGAACAGAAAAAAATTGGCACATGAGATTTGTCCAAAATTTTCATATCAAAATCACTTTTTTGAGCCGTTGCAGACGCCGTTTCAGACGTTGTGCGATGCCTTTAGTGGGCCCAGCCTTTGGTGCCTAATGAGAGCCCGGGGGGGGGGGTTCCCGGGAACAGCCCCCCCCCCCCCCCCTCCGCAGGTTTCATTTGCCTGCATGTTCTGCTGATTCTCGAAAGGCAGGCGTGTTCCAAGGCCGCCACACTGCCACGGGCAGGGGCAGTGGTGGCTCCTTCCGTACACTGCCCCACTGCCCCACTGGGCAGCTGGGGCTCCTTCACTACACTGCAACTCCAGCACAGCAAAGAGGGCGTGGGGCTGTGACCTTGTCCAAATGCCGTTGCCATCGGCACCACTGGGAAAACACCAAAGCCAATAGCTTGCACAGTTGCTTGGAGATGCCGCGCACCACGGGGGGGGGGGGGGAGTGAGGACTCCTCGCGGCTACCCGTGCATGGCGGCCCATGCACGTCAGCAAAGGGTGGAGGGTATGGCCACCACCCTTGTGCATTCAGCACAGTGGAGTGGAGTGGAGTGGAGTGGAGTGGGGTAGAGTGGAGTGGGGTGGTGTGGAGTGGAGTGGGGTGGGGTGGGGTGGGGTGGGGTGCAGTGGGGTGGATTTGATTTGATTTGATTTGATTTGAGGGCCGATCTTGAGGCTCACGGCCGCCTGGGGGGCGCTCAATGGCTGTCCCGACGACTCTGCATATCGGCCGGCCATGCATGCTGTGCACACCCGGCCGCGTCCGCGGGCCGGGGGGGGCAGGCCTATCGCCGTGCCGCGGGCTGGGTGAGGAGGGGGGAGGGGGGAGGGAGACATGCGCATCGTGCTGGGGGGGGGGGGGGGCGGAGGCCTCGGCGGGGCCCCATGCACGTCAGCAGAGGGTGGGGGGTATGGCCACCACCCTTGTGCGTTCAGCTCAAAGCGGAGGGACGTTCTCCACCCATGTGCATGCCAGCACATGGTGGAAGGATTGGGCCTCCACCCCTGTGCACGTCAGCACAGGGTGGAGGGTACGGTGGGTGTTGCGCCATTGCAGCCAACCCCCGCCCCGTTACCAATTGATGGGCTATGGGAGTGCTGCAATAGCTGCACCCGGGCCGCAGCGCACGTACCGCTACTGGTGCACCCGGTGTATTGTTGCGGCTCTCGCTCTGCTGCTGCAATGCAACCAACCCCCGCCCTGTTACCACCGAGGGGCCATGGGGGTGCTACAACAGCCGCACTCAAGCGGCAGCGCACGCATGGCAGCAGCCGTAGCCCGTGTCTCGCAGCTGTTCGGGCACTGCATCCGCACCACAGCCAAGCCCGCTCCATTACCAGTCGAGGGGCCACGGGGGTGCTGCAATAGCCGCACCCTGGTGGCTGCTCACGTACTGCAGCTGCCGCAGACGGTGTCATGCCGCACCGGTGGTATTGCAGCTGCACCGCAGCCCACCCCCGCCCTGGTACCAACCGAGGAACTGAGGTTTGGTTTGATTTGGTTTGGCAAGCACCCGGTCCGTGGCTCTGTCCGCTAGCACAGGGCGGAGGGACAGGTTCCCCTCCCTTGGGCACCATAGCACAGGGCGGAGGGACAGGTTCCCCTCCCCTGTGCACCACAGCACAAGGCAGAGGGACAGGTTCTCCTCCCTTGTGCACCATAGCACAAGACAGAGGAACAGGTTATCCTCCCCTGTGCACCATAGCACAGGACGGAGGGACAGGTTCCCCTCCCTTGTGCACCACCGCACAGGGCGGGGGGACAGGTTCTCGTCCCCTGTGCACCATAGCATAGGACGGAGGCACAGGTTCTCCTCCCCTGTGCACCATAGGGGGAGTCTTTGCATTGCGCACGCACTGCGCGCTACTTTTAAACTATGTTCCCCCCGAAGAGCCCCCAAGCACACCCCTTAGAAACGCCCTTGGAATTAGGTGACCCAAACTGCCCCAGCTCAAGAAAATTGCAAACTACCTTCCCTTCACATAACACACATCATGCACAACTGGAAAAGCCATGAACAAGCGTGGGTTGCACCATTTTTAGCGATGGAGGTTGGGTTGGGGCAAACTTGCATGTAACATGATCCATGAATGCCCTTTCCCTTACGTACATGGTACTCACACGAGCCTTAATCGCGTCCTTGTATCGGATAATCGGACTTGCTTCAATACTTCCACTTCCCTATGGAATCTTTGGCCGTCCGATGCGTGCTTGTCCCCCTGAGTGGAAATGACTCTATGGAATCTTTGGCCGTGCGATGCGTGCTTGTCCCCCTGAGTGGAAATGACTCTATGGAATCTTTGGCCGTCCGACGCGTGCTTGTCCCCCTGAGTGGAAATGGCTCTTCGCCACTCTGCAGAGATATAATGTAAAGCATAAACACAATCAAGGCAAGAGAGTCGCAAACGGCATTGTAGTAAAGAGGGCGGAAATGCTATGTCACCCCTGCATTCTTGGGAGTCCCCAAATAACGGGAGACAAAATCAGAAGTCAAAAAGTCAAAACGTACGCTAGGGGTCACCATGATGACCCTAGGGGCCCCTAGTATCTCAAAGTATGGGTCTCTAGTACGGCCAGACGCCTGAATAGTTGCACTGCGCTTGAGGCATAGGACGTCTGCGCACCTCTGCGCATCATAGCACAGGACGGAGGGGCAGGTTATCCTCCCCTATGCACCACAACACAGGGCGGAGAGACAGGTTCCCCTCCCTTGGGCACCATCGCACAGGACGGAGGGATAGGTTCCCTTCCCCTTTGCACCATCGCACAGGACGGAGGGATAGGTTCCCTTCCCCTGTGCACCATAGCACAGGGCGGGGGGACAGGTTCCCTTCCCCTATGCACCATAGCACAGGGCGGAGGGACCGGTTCTCCTCCCCTCCGCACCATAGCAAACGGGGAGGGACAGGTTCTGCTCCGCTGTACACCACAACATAGGGCGGAGGGACCGGTTCCCCACCTCTGCGCATCATAGCACAGGACGAAGGGGCAGGTTCTCCTCCCCTGTGCACCGCAGCGAAGGGCGGATGGACAGGCGCAACTCCCCTGTGCAGTATAGCACAAGACGGAGGGACAGGTTCTCCTGCCCTGTGCACCATGACACAGGGCGGAGGGACAGGTTCTCCTCCCCTGTGCACCATAGCATAGGACGGAGGGACAGTTTCTCCTCCCCTTTGCACCACAACATAGGGCGGAGAGACAGGTTCCCCTCCCCTGAGCACCATAGCACAGGGCGCAGGGATAGGTTCCCCTCCCCTGAGCACCATAGCACAGGGCGGAGGGACAGGTTCATCTCCCCTGTGCACCATAGCACAAGGGCGGAGGGACCGGTTCCCCACCTCTGCGCATCATAGCACAGGACGGAGGGGCAGGTTATCCTCCCCTGTAAACCACAGCACAGAGCGGAGGCACAGGTTCTCCTCCCCTTTGCACCACAGCACAAGACGGAGGGACAGGTTCCCCTCCCCTGTGCACCACAACAGAGGGCGGAGAGACAGGTTCTCCTCCCTTGTGCACCACCGCACAGGGCGGAGGCACAGGTTCACCTCCCCTGTGCACCATAGCACAAGACAGAGGGACAGGTTTCCGTCCCCTGTGCACCACAACACAGGGCGGAGAGACAGGGTCACCTCCCCTGTGCGCCATCGCACAGGGCCGAGGGACAGGTTCTCCTCCCCTGTGCAGTATAGCACAGGATGGAGGCACACGTTCTCCTCCCCTGGGCACCATAGCACAGGGCGGAGGGACAGGTTCCCCTCCCCTGTGCAACATAGCACAGGGCGGAGGGACAAGTTCATCTCCCCTGTGCACCATGACACAGGGCGGAGAGACCGGTTCCCCACCTCTGCGCATCATAGCACAGGACGGAGGGACAGGTTCTCCTCCCCTGTGCACCACAGCACAGGGCGGAGGGACAGGTTCTCCTCCCCTTTGCACCATAGCACACAACGGAGGGACCGGTTCTCGTGCCCTCTGCACCATGACACACGGCGGAGGGACATGTTCACCTCCCCTGTGCACCACAGCACAAGGCGGAGGGACAAGTTCCCTCCCCCTGAGCACCATAGCACAGGACGGAGGGACACGTTCTCCTCCCTTGTGCACCTCAGCACAAGGCGTAGGGACAGGTTCACCTCCCCTGAGCACCATAGCACAAGGCGGAGGGACAGGTTCTCCTCCCCTGTGCACCATAGCACAGGGAGGGACAGGTTCTTCTCCCCTATGCACCATAGCACAGGGCGGAGGGACAGGTTGTCCCCGCCTGTGCACCATAGCAAACGGGGAGGGACATGTGCCCTTCCCTTGTACACCACAACACAGGGTGGAGGGACCGGTTCCCCACCTCTACGCATCATAGCACGAGACGGAGGGACAAGTTCTCCTCCCGTGTGCACCAGAGCACAAGACGGAGGGACACGTTCTCCTCCCCTGTGCACCATGACGCAGGGCGGAGGGACAGGTTCCCCACCTCTGCGCATCATAGCACAGGGCGGAGGGGCAGGTTATCCTCCCCTATGCACCACAGCACAGGGCGGAGAGACAGGTTCCCCTCCCCTGTGCACCACAACAGAGGGCGGAGAGATAGGTTCTCCTCCCCTATGCACCACCGCACAAGGCGGAGGCACAGGTTCTCCTCCCCTGTGCACCATCGCACAGGACGGAGGGATAGGTTCCCTTCCCCTGTGCACCATAGCACAGGGCGGAGGGATAGGTTCTGCTCCACTGTGCACCATAGCACAGGGCGGAGGGACAAGTTCTCCTCCCCTCCGCACCATAGCAAACGGGGAGGGACAGGTTCTGCTCCGCTGTACACCACAACATAGGGCGGAGGGACCCGTTCCCCACCTCTACGCATCATAGCAGAGGACGGAGGGGCAGGTTCTCCTCCCCTGTGCACCACAGCGAAGGGCGGATGGATAGGTGCAACTCCCCTGTGCACCATAGCACAAGACGAAGGGACAGGTTCTCCTGCCCTCTGCACCATGACACAGGGCGGAGGGACAGGTTCCCCTCCACTTGCACCACAACATAGGGCGGAGAGACAGGTTCATCTCCCCTGTGCACCACCGCACAGGGCGCAGGGACAGGTTCCCCTCCCCTGAGCACCATAGCACAAGGCGGAGGGACAAGTTCACCTCCCCTGTGCACCACAGCACAGGGCGGAGGCACAGGTTCTCCTCCCCTTTGCACCACAGTACAAGACGGAGGGACAGGTTCCCCTCCCCTGTGCACCACAACAGAGGGCGGAGAGACAGGTTCTCCTCCCTTGTGCACCACCGCACAGGGCGGAGGCACAGGTTCCCCTCCCTTGTGCACCATAGCACAAGACGGAGGGACAGGTTTCCGTCCCCTGTGCACCACAACACAGGGCGGAGAGACAGGGTCACCTCCCCTGTGCGCCATCACACAGGGCGGAGGGACAGGTTCCCCTCCCCTGAGCACCATAGCACACGACAGAAGAACAGGTTCTCCTCCACTGTGCACCATAGCAAGGGGCGGAGGGACGGGTTCTCCTCACCTGTGCACCGTAAGACCGGGCGGGGGGACAGGTTCTCCTGCCCTGTGCACCATAGCACAGGGTGGAGGGACCGGTTCCCCTCCCCTGTGCAACATAGCACAAGACGGAGGGACAGGTTCTGCTCCCTTGTACACCACAATACAGGGCGGAGGGACCGGTTCCCCACCTCTGCGCATCATAGCACAGGACGGAGGGACAGGTTCTCCTCCCCTGTGCACCACAGCACAGGGCGGTGGGACAGGTTCTCCTCCCGTGTGCACCATGACACACGACGGAGGGACCGGTTCTCGTGCCCTCTGCAGCATGACACACGGCGGAGGGACATGTTCACCTCCCCTGTGCACCACAGCACAGGGCGGAGGGACAAGTTCCCTTCCCCTGTGCACTGTAGCACAGGACGGAGGGACAGGTTCTCCTCTCCTTTGCACCACAGCACACGATGGAGGCACAGGTTCCCCTCCCCTGTGCAGTATAGCACACGATGGAGGCACAGGTTCTCCTCCCCTGTGCACCATAGCACAAGGGCGGAGGGACAGGTTCACCTCCCCTGTGCACCACAGCAGAGGGCGGAGGGACAGGTTCTCATCCCCTGTGCAGCATAGCACAGGACGGGGGGACAGGTTCTCCTCCCCTTTGCACCACAGCACAAGGGCGGAGGGACAGGTTCTCCTCCCCTGTGCACGACAGCACAGGGTGGAGGGACAGGTTCTCCTCCCCTGTGCACCATAGCACAGGGTGCAGGGACATGTGCCCTTCCCCTGTGCACCATAGCACAAGGGCGGAGGGACAGGTTCACCTCCCCTGTGCACCACAGCAGAGGGCGGAGGGACAGGTTCTCATCCCCTGTGCAGCATAGCACAGGACGGGGGGACAGGTTCTCCTCCCCTTTGCACCACAGCACAAGGGCGGAGGGACAGGTTCTCCTCCCCTGTGCACGACAGCACAGGGTGGAGGGACAGGTTCTCCTCCCCTGTGCACCATAGCACAGGGTGCAGGGACATGTGCCCTTCCCCTGTGCACAATAGCACAGGACGGAGGGACAGGTTCTCGTGCCCTCTGCACCATGACACACGGCGGAGGGACAGGTTCACCTCCCCTGTGCACCATAGCACAGGGCAGAGGGACAGGTTCACCTCCCCTGAGCACCATAGCACAAGGCAGAGGGACAGGTTCACCTCCCCTATGCACCATAGCATAGGACGGAGGCACAGGTTCTCCTCCCCTGTGCAGTATAGCACAGGACGGAGGGACAGGTTGTCCTCCCCTGTGCACCATAGCACAGGATGGAGGCACAGGTTCTCCTCCCCTGTGCACCATAGCACAGGGCGGAGGGATAGGTTCTCCTCCCCTGTGCAGTATAGCACAGGATGGAGGCACACGTTCTCCTCCCCTGTGCAGCATAGCACGGGATGGAGGGACAGGTTCTCCTCCCCTGTGCACCACAGCAGAGGGCGGAGGGACAGGTTCACCTCCCCTGTGCACCATAGCACAGGGCAGAGGGACAGGTTCCCCTCCCCTGTGCAGCATAGCACAGCACGGAGGGACAGGTTCACCTCCCCTGTGCACCACAGCACAGGGCGGAGGGACAGGCGCCCTTCCCCTGTACACCATAGCACAGAACGGAGGCACAGGTTCACTTCCTCTGTGCAGCATAGCACAGGACGGAGGGACAGGATCTCATCCCCTGTGCAGCATAGCACAGGACGGAGGGACAGGTTCTCGTCCCCTGTGCAGTATAGCACAGGATGGAGGCACACGTTCTCCTCCCCTGTGCAGCATAGCACGGGATGGAGGGACAGGTTCTCCTCCCCTGTGCACCACAGCACAGGGCGGAGGGACAGGTTCTCGTCCCCTGTGCACCACAGCACAGAACGGAGGCACAGGTTCACTTCCTCTGTGCAGCTTAGCACAGGACGGAGGGACAGGATCTCATCCCCTGTGCAGCATAGCACAGGACGGAGGGACAGGTTCTCGTCCCCTGTGCAGTATAGCACAAGGGCGGAGGCACACGTTCTCCTCCCCTGTGCAGCATAGCACGGGATGGACGGACAGGTTCTCCTCCCCTGTGCACCACAGCACAGGGCGGAGGGACAGGTTCTCGTCCCCTGTGCACCACAGCACAGAACGGAGGCACAGGTTCTCGTCCCCTGTGCACCACAGCACAGAACGGAGGCACAGGTTCTCGTCCCCTGTGCACCACAGCACAGAACGGAGGCACAGGTTCTCGTCCCCTGTGCACCACAGCACAGAACGGAGGCACAGGTTCACTTCCTCTGTGCAGCTTAGCACAGGGCGGAGGGACAGGATCTCATCCCCTGTGCAGCATAGCACAGGACGGAGGCACAGGTTCCCCTCCCTTGTGCACCACAGCATAGGGCGGAGGGACAGGTTCTCCTCCCCTGTGCACCACAGCACAGGCCGGAGGGACAGGCGCCCTTCCCCTATGCACCATAGCACAGCGCGGAGGGGCAGGTAGATGATGGGCAGGGATGTATGAGAAGGGGGGGGAAGGGGGTCTGAAGGTGTGGCGGAGGGGTTGGCTGGGACCCCCCTCCTGCTTGGGTCCCCCTATCGTCCATGCCGAAGGCGGGCCGAAAATTTTTAACCTTAAATCTTCTTGGCACCGAAGGCGCCGAAGCAAAATTTTGGCTGTCAGCCTCCAACATTGGAAGGGGAGGAGGGGGGTCCAGGGGGGGGGGGGTAACCCCCCCATGCTCCTGCGGTGTACTGCCGTGTACTGCCGTTCTAATACATCCCTGGGGATGGGGTGAGAGGATTGTAATTGTGGTGGACAGTGGTCCGGTCAGGGCTTTGGTTCTGTGGCGTGAATGGCACCGGACGTGCAGAGCCCCGCCGGCAGACACACAGGGACACGCAGCTCAACACGGGCACAGGCACGGGCACACACTCCAGAGCGCGGGACCGGCACTGGGCCCCCAGAGGCCCGCCGGACGCGCATCGATCGCCCGCCGCCATACCTCGGTCCCGGCCGGTGGCTGGTCTGCCACAGCACATCAGCAGCTTCTGCATGCAGGACTGGACCAGTCGCACCCGATCCACGCAATGCTGCAGCGGAGGGGTCAGCAGAGGGCCCCAGGGAATCGCTTGAAAGGGGTGGGTGGGGGGGTATACCCCCCCCCCCCGCCCCAACACTCCGGCCCTGACTCTACCGCAAAGGCATTCCCATCCCCCAACACCAGCCCCAACCGCATTTCCAACCGCCAGTAACCGCCCCCCCCCCCCCAACCGCTTTCTCATCCCCTGTGACGGCTCTGCAACCGCTCTGGAATTGCCCCGATCGGCCCCCCTCTCCTTCAAGCAAAGCTGTGGAGGGCCGCCAAACAGGAATGAAGTGGCTGGCCATGCATGTGATCTTCTCGCCCTCCCCCTCTCCTCTTACCCCTGCCCTACCCCCCTCACTCACTTGCTCCCTGTAACCACACTTTGCTTGGTGCTGCAGGTTCCAGGTGGGGGCACGGCTGCAGTCCGGCACAAAGACCATCAGACTGGACCCCTTTGCTTTGACACTGCGGTGCTGAAACACATCCCACGGGCACGCAACGATCGATGGCGGTGTCGGTCGTGGTGGGGTGACTGGAATCAGGACATGGGAGTGGACAAGGACACGAGCCATTGCTTCTTTGTTGCAAATCGGCGGGAGGGTGGTGCTTGTCATGGGCCCACAGAAAGTGCCCAGGGATTTCATAGTAATCTCAGCAATGCACCAACAAAACTTTGGGGCATGGCTGGCACCCATTGTCAATCACCCAATGGCACCCCCACCCCCAACCCCACTGCATTGCCAGGGTGGCCTGCAGTGGACATTGCAGTGAGCGTGGGTGGGTAGTGCCGGGGATGGTGCCAGAAGATGGACCGGGCACTGCTGTGCACTCCTGTTGGGCGTGTTGGTGGGCGGGGCTGCTCACCACCGCCAGGAAGGAAGATATTCTGCCGTAGTCAGAGAGCGAATACTGTGGGCGAAGATATTACTGCAATGCACTACCGGCAAGTCACGCATTGGTGAGCTAGCACCCATGGCCTTGTGTGACGTTCACGTTGCTGGTTGTGGTGAGCACTCCCAGCCCGGGGTCTTCGTGATGACCGCATACCGGGCACTGATCAGGCCGTCAGGGGAGGACGCCACGGGCAGAAATTGCATTCTGGATTCCCACCCAGGAAGGTGGATGCCCGCGGCAGTGCGGATGCCCGCAGTAGTGCGGATGCCTGCTTGTCATAGCAGAAGGTTCAAGGGCGAGAGGCCAATAGGCGCCGCCACAGGCTAACAGAGCCAACCACCAAGGCCTTGTTCAACCCCCCCCCCCCATGTCCCGCGAACAATAAGGTCCTCAAAAAATACAGTCCGAACAGGAGTGTTCGTTGGGCACGCCGTTCAGCACCCAATTAACTCAGTACCCAAACACGGCACTTCGTTAATTAAGTCCCAGAGACGGTCCAAACAGACGTGTCCGTTGGACAACGCGCACGGGGGGTGACTACAACCGGTCCTGATGCGACCCACCCCCCAACTATCTTTCAAAACTCGGGGGGGGGGGGGGTCCAGCTGGGGGTCGGGGGGGGGGGTGTTCCTCCCGGAGGTTAGGGTTAGGGTTAGCCCTAGGGTTAGGGTTAGGGTCACCGAGCTGGTGGAACCAGTCTTGGTTTTATAACCCTTTTTAGTGTCTAGGGTGGACCTACCAGGTTTAGCAGCAGCAGCAGCAAGCAGCAAGCAGCAGCAAGCAGCAGCAAGCAGCAGCACGCGCGAAATGGGGAAAAATCAGAATTCCGTCGTGGTGCTTCGGATTCGGCCGAAATTTTGGTGGATGATACCTATGGGTGTGAGGGACAACCCTACAAAGTATGAGCCAGAAACTCAACGGTGGCGGCCGGGAACGGGTGTCGCAAGTGGCGGACCTCAGTTTCAAAACCTACAGTTTAGGGCCAAAACAGCCATTTTTGGGCCAAAACAGCCCTAGAACCCATTCAAAACGGCCAAACAAAGGGAAACGGTGGGTACACTCCACGTGCGGCTTGACTTTCCTGTGTCAACGAGCTCTTTGCGGCCCTCTAACTCCACCATATGTCCTTGAAACGGCCCAAAAAGACCCCAGAAGCCCCAAATTTTGTGCAGATTGGCTGGCAACAGCCACAAACCAAGAACAGGCCATATCTTTGGCTACATGGTCCAAAACGCGATTCCGAGGGCACCTAGTCCACCCGCAACCCCCCACTTTTTGTGGTTTCCACCCCTCAGAATTGCCCAAACGAACGCCTGGACCCCCATACATAGCCCAGGCAGGCTGCGGCAAGCTGCAAGCTCAAGCCCAAACAGGTGGGTGCCCAAATGGGTCAACAGGGTCCAGTAGGGGCAAAAAATGACTTTTTTCAAAAATGATCCTACACCATGTGTGATGCTAAAACAAGTGTTTTTGGACTGTTTTGAGCTGGTGGTGGCCCTTTTTGGTCCTCCGAAAATCCCAAAATGCCTTGAAAATGGGCTGTTTTGGGACCAAAAATGGGTGAAAAATGGGTCAAAAACACATTTTTCCAAACCTCATCCTTGACCATTTGGGGTGCACCAACGGGTGAAATGAACCCATTTTGAGCCCATTTTGGGGGAATTTGGCCCCTCAGAAGTTCAAAAAAGCCTTGAAAGTGGGCCCCGTGGTGATGGGGATCACTTGCAAGCTGATTCCACTCTATCAACGGCCTTCAATGTGTGACTCATTGGTGTAAGCTCAAGCCCAAACAGGTGGGTGCCCAAATGGGTCAACAGGGTCCAGTAGGGGCAAAAAATGACTTTTTTCAAAAATGATCCTACACCATGTGTGATGCTAAAACAAGTGTTTTTGGACTGTTTTGAGCTGGTGGTGGCCCTTTTTGGTCCTCCGAAAATCCCAAAATGCCTTGAAAATGGGCTGTTTTGGGACCAAAAATGGGTGAAAAATGGGTCAAAAACACATTTTTCCAAACCTCATGCTAGACCATTTGGGGTGCACAAACGGGTCAAATGAGTCCATTTTGAGCCCATTTTGGGGCATTTTGGCCCCTCACAAATCCAAAAAGCCTTGAAAGTGGGCCTCGTGGTGATGGGGTTCACTTGCAACCTGATTTCACTTCGTCAAGAGCCATCAATGTGTGAATCATTCTTGATGTCCCTCACCAGTCATATCTAATGTTCCCTCCCCCACCAGCTCGGTCCCAATATTCACTCTTGACTAGGGCTAGGGTCACCGAGCTGGTGGAACCAGTCTTGGTTTTATAACCCTTTTTAGTGTCTAGGGTGGACCTACCAGGTTTAGCAGCAGCAGCAGCAAGCAGCAAGCAGCAAGCAAGCAGCAGCACGCGCGAAATGGGGAAAAATCAGAACTCCGTCGTGGTGCTTTAGATTCGGCTGAAATTTTGGTGGATGATACCTATGGGTGTGAAGTACAATCACACAAAGTTTGAGCGAGAAACTCAACGGTGGCAGCCGGGAAAGGGATTCGCAAGTGGCCGACGTCAGTTTCAAAAACTGCAATTTAGGGCCACAAACAGCCATTTTCGGGCCAAAAAAGCTCTGGAACACATTCAAAACGGCCAAACGAAGGGAAATGGTGGGTACACTCCACGTGCGGCTTGACTTCCCCGTGTCAACGAGCTCTTTGCGGCCCTCTAACGCCATGATATGTCCCGGAAACGGCCCAAAAAGGCCCCCAGAAGCTCCAAATGCCGACAACCACAAACCAAGAATAGGCCATATCTTTGGCTACATGGCTCAAAATGCGATTCCTAGGGCACCTACTCCACCCGCAACCCCCCACTTTTTGTGGTTTCCACCCCTCAAAATTAGACGCCTAAACCCCAATACCTAGGCCCAATGGGCTGCGGCAAGCTGCAAGCTCAAGCCCAAACAGGTGGGTGCCCAAATGGGTCAACAGGGTC